>JAVKLA010000074.1:59922344-59934434 GCA_034782735.1 Sagittarius serpentarius
GATTACAATAACTATGGCTGTAAGGAATCTTCCATTTTGAGTATGTAATTTACATCTGTTTTCAATGAATATTCTGAAGAGTTGTATTAAAATGTCATTTGTATTATTCCATGGTTATTAAATAAACATTTTGAAGATTTTCACATACCACCTACATAGAATCTATGGGATTCAGGTTGGAAGGGACTTCTGGAGATCTTCAGTCCAGTGTCCTCCTCTAAGCAGGGTGAGCTATGAGATCAAACCAGGTTGCACAAGGCTTTATCCACTCAAGTCTTACAAACCTGTTTGGGCAACCCACTTTACTGTTCTATTGCCCTCTTGGGGAAAAAGGTTCTCCTTATAGCTAGTCAAAATTTTTGCTCAGCATTTAAAATTTTACAAGACTTGGGGGAATAGTTATTTTAGTAGACTCACGCTAATATTCAGTATGTGGTAAAAATAAAAAACATAACTTCAGGTGACTTTTAATACAAAGGAGTAGTGTGTCAATTAAAAAAATAATGGAATTATTCTTTTATAACATTTGTAGAGGAAACCAAACTAGTTTGGGAAATACAGCGGGCTTTTTTTTTTTTAAAAATGTGTGTCAGTGCTTAGTGGGCTTAATAAAAATATTGAAGAGGAATTTATTTTCCCACTTGAAGATAGGTTAGCTTTGAAAGCCTAGTTTACAAAATTAAGACTTGAATGATGTATGGAAGGTTAAAACTAAGGAATTGGTGAGGAATTCCTTTTGACAATCAGGTAGTTTTAATATGGAATTAATAGCTTAGTTTGAAGAATTCGTACACAGGGAAAGGAATCTGACAGGTGCATCTCTGCAAGACGGATCGCTGTTCCTGCGGTTCATTTTCTTTCCCATCTAGTATTGAGTCTTCTGTGATGCTTTATTGGCAGAAGTATTGAAATAAATTACACTTACTCCACTCTTACATTCTTTAAGATTGGGGAACTAAGTATGCATGCATGCAGACAGTCTACATAGGCACTGTTGACTAATCCCAACTTGTATACAATCAGAGTAATGTGGTTTGTGAAGAGCCACTCTTGTAGAGTAAGTTACTATTCTCATGGTATTCAGCCATTCATTCACAACAGTTCCTGTTGTCTTTAAAATGATTTGTAAAAAATAATCTAGACAGAAAATGATAATGTACGCCACACAGACTTTTTTTTTTTCTTGCATAGAGCAAATATTTCTTCCTGCTGTGTATCATATGGAGAAGATGATGAAACAATGATTTACGTGCAATTCTGGATTGGATGCATGGGTTCCACTTTTTGATACAGACAGACTTCAGAGAGTCTGAGGTGGAGGTATTCCATTTGCCAGCATGTTAAAAAAAGAACCAAATTAAGTTCCTTTTGGTTGACATGACAGGACCTTTGGTAGATGCACTCTCACAAACTTGGATAAACTCTCAGTCACGTTATTCTTCTTGTACACTTATTCTCTGTTCACTTCCTTTTGAACTTACCTTTCTTACAACAGTCATGGCTTCTGCCGTTTCATTCTGTCACTGTGCATTTCTCTTCCTCTCAGTTCACAGGCAGTCTACAAAATTTCTTAGCTTAGAATTTAACAACTGTAGAACACAGCAGCAGCCCCTTCGATGGAATTTATGCATGTCATCTGGAGAACTACCATAGATGTCCAGCGCTTTATTGGCTTTGTATTGTTATTTAAGCACTGTCAATCAAATTAGTTGCTGTCATTCCTTGAAAAGGAGAAATCCTTGATTGTAATTTATTGTAACATGCACTTATAGAAACAAACACTAAACTTGTAAAATAGATTGTTTTGAGTTTGCTGTTAAAAATTCCTTTTGATAGTAGTCAGGGTTAAAAATCATTTGAATGGAATGATTTTCTTTGTGGCCTTAAAAAGAAGTCAGTAAATAGATTTTATTCTGTTGACTGAAGAAGCTTTTAATTACCACATTGAGCTACTGAAATTTATCTGTCTGTATAAATATAACTCTCTGATTACCCAAATACTTTGAGATTGTTTAATTGGGCCCAAGCACAGGGCATATTTTTCTCATCATGTTCAGGAAAAATAAGTTGTAACAATACATGCTTAAGAATTTCAGTCCTTTTCTCAGAAATTTTGTAAAAATATCAAACAGAAATAAGAAAAAATCACTGCTGTTCTTTCCTCTTTTGATTCTGTTACTTGATAATACTATGATTTTACTGAAAAGATTTGGGCTGCATGTAAAATATACATTGGTAATCCAGCAAATTAAGTATTAGCAATTATTGAGAAAAGAAAAAAGAACCTTACTATGCCATTGAGTAAACTGGGCATGATATGCCTACATCTTGAATAGTTTCTGTCATTCTGGCCTTCATATCTCAAAAGATTATGGGAATGGGAAAAGAGAAGCAAGGATGATCAAAAAAATACGGACTCTCTTTACAAGGAATGACTAAGTTGAGGACTCACTTGGAGGAGTCAAATTTTGGAAAAGTCAAATTTGGGAGGATATTACAGTGTTCTACAAAGTTACAGGTTGTATGGAGGGCATAAATAAGGAGCAATTGTTCATAGCATTTTTCAGTACAGGAACTAGAGGCTGCCTGGTAAACTTGGCAGAAGAAAGGCTCAAAACAAGGAGAAGAGAGGCAGCCCTTTATGTAAGAGTTAGCTGATGTTGAAACTCCTTGGCAAGTCAATTTATGGAAGCTGGACTTATGCATAGGTTGAAAGGTTGGCTAGGCAAGTTCTCAGAAGTAAAGTCCATTGAGAATTACTAAATACCCAGAAGCACATGTGTCTCAAAAAATCTGAGCCCAAAATAGTTGAAGTTGGAAGAGTATTGGGGTAATTGCCATTTTATGCTTGCACTGATGTTACTGTATTTTGGGCATTCTCTTACATCATTGTGAAGGCAGGGTACTGGGATGGTGTAATCTTTGGTCTGACCCATGTTGCCAAGTGTTCTTATTTTTGTACCAGATGTGGGCTGTCATCCTAATGAACTCCTACTGTTTACAGCTTACCTCAAGTACCAAGCTTTTTATCCCATATACAGTGTGAGTAAGGGCAGATAAAGTGGGTATTTTGTGTACAAAGAAGTGTGTGGTCTTCTGAGAGACTTGTAAACTAATCATTTATGATATTCAGAAAGTCAGAAGAGGAAGAAAGGCCATATGCACAGCAAAGCCTATAAATATATTTGCAATATGTTATTGCTATAATTTATCTCATTTATTTCTGTACAACAGAACTAAAACTTGGTGGTAATTGTAACTGCTAGCTGTGTTTCCCTCCTGCCAAAGGTCTAGACGAGTGGCTTCTTATAAATGGTTCAGCATAGTATTTTCTGCTGTGTGGCAGGATGCCCCCAGCCATGCCTATGTAATTAGTTTTGCTAGTCATCTTTTTTTCCCAGACTTTGTTGCATTAGCGTACTCTAAAAAGTGTTGCCCTACAAGCTGCTTGAGCTGCTCTGGGTTATGAACAAAGGCTTTATGTATTAGTTGCCAGACTTTTCCTGAATGCACTGATAGAATAATTATTAGCAATGTACTTGGAGTAGATACACACAAATTTCAGTTCTATTCTCCAGGCCAGCTTTAGCTAATCACATCCACGTAACTCCACCTAAATTTTGGCTCAATACTGAGGATGCAGTAAAACAATGGAATCACTTTTGAGGAGCAGAATACAGCTCATTAAGTATTACCTATGTTCTGGTGATAGTACAGATGCTGAATCTCTCAGTTGACTCTGAATGGTAATGAAGTCACAGTTGTCACTCAGGTAGGTAGCTCTACACTGCTGATGCACTAGTATGAAATTCTTTGCTGTGGGTCAGGAGCTATCCCATGGAAAGAAAATTAGATATGCCACAGAAAAGTTTTCAAGCATTCCTTGTAGTTCTGCTAGATTTAAACTCTCTGATTATGGGTTTGTAGTCTCCACCTTGCAAGCTTTGTGCCTTACTGTCATTTTCAAATCACTACGATTTTGAAATCTACATATGGTTTATCCAGATAAAGAGGTTTTTAATGATTTTGTTGAAAGATGCCTGGTTGAGGAGTCTCTATGTTGAAGGGTACCTAATGTCTAGCTTAAAATAGACTTAACACGTTCTGAAGAAGGATAGATTCATCTAAGATTGGGCTATAACTGCTAGAAGGCCTGGAGCTCCTTCTGTATGATGGCTTATGCTGTCTGTACTGCTATCAGGAAAGTGATTCTGGTATACTGAAGACTCATCAAACCTTATCTAGCCTGGGTGCCTCTGTTGAAGCACAGAACTTGGTGCAGGGTATAGGAACGGAAAGAAGCAAGATGGATCTTTGCGTAGCTACCCTAGGCTGAGCCTACTGATGCTGCTGTGACTGCGGTGTGAATATCCCTCAAAATTATGTTTTATAGTAGGATAGGCCTATTTGTATAAGCTAGTTGACAATAGCTTGGACCATCAATCTGTCTCTGGTAAATCTTAAAGCTGTGGAGAGAGAACTCTGATGGAACTTATGTTCACTGAGGATCAGAAAAAAAAATACATGGAGGAGGAAGGAATGAGTTAGAGCAGCAAGCCATTGGATACAATAGAAAAAAGGAAGAGAGAAATTCTAATGATGGAGAAATCAAGGCAGAGCAGAGGGTGAAGTGACATTGCTAGTCCAAGGCCTGCAAGGAGCAGGCTTTGGAACCACAAGTGTCTGGCTGTTTCTTCAGTGCTAGAGTTTGCTTATAAAGCTGTCTCTAGAGTAATTCTAGAGTGTGCATAGTCAACTAAAATAGTCTAATGAGTTTGTACAACATTCATTTGGCTTCAGGATATAGTGGTTGAGCTGATACTTTGTAGTCTTGTATGGTGTACAGAAAGGCTCTGATTAGAGTAAGAACGTGGGGAAGGGAAGTATTCTGTCTTTTCCAGAATTTCAGATGTTAACAATAGTGGACAGCAAGGAGTTATCTGTATCTTTATGCTACCTAATTTTAATCCTCTTCATAGTACTTTCATAGGAGTAAAGACTGCTCTGTGATAAGTATCATATCTGAACCAGTCAGCATTATTGATGCTATTTGAGTAATTTTTTTTTTATACTAGCAGAATACTGACATTGTTCTTTTAATTTTCTGGAGGTGTCTGTCTTGGATACTTAACTAGATCATGATCTAACAGTTTGTAGCAGTTGTTATTCTGTGCTTTCCAATACTTTATTCTCTTCTCATTGCTGTAGCTGGTAAGGACATGTTTGTATATGAGTATCATGGCTTACATTGGAGAAGGAAGCTTTTAGTCTGAAAAGTGCCAAGAATGTACATTAATACAGATAGTCTTAGAAAGCAGATGACTAAAAAGCCTGAGTGTATTATTTCCTCAAAATAACAAGATTTTAAAGATAGTCCTCTGATTTTTGGTATAATGACTTTTTATTAGTGATTTTAAATGGTGTATCATGGCCTAGGTTATGTGTGTCTCAAGCTGAGAACCGTCTCAGGGTCTTCATCTTGTCTTTACAACTATTTTTGTTTACAAACTCAGCTATGAAGTCCTCTGTTTTCAAGTAATTAGTATCTTTTGCAATGGCTCTGCTATATGCTTGCATGACACATCACATAGTGTTGAAGAAAAACCTCTCTGTTGATGTATTCTTCATGAACTTAGTTGAAAATTTTTTTAGACACTCCAGCTGTGGAATTTGCATTGAGAGAATATTTTATTAAATCATAATCTCAAAATCATCTTTGTACATCTGTCCTAAGTACACCGATAATATCACTGATTATGGTAAATTTGAAACTGATATTCTAGTGTTACATTGCCAAACTTGATGAAGACAAATGACAGTATTAAAAAAATTGTTTCAGAACAGAGTTAATTTTTACTTTTCTGACTGCATTTGCAATTTTGAAAAAGTAGTATGGGAATGTTTCATCTACAATGCAATTATTTAAAATATTTTTCTTTCATATAAATCAGGAAAATTTGAACTTAGAGCAGTAATAGCTTTTCTAGCTGTAACTCAGAATTTCATTTACCTACCGGAAGCTAAGTATCAGAAGAAAGTCCAATAGAGCCAGATGTTCGTTGTCTATGGGAGTTTTAAAGACATGGAAAACTAATAATAGAAAAAGCTATTTCTGTTGAGTGATGCGTAACATGTATATTATGCTTTTCCTTCCTTGGTTTAAATAGCTCTTTTTGGTTTGAGGTTTTTGAGGAAGAAACCAAATAAGATGTGTACTTTGTTTTAAGGCAGAATGCTGTTGCGGTGTACCACTTTCTGTAAGGCTAAGGATATGCTGTAGTAAAGCTTTTAGAAAGACATCAAAAAGTATTGTATTATAAAGAGTATTGCTGTTTGTAACCCGTGCAAATCTAATGAACAATCAAATTATCTTAGGAGTGATGAACTGTTGAAGAATTGTGATGCAAAGCTTTTTATAAAAACTGACCAAAAGTCAGTATTTGTTTTATAGTTATTTTTCCACACAATTCTCTAGCATTAGTGACATTATCTGCGCTTGCAAAGTAACCACTTTTTAGCCATATCCAAGTATACATATGCAGAAGAATAAGGTGAAACTACAAGCTACTCAATGTTTTTTTAATTTAAATTTCCCATAATTTAGAAATAGGAGTTGGAATTATCAGATAGCTTGAGGTTTTTGATCCCTTTGAGGGAAGTCTGAGATTTCAGTTTGATTCAGCAGTAATTCAGCGTGTAGTTCTAGGTGTCGGGACTAGGTTAACTTAATTTTTTAGAATAGTTTTTTTTTTTGTCTGGTCTTTTAACACTTATTCAGATGTAAGACATGCATGTTTGGGTGCATAGATCATGTTGCATAGCATGAAGAATAAAAAGTAAAAAAGCTCAAATTCTAATGAACCCATTATGTTCATCGTTGAGCAATGGTGTATGACAAGGACAGTCCTTATTTGAAAAGCTTATTGTTGAAACTTACGATAACAAAAAGCAAGTGTCAAAAAGTACAATTTGCTTTAAACAAGTGAAAAATAAAACCTTCCTTTCAGAGGTAACATATGTTCCCTAAGAATGAACTCCTATTAATTTGTAGTGGTTAGCTCTGCTTCCTCTTAGTCAGGACAGAACCAGTTCTTAGGCTTTATTTTGTTTTCTGACGACCTCTTCAAGCAGGTTCAATCGCAAATCCTGTGGTATTTTATATATATATATATATATATGAAGTACATGTTCAGCTGTCTGAAAGTTATGAAGAGCTTCATGTTCAGTCATACCTATTTGTTGGTTTTGTCTAGTTTGAATTTTCTTATATTCATGAACTTTTTGTGTTTATATTCTAGCCATCTTGGTATGTTTTTCCTCACCAATTTGTTGTGATTCCTAAACTCTTTTTCATTAAGAAATATTCCTCAAAAAGCCTCAGCTATTTCTGTCAGTATCTATCTCAAATATTACTCAGGCATATCGGAAGCTTTCAGGTAATTTTAGAGTAGGTTTATGTGCTTATAAGTAAGTAGCTTGTGTTTCATACTAGTTTTGAACAGTTTGCATTCCTAATAAGAGGTTTCATGCTTTATTCATTTATCATACTTGAAGAAAATATATGCTGTGTGTTATTCTTGTTGATTAGTTAAATTCTTTAAAGTGTATCCAGTGCTAGTATTCATGCATGTTTCCAGTCCTGTTAGAGATACATTTCTATCTCAGTGTTAATTTTATGCAGCTAGTCCTTCTTCCTGGCAGAGTGGACATTTTCAGTAACATACAGCTAGTAATAACAGTCCTTTATAGAGACTCTCTTCCTTTAGTGGGTCATTTCACATGATCAGACTGGTGAAAAGGGGAATGTTATCACTGAATGTATAAATACACATTGACATGTAAGAAGTAGTAATTCATTTTGCCTTTGTATCTACTAGTTAATACTACTATTAGAACAACTTGAATTGGAATACACACACTTCAGAAGGTTTATAAAGCTCCACAGTTCAAAGGAGAGTGGCAGAAAGACCACAGTGTAGTGGTGTGATGCTGACAAGGTTCAATTTATTCATCTGATTTAAAAGAAAATTTAAAAAATTATCTCGGCATGAAAGATATCTCTACTGGCACAGAGGCACTCAGCTTTGCTGATAAAGGTGTAACAACATCCTCCAGATGGACACTGAAATAATTTTTTTTTTAAGATTGAAGAGGAATTAACTAAGTGCTAAAGACATCAGAAGAAAAATTAAATACTAAGATGCAGTCTCTACCTCTGAAGTTCCCCTAAGCCACGGAGCTGGTGGCTTCTGTCAGGGAAGGTATCAGTCTGTGCTGTCCTCTTATCCCTGCAATCACTGACAAATGACTGCTGTGGAGGGAAGGGCAGATGAACTGGATAACCTAGTACAGATGTTCTCAAATTGTGTTGAAAACATCTCTTAATGTGAGATTGAGTAGCTTCTGAGGAATGGCTTTTAATCCTGGGTAGCTTCTAGAATAAATTACTTACATTTTTATGCTAGAGGTGGGTGGAGGTACGATTGAATCATTGTGATCCTTTCTAGCCTTCAAACCTGTGAGTTTGTACATCTCTCTCTCTTTTTTTTTTTTTTTTTTTAATATGCTTGCTCTGTGTAAACTTCATAGTTGCACAATTCCATGCATTAGGCCCACAAGCTGACAGGTTGCAGGGATCAGGAAGAATTCTCTCTCCTTTCCCTGCAATGTACAGCTAGATAGGAGCGAAATGTCTATCTTCTCCTTAGGTGTCTGGGATTGACTGTAGCTGCAAATAACTCACCTGACAAGATTGAGCAGTGCTTACAGTATTTACAGGGAACTCATCTTTCTAAAATATTTGACTTAAGTGTCCTACTCAAATGATCAGGATCATATTACTCATCAGATTTGCAAAGGAAAGGGATTTTTCTGCAAGTCAGAGTTGCAGATAACTGAGACTTCTTCAAGAGATAGTCTGTAGCTTAGGTCTACACTAATATATTAAATAAACATGTCCGTGACTTTCTTGCACTGAGGACCACTGGGACAGAACTTCCTATGTCCGTACTAATAAGCTGACCTCCAGAATAGAGTAGCTTTGTATGTTTTGCCTGTTCATGATTGTGTGTGGCCACCTTCTGAACTTTTCCTGGGAATTCTTTAAGATTACTTGTTATCATGGGCCAAATCTGTGCAAGGAATTTTTTTTTTTTAACAATTTGATGGACTTTTAAAACAATCTGATAATACAGATAAGAGACTTTCAGTGTCCAGGAGTGTGGTCCCTTTCACTTTTTAATTTAGTGGTATAGATGTATATTTTAGCATGGGGCATTCTCATATCTTTCCAAAAAAGGCTAGAAATGTTTCCTTTTTAAATGCCCTTGGAGGAAACACACTTCCTGTTTGATGCACAGCATGACAAGAAGCGGTTGCCATTCCAATTCTTGACCATCCTGTTGAGCTGATAATAGTCTATCTCTGCAGTTTCCTTCTGGCTGATGTGTCAGTCAGAGTTGTCAATGACAGCTGTACATCCATCATGCATTTTCCACCTGTCTGATGCGGCTCTTCAGCAGCCCTGCAGGTGTGCCCAGAAGTCCCAGACCTCTTCTCCATCTACCTCATCAAATGACTTCTGATCCATTCAGGGTGGGAATGGACACGTAACCAACAGTCTTGCCTCATACCTCTTTCCACATTCCACTTCCCCAGCCTGGTCACATTTCAAGGACATATGCACCTACTTTATTAGAAGGCATATGGTCTTCTCTTCCAGCTTGGGCAAAGGATTTCCTTGTCTGTCTCGAAATGATCAGGCTGCCATCTCATCCTGAAGTTTTTTGCAACCTGCATATCTGTATTCTTAAATTCAAATTTTGTGTCGTGGCCCTCTTACACATTCTGTCAGTGAATCGAAAAGAAAATATATTCACATCTTGCATTTTTCATAACTCTTGTGACTGTTATCGTTTGTAATGGTTGAGGTAATTATTGGCTTGAGAATTTATGTTTTGGTTGTCTTTGGTTCCTGAAGTACTTACTTAAGGTCCTGGTGACAACTATGACCCATCTTCACCTTTGTGATGGTTTTGTTTGTTTGTTTTTTGTTTTTGTTTTGTTTTAAAATAGCAATTAGGCCTGTCTAATCTCATGGGTTAACCTGGATAATTTGTCACTTCAAGGGTTTCTCGGCTTGAAGCTACTACCTGGCAAGTATTCACTCTGTAATCTTCTGCATTTTGGAAACAAACATCTGTGGGTTAAATGGATTCCTTGGCAATTCAATATAAAGTTAGAGGAAGTGGTGTCAAAAACAAAAAAGGCAAGTTAGGCTGATACGGTTAAATGGTATAGAGAAGCAAATGATGAAATCAAGCAGTTTGGTTCATAAAAGTAAGAGCTTTCAAACAAATCATGAGCAGAAACCAACCATCTGAAAGGAAAAAAATGAAAAAAATAGACCTTGAAGGTGATGTCAGTAAAGTCAGTCACTGGACATTGAAAACTTACAAGTTTTTTTATGTTAAACTGAGGCATGAGAGTGTATGAATGCTCCCTACAGGGTATTAATTATTGCCTATAAAATTTAAATATTTAATGAAGCCGTAATTAGAATACATTGCTATCTCAGTATGTTCTTGCAAAAATAGTTAGTGTATTGGAAAATAAACCAGTGTTTTCCGTAGTTTTATTTTGTAATTTAAGTTTCATTATCATGATATTTTCTTACAAGTGCTAACCTATGCATAATGAACAACACTCGTTACCCAGCATAAACTGAAGACCACCATGGTCCTTGTTTTTCAAAAATACAACAGGAACAAAGGGGTTAATTCACATCATTCTGTCCTATCACAGTTCCATGTGAAACTGAACTGAAGGTGAGGAGTAACTTCAAATTCATACTTCTATGACAGTAAGCAGATTCAGGCCGTAAGGGCAAATTTTCAGCTCTGCTGAAACCAGTGACAACGTTTTACTTGAGTTTAGCGGAACTAGCTTTCTTCTTAAACATCCAGTTTATCTAAGGACATATGCCTTTAATTGTTTTTTTTCCTAGTAGCATTGGATATTAAAAAAACATTAGAAGACCAATAGTTCTCATGTGTTGCACAGACTTCCTTGTGTTCAGTTCTAAACTACATTTTAAAGAACTTGAGCAAGTTTTGGTTTTCTCGTTAAATAAGCCTAAGCCCTGTCTACTTTCTTTGAGGAATAATTTTGCATGAACTTCAATAGGATTAGGTTCAGGCTCTGTCCTAAACTCAGAAATAAGAGGTTTGCTTCCTTAAATATGTAAAAGGCAGGAAATATTCAGTAAAATCTTTCTTTCTCTCTGTATCTGTGTCATCTTAAAGCTTTGTGCTATACAAAACCTGATTATATTCCAACACATTTTATCTAAGAATGCTGATTTGATTACCTCCCCCATTCCAAACAGCAAATGGGAAATCAGTGAGAACTTCATGTGCATATAGGATGGCAGAGTTTGAGCCATCTTGATGAGCTCAGTGTATATGAATATTTGAGTTCAAAATTAGAGCTTAATCCCACAAACTGCTCCATATTCAGTACCTTTAAAAATCACAGGCATTCCATGTGGTCACAGCAGTCTATGTGCATAGAGAGTTTATTGGATTTGTTCCAAATTTTAAGCTTTGTTGGTTTGTCCATGGATTTGGCTTACGGAGAGACCTTAAGTCTTTTAGCACGGAAAGGTATGTATGTATCTTGTGATCAGAATCCTACGTGATAACAGTCCTTAGGTTATTTTTAACAGAAATGTCTGGTGGCCTGAAACCAGTAACTATTTGTGTTAAAAACTGAAAGCATAAAGATGGTATCTTTTCATCTTTGTTTTCACTCACCGTTCAAAAGAGTAGATATTATTCTGAAACATACTGCAAGGAAGTAAGTGTAAAGCCTTGAAAATCAAAGGCGTTGTACGAGTGTTCTCATACCACTACCCATATCATAGGATTGCATATTCAAAATACGAAGGTGTAATTAATGAATTGACTGCTGCATGACCACTGCTATTATTAGCTCTGCCACAGAAAACATTTTAATTCCATTTTCGGCTCTGGATACTTACATGTTAGCTGCACAAAAACTTGTTGAGTTTCTGTATTTGAAGGATTGTAT
>JAVKLA010000074.1:60047739-60063587 GCA_034782735.1 Sagittarius serpentarius
GGGGTCGCAGCTCTGGGGCACGGGCATCGGCAGGACCACTCAGTGAGGGAGGGATGCCGTTGGGCTGGGAAAGCTGCAGAGGGGCCAGGGGGTGGGGAGGGAGATTGGGGCCATAAGATGGAGTAGGGGAGCTGGGAGGGCATGAGGAGCTGAGGAAATCTCCGGTGGTGAGGGGATCCTGGGGCGAGGGTTGGATGAATTGGTGGATACCACAGAGGTGCCCCTATAGCAGAGAGGACATGGCTCCTGTAGGTAGACGGAGTGTGCGAGAAACGTGTAGAAAAGCCTTGAGCTCAGAGATGCCAAGAAAACTTCCCCTGCAGAAGCTCTGTCCTCAGGATGGAGGGTGGAGGGCCCATGCAGGGACTGTGGAGACAGAGTACCCCTGGTCAGTTTAATCCCTTCAGTGAATTCCTGAAATGCTATATATACTATTAAAAGAAAGAAGCCGTGACTCTCTCAGTGACTTGCAGCAGTGCGCTGAACTCTATACCTCCTTGGATAGCCTGTTTTAATTGGCTATGCTGTCTTTAGCAGATGAGTGAACTGCAAATGATCATGAAAAGTAGCAGTTGCAAAAATGATGTCCATAAATCTGCCTGCCGCAAAGACAGCAGCGTTCTTGGATGCCAGATGCTCACTGAGTCCTGTGTAATTCTGCTGAGCTGATGAACAAACACTCACAAGTGTGTGTTGACTCTCAGCTGGTCATCAGGATAGTGAAGAGCTGCCAAGAGGTATGTTGCTTATTAACAGTCTGAGACTTAAAGCCTTCAAAACAATAAACCTTGGATCTCCTTTAAAAATAAAAGGGTAAGAGACCGGTAACATGTTTTGGTAAACTTTGGACTGAAATTTTGATCATTCTTCTGTGGTTTGAGCAAGTTGATTACAAAAGCAGTCACCTTGCATAGGGTGTCCAGAGTTGTGCAATGGAGTGCTGTGGTTATGTGTAAAATGTCAGCTTGGTTTTGCTTGTGTTTTCCTTATTATGATATATGTGTCATGCAGCAATATATGTTTATCTTTATATTAATCAAATTCATGCTGTTTTTGGAGGCCACTTTTAATGGCCTGTACTTACCTGGACTTAAGTCTACAGAAGTTTGGAAAAGGATGCACAGATGAATAGTCAGCCCTACTGCTCAAAAATCTTGAGTCAGGATTTTAAAAAAATCACGAAACTGTCTTTAGGGAGAAAAAAACCAACCACCAAACCAAAACCAAACTTCTGAGTTACTATTCTTTTATTAGCCTTTTTTTAAGCCTTATGTTTTACTTGTTTCACATTCCCCTCCCCCCACCCCGCTGTATACTGAGGAAAGCTAGAAAATGACTTTTTTAAGGGTGAGAGGGAAGATAGGAAACGCAACAGCTAGATTAATGTAATTGCAGTAGTCTTTCAGTAGGAAACACAAAATACTTTCAGACATTACAAAATTACAAGGGTTAGCAGGATAAATATCCCATTCTGATTAAGAATGGAACACTCACTACACTTTTTAGGAAGTGTCAGTTATACTTACCTTTCTCAGTGAAGGCAACTGGTTTACAAAATTTTAAGCTTTCATCCCAATTTTATAAAAATAATGACCTTAGTGAAATGCTGCTTACTTCTGAGTCATTTCAAGGGATTGTCTTCCAGTTGGAAACTGCCAGAGCCCAGGGGTATTCTGCCCACATTCACTTTGTCTCTAACATCTGTGATCTGCTAGGAGAGAGAAGGGTGCAATACCAGCTCTATACTAATTAGTAAACCCTCAAGAACAATCCGGCAGCGTCCTGTCTCTATTTATATTACTTCTTTCATGAAGGTGCCCAGAAAACCTGAACTTGTGGGCTGCTGAAGGACTCCTCAGAGAGTACGAAGGTAATGTTGTCTTCATCCTACAACAGTCTTGCTCTGCCAGAGAATATGGATCCGGCACAAAGTCAGAAACCTGATAATTCAAAAGCAGCTTTGAGTGCACGTACATAAAACCAGTGCCTTTGGCTTCCTGATGTTGTCTCTCTATTGATACTAGCCAAAGCTGCTTGGACAGCCAATTGTATGAATTTCCACTGGGGCTGTGTTTTTTTCTTGTCCAGATACTTTCTGAAATGAAGGATGCAAAATGTGGCTGCCTTTGTCTTGGTACCACAGTATCAGAATATAGTACATCACAACATGTTAATCCTCCTTACAGTCTCATTCGTAGTCAAGGGCTCAGTTAATTACATAGTAGAAATTTGCCCAGTTGAGACTATAGATACATCTGCTGTAAATACTTGCAGAGCAGCATGAAGCCGACATAGCATTGTTCCCAATGAATTTTTAAGCTGAAAAATGTACTTTTTATTAAGATTGAGAAACAGTGAATTCTTGGACATCAGTAAATGTAACGAGTAAAGTATGTATAACTAATTGTAGTAGAGTATTTATTACAATGCAACTGCTAAAAATCTTGAGAAAATAAAAAAAAATCACAAAGACACAATTTAAAATCATTTCTAGTAAATAAGCATGGAAAAAGCCCCTCAAACTAAAACATCTTTTGCTGTTTAGAGGCAGATAATCCATTCTTAGTCCAGTGCACAAATTTGATTTACAGTGCGTTTCAAAATATTTATCTTCTTTTTAGGGTTTCCATCACTGCCTAAGCCAATAACCTGCGGTGTTTGAAAATGTCTGGGCAGTAATTGTCATTGTTTGCAAAGCTATTTTGGAAAATAGTGAGCTCCATGGCATTTTGTAGATTTAAGGAATGCAATTACCAACATTGTATACATAATCCAAGTGACCTTCTGGCTTCAGAAGCTTAAACCCACAGAAAAAAACTTTAACAACAGCAAAATGTTTGTTTGATTTTCCTTCTGTAGTTAGTCAGTTGTAGGTGGATTATTTTATAGCCAGTTTGGCACAAATATGATTAGTTTAACAATTCCATATAAGTACATAACAATGCTGAAGTAAACATACAAGGAAGACTATGATTCTTCCGGGTGGATAGTCTGACCCATTTTCATATGTAGATATTTGATGAAGGACTATGCTGATATGATGGTACCTGGGTGCTCCTGTGGTTCATCCAAAAGGACTAACAAATAGTTGGAAGGCTTATTTACTTCCGTAGTTTTCTGAAAACAAAAAGGAATATCTTGAACTCTTCATCTTATATGTGAATGTGTTAGATAAAGGACTGAGTTTCCTTCAGTGTGGTTAGTTACAAACTGACAGAGATCTTTCCCAAATTAAGTATTTTGCCTCCTTTTTCTTCTACTCAAGATTCTGTTGCAATCTACCATGTGGTTACAGAGTGAATATACTTTTCTGATAGGCAGCTGTTGAAGAAGTAATGGGGGTAAAGAGATTTGAATAATGTCTTGGAATTTCAGTTAAAATTTTTTTAAAACAAAGAGCACAAGCAACATTTCTACCTCAAAACTAAAATTACAAGTCTTTAAAAGCTGTTAGCAGTCTCCTTTAAAAATATATGCATGCACTAAGAAAAATACTCAGAAAGCGTCATTTGGAGAAACAATTCTGAAATTGAAAGTTTTTCACCATGACCCATATATTGCATAACTAACATGCAATTGCATTTTATTGACAGCAGAAAAATGTCAAACCCACTTAGGGTCTCCCTTCAGTACCCCTTTCTTTCCTCCTTGCCTTATGTTACTCTTAGCTCACTCTGTTCTTTAGTGGATCTTGATGCATTTTACAGAAATCAGTTAACGCTTCAGAAAGTGCACCAGCCTTCCCAAGATCATGTGTAAATGAGCGTACCCAGGCACCAAGGTATTTATTCACTGGTGATCACATAAGCATTGCATCCATGTTATACAAATTCTTTGGGAATTTCCAGCTGTATCTTATGTTACCCTGTCACAGGAATATTCTTCTGTTAAAGAGGAATTTTTTGAAAAGCAGCTTGGGAGTGATTTTGTGCCCAAAGTTACCTGTCACTCCCTTTTTGAAAACTGGCCACTAGCAGTCATGTTTTAACCTCAAAAGTTATAAGCATTTTACTCCATTGGTACCTGGAACCAAGTGCCAACTTATGTAAGTTGCATGTTATGACTTTTATTTTAACATTCTCCTCTCTTCAGACCAGTTCCAAGTTTCCCAGTGATTAGCGAGAACCAATACAGTGTCATGAGATGTGTTTACACTGCTTTCTGGTTAATGTGAAATATTTTTTTTTTGACAGATATTTTTTAACAGAACTTCTTTGTCACAGAATGAGCTCATTTTAAAATAGTCCTTTACCTGTGCTGGACTTTGTGCCACATGATGTATCTCAAGGTACTCAAATCAGTGAGTTCAGGCTGGGTCACACACTTGAATTGCGTGTTCCTGTGTCTGGGCAGGTCTTCTCCTCTCTGCTGTCAAGTTCAAACTCTGGATTGTCCCTTCTCCCTAAAAAGAAGTAAGTCTCGCTTCTGATGCATCTTTAAAAGGTCTCTATAAATACTGAGCTCACCTTTCTGTTCTGTGTAATCCACAGCAGATCCTCTGTTACCTTTATGAAGAACCTACTCCAGCCAAGGTGTAACTCTTACATTTGTGCTGTGTTCCTTATATATAGAAGTTGGCAAAGGCAGACATAGAGATTCTGATGCCACAGAAAGGAGGAAATGCGCTTGCTGAATTGGCCTGCAGTGGAGGGTTTTCAGCACAAAACCACTTTTCTTGTTTCATGAGCCTCTGAGATAGTAATTCTGTATGACTAACCCAAAAGGCATATTGGAAGTGAATTGATAATACACGTGAGATGCAGTACCGCGTTTGCTAAATTTACAAACACTTAAGATGTTGCACTGAAATAGTCTCTCTGATGTATTACTCTGCCCAGTTTGGTGCTGTCATCGCAGCTGTGAGAAATGCCATATACAAATAGATTTTGGACTGTATACAAAGTCAAGTACTTGTGTATTTGGAAATAAGAGACTCCAAAATGCTTGTGCGACAGAAGAAGAGTTAGAATTTCTTCCCCTTGAGGTCCTGTGGGTGCTTCCTCTGCTACTTCGGATGTATTAGGGAACTGACTTCTTCATCATAGCTCATCCTCCATCTAGGCACTGGAAATGCAGAAAGGTTTGGAAGAGTTTGGAAATTGTCTGTGAATCCTTTGCTGAGAGTTTTGAGAAACCATTAGTCCTAGGTAACCCCAGGCACTTTCTAAAATTAATAGAAGTAGCTGTCAGGCTGTGAAGTGGGTTGATCCACAGCTCTTACAGTTCCCCTCAAAACTGCCTTTAGGTGGCTGTCCCCCTGGGCAGCTTCTGAAGAGGAGTTTAAAGAGGGTTGTTGATAGGCTCTTTGATACTTCCATTGTGGTTTGAAAGAGTGTTTCCGGAGTTGCTGCTGGAGCAATTCTGTCTGAAGGAAAGCTGAGCCTCTTGATGGTGCTCCTGTGACTTGGGGTTGGAGTGTACAATTCTAGCGAATAGGAATTTTGCTCCCAAATCTTTTTTGGGAAGTCTTTGTGCTGCTCTCATGAGTTTATTTCTTGAAGTGATAAAGCTGTGTATAGGGATGCTTGGATTTCCCAGGGGATGCCTGATATCTGGAGCTTTGAAGAGCAGCAAATCCATGCAGCTCATGGGGATTTTTATGGAGCAAGTGATGATGTTTAGTCAATTCTAGTCTTTTTGTATTTCTCAATGAATTTGCATGAGGGCAAATAGGAAGACACACAAGCAGATCCCAGGCTGGCCATGGTGTCATGGAGTCTTATAACCCATGAGATATATATAAAAATATATAGTTCTATAAAATTTTAACAATCATCTCTTACCCTGTGGGGCATTCAATAAAGGGTTAAGATACAGGGGGTGGTTGC
Organism: Sagittarius serpentarius; assembly: GCA_034782735.1. Classification (NCBI taxonomy): domain Eukaryota; kingdom Metazoa; phylum Chordata; class Aves; order Accipitriformes; family Sagittariidae; genus Sagittarius; species Sagittarius serpentarius. The sequence continues at coordinate 60,053,568 of JAVKLA010000074.1, forward strand.
TGTTTGTAATCCCTTTCAAAGGTTAGAAGAAAAAGTTCTTTATCACTGGTGGAGAGTAACACTTTTTCCCTAGCAAGTTAATTGTTTCTTAGATCTCTGCTTAGAACAAAGAGGTAGTAAAACAGTCCTGGTCTGATAATCCCCTAGTACTGGGAACTCATTATTGAGCCTGCCAGCAGTCAGATGGTGCCAAAGCAGTTGGAGCCAACAACTCCTTTGGCAGGCAGTACGGTGATTAGAGCAGAGATACTCTTGGTTTTCAGGTAGTTGGTACAGTTTTACTGCTGTTGCTTTGCAGGGTGGCAAGGGAGGTCACCAATGCTGTGAGAGACAGCAAGTATTTGATATGTGGTAATTTGGTGAAAATGTACCTTTCAGAGATTTAAGCTCATGCAGACACTAACAGGGTAAGAATAAATAGGGATTTGGTCTCGACCTGGCTAACTAGGTCTGAAGATGCATGCCTGCTTTCAGAAGATACAGTGTCAATCTGACTGAGTCTTTGCTTTGAAATCAAGCAGTGCTCTGTCATGTGTGCACACCAAGAGGCAATTCAAACGGTGATCACTGAGCTTTGTTACAGTCAAGGAGAGTCAGATCCTGCATTCATGTGGTTAGCTATTTTGAGCCCTGTTAGCAGGGACAGAGAGGCAGAAACTCTATGAATGCTCTGCTTTTGCACAGATATTAAATCACTTTTTTTTAAACTGTGGGTAATAAATTGTAACAGCAGCAGCTTCAATGTTGCTAGGTTTAATCTCTGTTAATTGATTCTTGGTGGTCAAAGAATTACAGATGCTGCAAGCCCAAGTGGTAAAAAGAAACTGAGAAGTATTTAAAGCTGCTGAATTGCTCAGTAGCTAATCACTTGAGGAACAGGATGTTATAAAAGAGAAAATCTAGTAATCTTAATAATAAGCATTGCTACCAGTTAAGCTTATGCTGTGTTGGTTAGAAAAAAGCAATTATGGTTTCTCTTTTCCCTATCTCAGAGAATCTTAGGACAAAGTCAGTAAAGTGAGATTCCCCTCCTTGCCTGTTTATAATCTGTTCATTGGCCTCCCATATTTACTGAATTTATACTGTGTTACTGAACTTTGTCTTATTCTAAAAGCAGTAGAAGAAGCTGAGGTACTTGCTGTTTGTGCCAGAACTTGTGAGCTCTAAAAAAAAAAATTAAACACTTGGCTCTAATCAGACTCTCTGTGTCCAAGTGTGGTTTCACAATGGCAGTATTTGAAACCCACATTCAGAATGTGTATTTATCCCATCTAATGCTAGTACTTATCACCATGTATCTGTCACTTGCCATGTAATGTTAAGACAGGCAGTAGTTTTATGAAAAGATGAAGCTAAGCATAAGATAAGCTCAGGAGAAATATAGCTCAGAGTGTGTTCAAAATATAAGTCTTCTAAGATCTGCTGAGCAAGGCAGAACTACAATGAGAAAAAAAGAAAGAAAGAAAGGTGCAGAATCAGATGCAGCTTTTGTTTTTAAGTACTTCTTTATCTCCACTTTACTTCCTTTGGTTCCACCAGTGCTTTTGTAACTGTCAGTCATTACAGCTTGAGACCGTAAGGATAAATGGAAAGCTTAAATTATAAATAGCCATTTTCTAGATGTCTTATCGCTCTAAATAGCATCCTTAAAAACAATAATTTTTTCCAAAATTACTTGCCTATTTCTTTATTTTTAAATCTAAGTGGTAGGTCATGTGATGAAACACCCACGAAGGAGCTCAGAGAGACAATGGCAGGAGGAGGAGGCCAAATAATATCCTGCCAAGCCCATCACAAGAGCCAGCAACTCACTAAAGGCCCATCTGCATAAGCCCAGAGGATCTCAGAGATGCACAATGGCAGGCAGGAACCCAAATCAAGGACTCCTGAGGAATGACCACCTTGTCCAGTCCCCTCCCAAAAAATGGAAAAAATGAAGTGGAAGGGGAAGACCAGAACTATGTAAGGAGTAGTCTCACAGTCAGGTTTGGCTTGATACAACCTTCCATGTTTAGACATGGCAGACAGAAAAACAGGACTTTTCTGGATTATTCCTGATGAACTGGTAATCTCCACTCTTAATAAGCTTCTGCTAAACTGAAGTCCTCTTATATTAGTTTAAACTGGAGAGAGCATTTTTTTATTTCAGAGCTGTGAATACTAGACAAAGGTGTGTTTTCAGTAGCTATCTCATAAAAAGTTGGGTCCCTTGCAAAATGAGATCTGTCTGAATATGATTCGTGGGTGCAGATTCATCTGGCCTCTACCTAAATGCTTACACGCCTACATGCCTGCTTAGCATTCTACATAAGCTTTCCACCTAGATGCCTGTACCTGGTGCTTGTACAGCATTTGATCAACTTCTGTGGCCTTGGTAGTCACCTAGCCAGTAAGAAATACATCACAAAAATTTAGGTGGGATTTAGTCTCTGTAAATCTGGGTCTAACGTAGTCTCTTGATATTTGGCATCTAGTTTAGGGAGAAAGAAGCTGTGCCGATATGCCCAGGATAAGGATGATGAAGTCACAATATTATTACTTCATTAGTAAATGACAGACTAAAACTTGATCAAAACTGTTTTGATTTTAGTTCTCTTTACCTTGTGATTCATATATGCAAGGCAAACCTCAGACCAAGATGAATACTTCTATAACATACTACACTGTGTTAAAAATCAAGACATATTTTCGGACTGAACATCTGTAAATGATGTGTCTTCCATATATTTTAGAACTCTTCTCCATAAGTTAAAGCAGTAGCATTACTGATGTTGCCAACATGGAGAAAGCTTCCGTTTAAGGAGCATTTCTTGAAATACAGCTTTCTACATTCAGAACTAGCCACCTGGATTTTTACATATTTTTCTACTGTTTCCTTCCTATGCCTTGAGGAAGGGAGGCAGCCCACTGTCAAACATAAGATACGAAGGTTTTGAGGAATGGGAGGGAACAAAAAAAGAGTCCAGTACAACCCTGTTAGCCAGATGTTTCCCTCCATGCTATGGAGTGACATCTGCAGATAAAACACAGTCCTGTGATTAAAACCAATTACCAAAGCATGCAAAATTGAGAGATGAAGAGTCATGTCTTAGTCAAGGATTCTTTGTAGAAGTTTCTTACACCACCAAAATTGAAGAACTAGCCTGTACGTTAACCCAGAGGCTTAAGGCACCCAAGCAAAACATCGCAGTTTCTATATCTGTCTTTTGATGTAAAGGTGAAGTTTAAAATGTGTTAATGAATGACTTTTAAGCTCTGCAGATTAGAAAGCAATCTGATGGCTTTTAGTTTTTGAGGTGTAATCAATGCACATTACATTTATTTAGCACTTTACTGAAACCATTCAGTACTCCAACTAACCAACCTCAATCATCTCGTTAGCGGAAAAAAAATGCCAACACCTAAATGGCCAAGAACACTCCTTCCCCAAATGACCTTAAATGTCTCCTATATATCCAACCTGGTCTGAGCAAACAACATTGTAGATATTTCTCTGTTTCTCTTTAAACAGTTTTGACCCATCTCTTATCTTTCTTTGCTCTGACTGCAGTATCCCTAAGTAATCTAACGGATAGAAAATTACCAGTACAAGTAAGTTCTATTGTTATTCAAAATAAGGGCTTTATAACAGTGTCCTCTTTTCAGTATCTCACTAAAGTCTAGACTACAAGGTGTGTTTCATCCTCCATGCTAGCCTAGTGCAAGTGACAGATTTTGAAGTTCTGTAGAGTGTAGTCATATGGAAATACTAATTTTTGGAAGTGCCTGCATTAAGCATGCATCAGGTTGCACAAGCACTTTCAACGGTTATACAAAATCTGAGCTGCAAAGAGACTAAGGAATAATGAACTTATCACTTGATTTAATATTTTTGCTCAAAGTCTGGATCCAGACTGCATTCCATGCTTTGAGACTTGGCAGTCTTCACTTTTTGAATAGGTCTACCCTTCTGTCCTTAAATTAGCACAGGATGCTGTAGTTGTGTGGCCAGACTTTCATGTTTTAAAGAAATTATTTAATTTACTGTACCTTTTGCTTAAACAAAATCTGAATTTCAGGTCTAATTTGTATAGTCAATGACGTTGCTGTTTTTTAAAAGGAGTAAAAATCCTGGATCCAGATTTGTTTATTGATATATCAGCTTTACTCTTACTGTCATCTCTGAGATGATTAGATAGTCATGTCTCTTTAGTAAGAGGATTTAGATAATACTTAAGCTAAAAAGGAAGAAAAAAATTAAGAAAAAGATTTTTATTAATACCTTCAGAGAGCTTCAGGGTACAGACAAAAATGTTTAACTGTTCACTTGCTAGTTGCTCTCTTGTGTAAGTCACTGGAGATAACAATGTATGACAAACTTTTCCTATTCTACTTCTTTTATAAATCAGGGAAATAAAGTAGGAAAGGGAGGAGGAGTGGGAGTGGAAATAGTTGTACAACAGTAACAGATGATTGCCTGCACTTCCTCCTGCATTTGGTGGGCCTGTCTGTTCTGCTTAATTGCATCTTGTGGTCTGTATCTAATCTTTGATAAGCAGAGGCTCGGGGGCAGAAAGTTAGAAAAACATTCACTCTTGCTGTGGGATGTTTAGAAATCTCACTGTGTTCCATCATGTGGAAAAAGTCTCCTAGGTTCCCTTGAAAACCTGGAAGATCTTGATTACAGCTGATCCTTAATCAAAGCCTCCCTTCATTTTGGATGGAGAGACCCAACACCTCTAAGATTGTGAACAAACATCTGTAAGAATGACCTTCCAGCTCCTCAAGAAACATAACCAGCCTTTATGTCTTGTTATTTTTATAACTCTGGGATTTTGTTGGGACAAAACTATTTACATTATCCATGGTGTGGGGCTAGAACAATATGGATACTTAACAAACAGCTAGGACCCACACTGGATAAATGTTCACATGCGGACTTGTGAAGAAAAGGATGTGAAAGAAGGGAAAAGCAAGAATATGAATGCTCATGGTTGAGCTTGAGTGAATGAATATAATTTTGTATCACAAATTATTACAAAGTATTTACAGACTTTCTTTCCGTAGTCAGGATTTGGCTTTGCTACTTGAGACATAGAACCATAGAATCATAGAATAGTTTGGGTTGGGAGGGACCATTAAAGGTCACCAAGTCTAACCCCCCTGTAATGAGCAGGGACATCTTCAACTAGATCAGGTTGCTCAGAGCCCCGTCCAACCTGACCTTGAATGTTTCCAGGGATGGGGCATCTACCACCTCTCTGGGCAACCTGTGCCAGTGTTTCACCACTCTCAACGCAAAAAATGTCTTCCTTCTATCTACTCTGAATTTACCCTCTTTTAGTTTAAAACCAATACCCCTTGTCCTATTGCAACAGGCCCTACTAAAAAGTCTGTCTCCACCTTTCTTTTAAGCCTCCTTTAAGTACTGAAAGGCCACAATAAGGTCTCCCGAGAACCTACTCTTCTCCAGCCTGAACAACCCCAACTCTCTCAGCCTGTTTTCATAGGAGAGGTGCCTGAGTCCTCTGATCATTTGTGTGGCCCTCCTCTGGACCCGCTCCAGCAGGTCCCTGTCTGTCTTGTAGTGGAGACTCCAGAGCTGGACACAGCACTCGAGGTGGGGTCTCACCAGAGCGGAGTAGAGGGGGAGAATCACCTTCCTTGACCTGCTGGCCACGCTGCTTTTGATGCAGCCCAGGATCTAGTTGGCTTTCTGGGCTGCAAGCGCACACTGCCGGCTCATGTCCAGCTTTTCATCCACCAGTACCCCCAAGTCCTTCTTTGCAGGGCTGCTGTCAATCCCTTCATCCCCCAGCCTGTATTGGTACTGGGTGTTGCCCTGACCCAGGTGCAGGACCTCGCACTTGGCCTTGTTGAACCTCCTGAGATTCACATGGGCCTACTTCTCGAGCTTGTCCAGGTCCCTCTGGATGGCATCCCATCCCTCAGTCATGTCAACTGTACCACTCAGCTTGGTGTCAGCTGCAAACTTGCTGAGGGTGCACTCAATCCCACTGTATATGGCATTGATGAAGATATTAAACAGTACTAGTCCGATTACGGACCCTTGAGGGACACCACTAATCACTGATCTCCATCCAGACATTGAGCAGTTGACCCCTACTCTTTGGATGTGGCATTTTGTTTAACTGAATTAGAAAATTAAAGACAGAATGAAGTGTTATCAAAATACAGGAATTGTTCAGGGATATCCAAATTGGATGTGGAATGAAGTCACACTGGGAAACAAACATCCCAATTTAAAAGAAATGTGAAATCAATGAAAAAGAAAAAGGATATGGCTAAGAATGTGTCTAATTAAAATACAGATACCAACAAGAGACCCCAAAGGAGTCAATGAAATATTGATGACATTACCAGGATGCTTAAAGTAAGCAAGGAGGCATTTCTTAAACAATTTATATTAAAAAGGAAGGCGGGGGGATGAAACCCCAAGGTAGGTTATATATTAAGTCATCTGCTATATTAAGATGGTAAAATCATTACATAGAAAATGGAAAATTATTCAGTAGATACATATGTGTGTGGAAGAGTGGAATAAAAAGTTTACATCCCGTAAAAAAGCAGGAAGTTGGGCAGCATCTTTTAAGATTAAGCATTTTCAGGTAACAGGCCCGGTTAACATGTCTATGAACTTTGGTGAAAATGGAATGGATTCTGCTCTACTAGTGTCCGTTTTTAATAAAAAATGGAAAACTATGAGAATTCCAAAGAATAGAACTACTGTTTCAGAGCCTAATCATGGCAAAAGGTATGACATAGAGAAATGAAGACATGTTAGCCTTGCTTCACTGCTAACCAGATATAACAGAACGCTTTGTTTGGTATACTCTTCAGCAAAAAAAAAAAAGACTACAGTTGTAACTGATGCTGGTTAGCGTGATTTTGTAGGTAGTAGATAACTACGTTGCCTTCTGTGGAAACTGGAGGGAGGGGACGATACAGGTTTATAAAGTGCTGACTTTTTTGATTTATAAAAATAACTGAGCTGGTACAGTGTTTATAGTACAGGCAGCTTTGTATTAAACATTTCCTTAAAAGCCACTGATAGTCTTATTTTTATTTTTTAAAATTTATAAGAAAATAATAGGGTACATGAGAACAGATTGTTACAAATAATTTGAATTGAATACCTAAGTGGCCACAATGCAATAAAAACCCCTTTGTAATACAACTAAATATCAGGTTATACAACTGGAAATCAGAAATGGAGGTTGTAGCTGCAGGATAGTACAACTACTGGATGACATTCTGGAAAGAAGTGACTAAGAGGTGGGTTTAGAGTCATTGTGAAAGTAATGTGAGTGGCCAGTGCAGTGATGACCTTGTGTTCCTTCATGAGTTAAAACTAAGGTAGCAAGTACACCATCAGCAAAGCCTTACAGGGATGCTGGAATCCATCAGTATGATTGTGAAGTCCACGTTCAAAAGCGTTGTGGAAATACTGCAGGGAGTTCTGAAGTAGACAGAAGTGATTAAAGCTAAAAGAACATCTTTCCTTTAAAAAGAGCTGTTAAAAAAGTATAAATTACTTGGTCACCACTCAGGCTTCAATTTAGCAGACTAAGGTAAGTGTAGAGGTGTTTGTTGATCATGCATTCAAATAGTTTACTAGAAAAGCTGATGCCTTCACCATGCACGGTGTCTTCGGGGTGTAACAAGATTTCAGCCTGAAGTTACCCAAGTTCTCGTAGCTCATAGATTCTGGAGTTCTGTCAGTCCCATCAAACTGATGCATGGTCCTATCAAACTGAGCCAGAGTGGAACCAGAAATTCAAAGGGATTCCTAGACTTGATTTCACTAGAAATTTTCTAGATAAAACAATTTTATTTGTTCTGAGGAAGTAATCTGAAAATTCTAGAGTTACACAGTTTGTTCTAAAACCTTTTAGCTATATTTTTTTTTTCAAGTTTCTGCAGAATGAATATTCTGATTTCAGTCAGCTTTGATATGAGTAGGAAAAATGAGTAATTCTTTAGATACTAATGTTTCATTCTAGTTTTAGAATTCAATGGGTGGTTTGGGGGGGTTTCTTTTTTCTCATAGCGCTTCTTGGAGCTAAGTCTCCTGGAGAGTTTTGGCAATGTTACTTAGAGAAAAAGAAAACGATGTGTAATTCTTGCCTTTGGAAACAATCAATATGTAATTTATTGTATGCATACATGCATATGCACATACATATATACAGAGTTACTTCTTTGCTTGATCTTGAATACGGAACAGATGGTTGAAGCAGTTATGACTATTGTGCTGGAATAGTATAAGCCTATTGGTAAAGTTGTTTAACAGCAGTTATCTTTCATGATGTTTTAGAAGAAGATACTGAGGGTTATGTAGTTAAGAGACTGTAGTAATTATAGAAAAATAATTCAGCTAAGCTACTTCAGATAAAAGGTTAAAAGCTGTTGTTTACATATAAGCTAGTGCTAGGAAGTATTTGGAAAGTTATGGCTTTCATTTACTATAAAACGTAGTTTACTTTCAAAAGCTGTAAAAAAAGTCGCTGGTAGTAGGAAATTTGGTCCATGTTGTCTACTTTTAGAAGAAATTTCTGCAAGGTAGAATCCAGCTTGGTACTTAACCAATTTCACTGCAACGTTCTTCACAAATTGTGGAGATAAAAGATTAGCATTTGGAAGAATGAAAACTCTTCTGTTTTCAGAATATGAAATTTAGGAAGGACATACTTTTTGGTTTTGTATGCAACACTGGCAGTGCCATTTCAGAGAAAGACAAAGCAGTTATGTGCTACTTGTTTGTTTTCCATTTGTGCATTTTGGCACTTCAGAATGGTGGTAAGTAGGCAGAGGAGGAAATTACACCGGCTCTGGAAGTATCTCTCTGTGTTGAGGGAGGGAGGACAGCTTTCAGGCTGCAGGAAGTGGCAAGAGGAAGAAGCAGGGAGCAAGAGGAGAGCCTGCAGCATAGCAGCGGGACTGAGAGAGCAGTGAGACAAGCAGGGAGCAGACAGAGCTATGCCTCTGTAGTGACAGAAGCTTTCCAGGGACAGGAGGCAACTCCGTAATTGGCTACAAACCAACAGCTATGTTACGTGAAACCTGAGTGCAAATTTACTGCATGCAAAGACCTATGCTTCAAAGGAGTAGGGGGCAGGTGCAGACTGATTTGTAGTCCCTTACTTTGATTCTGCTCTACCTCATCAATTTGACATTTTCCTGTTTACAAAACGCCCATTATTTCTATTTCTGTTACAGTAAGTCTGGCTTGTCAGTATATCCTGGCTTTCCTATCAGTCAGTTCTTGTGGCTTCCTCTTTAGCATGCAGGCTTTTTGGATTACCTTTCGCTTCAACCTAACTTGGTAAAGTGAGCCTAGGAATAAAAAGCATAGGAAGTATGGAGTCTATAAGAAGCCAAGTATTAAAGCGCTTTATTGACATAGTACTATTCATAGAGGGAGCTTGAAAAAACATTTTAGAATTAGGCTTTCTAGGAATTAGGACCTTCTGTGTTCTGTACAAAAACCTCTTTCCACTGGGGAAAAAAAGGGGGGTGGGGGAGGGCTGAATAGTTGTCGTTGCTAGTTCGTTCTTCATTCCACAATAGCTTAAGACAGCTAAGAGGAAGTGTGTCCCTCTTACAGGAAAATTTCTGATGTGTTAGGCTCTGTTACTCATAAATGCCATTTGTAACCCCCTCCTGCTGGGTTGCTGTCACTACATTCTGGCATTGTAAATATTTTAAACATATAACTTTTATTGACATGTATACTGTTCCTGCTGTACAACTTCTATAAGAAAATATTGCAGTATACTAGATTAGTGTTGTAATGTAGCTTGCTTACCATACTATCCCCAATTTATATAAAAGCAATGGAGTTACTTGGGTTAAAAATGTATCTTTATCCTTCTCCTATGGTTTTCTTCTCAGGATAGAAAAGCAGAACTGTAGTCTTATGTAAAAGCTGTTAATCTGGCTTAGTGCAGTTTCTGCCATGCTGTTGAAAATTAAGACCTACTGCTGTAGTTGATTGTTTGAATACCTTTACAATGGTAC
>JAVKLA010000074.1:60070408-60084314 GCA_034782735.1 Sagittarius serpentarius
TCTTACCCGTTTGTCCCAATTTTCCTAATTCGGTGCACTTAATCCTTTTTCCAGTGCTGCTTTTTCCATCCTATACTTCAAGAATTCTTTTTGGTAAATGTGTCTTAATTGATGTGTGACCTTATTATGAAATCTCTTGTTGTGATCTTGGTACGTGGATTTAGTATATACATACTTTAGGCACTTTTTTTTCCTCAGTGAATCCAGCCCTTTCTCATCCCTGTTGTTTTTCTGGCGGTGATGTATACATTGCATGCTTATTTTAGTTTTCTGATGATCAGAAATGATGGCCATGAGAAGAGGTAGACATGGTGATTACAACAGCTAGAAGTGCCACTTAATGAACTAAACATCTCACTGAAACTAAAAATAGTAGTATTTCTTTAAATTGTTTCACACTGATGAAGTGTGCCAGTCTTTTAACAGCAATTCCCACAGAAACCCTTTGCCCCTCTGAAAAGATAAATCGTGTGACAAACTCTGGACAAGAGTGCGCACAGGCTTGCTGATAAGAAAGGTGAAGGCCTTTGAAGATTGTACATTTATTTAAGTATAAAGGCTGTCTTGTGGCTCTGCCTCTTCCCATAACTGTGGTTATGCTTTTATAAGCTTCATTTTGTTGAAAACGCTCGTACTTCTGGTTTTGAACAATATCCTCAGTGTATTGATTGTATAGTACTTTTCCTAACTTGTAATGTGAAGGGGTATGTGAGAAGATCTTTAGTGGAGTTAGTGGGCTAATTGACTTTCCATTCCATGTACAAAATCGTATTATGGCAAGAAAATTAGTGTTTGGAGTATTTTTAAATCTGGCAGCTCTAATTTTTACCATCAAGAACCTAAGTGCACAAATAGAAAGGTCTAAGTAGGCATTTTTGACCTTCTGATCCTAGAGATTTTGCTTTTTCTGAAGCTAGTAATTCTTTATAAACAGAAAGTACAAATTAAAAGTACAAATTAATGTCCAGAGTAAATTAACAGCGTAATTTAGAGGGATGAATTTGGCAGAGTGTTTTGGGGGAGAAAGGGAAGGGATTACAAGCATCCACTTACTGCTTTTTGTGTTTTGACCTTGAATCAAATTAATGTATTTAATGTTTTCCCCTTATATGTTGCCTTGATCATGCAAATAATTTCAAATTGTGGTGTCTGCACTTACAAAAGCACTTACTAAGGGCACTTCCAAAAGTATCCCTTCAGTGTTGAGTTGTGACTCATATGCCTTTCAGTGGTGTTCTGCTGCTGCTCTGTAGTCTCTGAAGGTTTATTTACATGTCTTCATGCCTTGTGGCACTTTCGAAATTGCTCTTAAGTGGTCAGATATATCTGCCAGGTCATTCAATTAACTTCTGCTTCTGCAAGGTTGGACCCTGCTGCTGGAATGAACACATTTGTGCTCCACTGACTGATGCAGCTGCCTGTGCTGGATCCTTTATCAGGAAGAACTACTCTCTTCAACTAACAACCATGCATGCAGCTCCAGGGGAGACTGTCTCTGTCTGCACATTACATTCTTGCCTCAAACCCAGATAAATGGCCATTACTACTTATGCCCTTTCCTAGTGTTAGGTGATCAATACTGAAGGCAAACAGATATCCAAGGAAACCAAAAATAATGAGTTTTGCAAATGTATGCTCCCTATCCTCCCTTTCTCCTTTTTATTTCATATCTCATACACATTTTTTATCTTTCCTAGCAAGTATTTCCTATGTCTGTGCCTACAGCTGAACACATTTATTCCCTGGCTCCTTCTTTCCCCTATTAAATGCGGTAACTGCATCAATTCTTCCTCCAGCCTTTTAGTAATACCCTGTTCTCAGTAAGCTGTCATAAATCTTTTCTATAACGTTTCCAGTTCCCCTTTCTTCTGCTGGGGATTTAACTCATCTGGGTCTAGTGCTTTGTTGGCTTTCAGTAGTTCTAATTGCCTTCTTATCTGTTTTATGATGAGGGTAAAGCCTTTCAACGATTCACTCTCCCACGCCTAGGATAACATGCCTCAGTCCGGATGATGTTATCTGTGTGTACTGTTGTGAAAAAATAATTTAGACCTGTGGCATATTAACCACCTATCACTAGTTTTCTTCTTTGATCCTCTAGTATTCCTGCTGTATCTTTTGTTTTTGTTTTGATAGCTGCTTTTTTTTTTTTTTCCCTGCTATCCTTCTCTGTTGTTTTTCCATTTAGGCAGTCTTTATTTACATGTTTCATTGTTTTGATTTTGTCCTCTATCTATTTATTGATTTCTTTCTCTGGGAAATAAGAATTTCTGACAACCTGCTCCCCTTCTCCCTTGTTCATCCTGCAGATTCTGCTTTTTTCCAGAATTCTGTGTTTCACTGCTGCATGTTTTTTGCAAAATAGCACACATAAAGGCAACTTCTCCTCATGCAACTGAATGGGGATCTATGAAATTTCACCTGTAGCTATTTCAGTAATTCTAAATATGCATTTCCTTGCCAAGTGAATATTGTTGCTATGTTTTAAAATCTCTCTTTACTAACTGCCTAGAACTGTAGGGCTTAGCCAAAAGCACTATTGTTCCTATCACCATCCAAACAAAAATATAATCATATTGCTTGCAATTTTAAAAGCTCTCGCTGCATGCTCTAAAGTTGGTGTGTGGTGTGGTTTTTTTGACTTTACTTCTTTGGAGTTTTTTTTTAAATTTACAATGGCACTGCTGCTTTTTTTGGTGTGTGTGATAGCATGTTACTCAGTGTGGGAGGGGGAATGGAATGAAATTGGCTGAGTGCAAATGAATCCATCAGGAGACTGGGAAATGCAAAATCAATCTAAATGATCAGATCCTATTTAGGCAGATGAAAATGAACTATAGGTAAAAGCATGAATTTGAAAGGTTTAGTTATACTTGCCCTTTCCCTCTGAGATCTATCCAATGATGAATAGTAATCTGTCACTAGCAGATGAAAGAAAATTGATTTCCAGACAATTTCAGTAACATATCCCCTTTCATAAGCATCTACATATATTCTGCATCCTTTCAGAATTTGCTTTTCCAGCCTCTATTGCAATTTTTTTGTAATCATGCTCCTCTTTGGACTGACGTCCTAGAATCCCTATAGTCTTCCGCAAGAGACACCCAAGTTTGACCACGGGTGAGCTGTCCTGGGAGGCCACTCCATGGTCCTGTTGTGTTCGTTCACTTACTGCTTGGTGAGAAGAAGACAGGCACAGCATGGCCCCATACAGACTAAGTATACAATTTCAGGAAGGGATATTCCTGACCACTGGGCAGACCACTGCCCAGAGGGCCTAGCTAGGTTTGGAGACTACTTTGTCAGTCTAAAATGAACTGATGAAGAATGGTGTCTCCAAAGTAGACAATAGTAACATCTTATTGCACTTCTCCTAGACTTGAGATGACATCAGGAGGGCTGGAGGAAGAATGTCACTGCTCACCCTGTGGCTCTGAAAAACACCATCCTTGTGGGGTGAGAAAAATCCCTTGTCATCTGCTGGGGAGGGGAGGAAAAGCAGTTCAAAGCAAACATCATGCCTCCATCCTCATGCTGCCTCCAGCATGGATGATGGTGAGATTTGCTGGTGCCTCTTAACCAGGCTGGTGATCTGGTTGTGTAAGATTACTCTGTGGTGGTGGTAGGATGGCCTCGCTTCCAGTTAGGTGCTTTTGGTATGGGTTACTGCCCAGCAGGTACTAGAGAGACTCACAGCCCCATTCCTTTAGGGCTGTCTGGTAGCAGACATTACATGCTCTGTGAGCACTCAGACTCCAGCTGCATTCGCCAGGCATCTGCCGTGGGGCGTTTGCGGAGTTTCTGTGGGGAGTCCAAGGATCTTGCTGTAGCTCAGACAGGGAAGATACTGTTTTGAGGTTAGGCCTGGAATTGAACTTCACAGTGACCTTCATTATCCACTGGGCATTAGGGTAGGGACAAAGTACAGGACAGGGCCACCACCATGGAAACTGCTGACCATCTATACATTTCAGCAAACTACCTTTCCCAGCATCTGCACATGCATGTAGGAAGGCCCTTTGGCCAGAAGGGCACAGTAGTAAAATCAGCAAGGCAAACTTCTTCCATGTTTTCTTCACAGAGTTACCCTGCAGACCACTCCAGTGTGTCAGCTGGGCTGTGGTTGATGATCTCTCTCTGAGGGAGAAAACCCGTGCTAAGCATTACACCTAGGAATTCTATTGCTTCTACAAAGATTGTGGGGAATGCAAGAACTACCCAGGATGGGGAGCAGAAGGTCAAATGCAAGCATTCTTCTTTGGGAGAGCTGTCCCACCCTCCTGTTTTTGGGTTCATGCTCCTGTGAGGAGCTGAAAGGGTGAGTTGTCCTACAAGCACTGGCACTTGGAAACCCAGNNNNGCTACCTGAGAAGAAGGCACATATTCCATCCATTGTGTTAGTCCAGGAGAGACTGGGTGAAGTCACTGGGCTGGTACCTGCAGATGGTGGGAGTGGGTAGCTGCTTGTCGTAAGGAACATGCACAAGCACTAAGGGACAGGAGGTTATGTCTCCTTTTTTTGTTGCTTTATATTGTTCAAAAGAACTTGTCCCCTCCCCAAAGATGGAACACCTTGTCTATATCACTCTGGACACTGTGATAACGAACAGGTTTCATGGAGCTCCTGGGCAGACAGCCCATGATCTGGATTTGATATTCCTAGTTAAAAAGCAAAAAGTGCTTTGGCCCTAACTGTTTTATTGTGCTTCTGTAGTACATTTGGTGTTAAAGGGGCATCTTTTATTTCTCAGTTGTGTCTAATGGTCCTTGTTTAATGGCCCTTGTTTATGTTCTGTGTCCTTGCTGAGTCCTTTCCCACTGCCCAAATCCATTAGGGGGGCTGTAGAGGCCTTTTATTCTGGATGGATGATGAAGGATTGTAGATGATCCCATAAAAAGGACCTTCCCCTCAGTGTCTGCAACTGGACTGTACCTAACCTGAGCTGGTCCTCATAAGCCAGGGTGGTCCTTCTAGGAGTGATGACTAGCTGTGAATACTTCCCATTTTGAAATGGCTTAACTAGAAGGAAACTAGGCTATCCTTGTGCATTTTGGTGCTCTGAGCAGTGTGAACTAGTCTCAATGAGGAGGTGGTGCTGTAAATAACACAAAAATCTCCCCATTTGTCTGTTTTACAAACAAAACGTATAGAATGACATTATATCTGCATTGACAGTAGCTGCTGTGTGTAAGGCCTTTGCCATTAGCTTGCACTAAATCATTTGGAAAATGGCACATACTGAAGTGCAAATATGTGTCTGATTTCTTGTCTTAATTCTCTTAAAAGAAAGCTGAATATGCTTGTACACTGACATATGAATATGCTTGTACCCTTTTTTTTTTAAGGTGAGGAAGAAAGAGGTTTTCTACCTTTGTAGCCAGATGGAAAAGACTCTTAGCAAAGAAGGTACAGAGGAGTCACAAAAGTCAGATGGAGTCAGGCTGCTGTATTTAACTGCAGCAAGAAAAGACAAGCATGTGGCTTTGCAAAGAGAAAGGACAGAATCATAGAATTGTTTAGGTTGGACAAGACCTTTAAGTTCATCAAGTCCAACCATTAACCTAACACTACCGAGTCCACCACTAAACCATGACCCTAAGTGCCACATCTACGTCTTTTAAATAACTCCATGGATGGTGACTCCACCACTTCCCTGGGCAGCCTGTTCCAATGCTTGACAACCCTTTCAGTGGAGGAATTTTTCCGCATATCCAGTCTAAACCTCACCTGGCACAACTTGAAGCCATTTGCTTTTGTTCTATCACTTGTTACTTGGGAGATGAGACTGACGCCCACCTCGCTACAACCTTCTTTCAGGTAGCTGTAGAGAGTGATAAGGTCTCCCCTCAGCCTCCTTTTCTCCAGGCTAAATGACCCCAGTTGCCTCAGCTGCTCATCGTAAGACTTACAGTCCAGACCCTTCACCGGCTTCATTGCCCTTCTTTGGACGTGCTCCAGCACCTCAATGTCTCTCTTGTAGTGAGGAGCCCAAAACTGAACACAGTATTCAAGGTACAGCCTCACCAGTGCAGAGTACAGGGGGACAATCACTTCCCTAGTCCTGCTGGCCACACTATTTCTGACACAAGCCAGGATGCTTTTGGCCTTCTTGGCCACCTGGGCACACGGCCAGCTCATGTTCAGCTGGCTGTTGACCAACACCCGCAGGTCCTTCTCTGCCAGGCAGCTTTCCAGCCACTCTTCCCCAAGCCTGTAGTGCTGCATGGGGTTGTTGTGACCCAAGTGCAGCACCTGGCTTTTAACCTTGTTGAACCTCATACAGTTGGCCTCGGCCCATTGATCCAGCCTGTCCAGATCCCTCTGTAGAGCATTCCTACCCTCCAGCAGAGCAACACTCCCGCCCAACTTGGTGTTGTCTGCAAACTTACTGAGGGAGCACTCAATCCCCTAGTTCAGATAATTGGTAAAGATTTTAAACAGAACTGGCCCCATTTCTAAGTCCTGGGGAACATCACTTGTGACCGGCCACCAACTGGATTTAACTCCATTCACCACCACTCTTTGGGCCCGGTCATCCAGTTTTTTACCCAGCAAAGAGTACGCACCTCCAAGCCATGAGCAACCAGTTTCTCTAGGAGAATGCTGTGGGAAACAGTGTTAAAGGCTTTACTAAAGTCCAGGTAAACAACATCCACAGCCTTTCCCTCATCCACTAAGTGGGTCATGTTGTCATAAATGAAGATCATGTTGGTCAAGCAGGACCTGCATTTCATCAACCCATGCTGACCAGGCCTGATCATCTGGTTGTCCTGTACATGCCATGTGATGGCACCCAAGGTGATCTGCCCCGTAACTTTCCCCAGCACTGAGGTCAGACTGACGGGCCTGTAGTTCCCTGGATCCTCTTTCTGGCCATTCTTGTAGATGGACATCACGTATGCTAACTTCCAGTCAACTGGGACCTCTCCAGTTAGCAAAGACTGCTAATAAATCCTTGGAAGTGGCTGAAAGAAGAAATAGAAGAAACCTATCTGCAAATAAGGAAGGCTGAGGGGAAAGGGGCTTTTAAAGAAACTCTAGCAAGGTGGAAGGAGAGAGAAAAAATGAGGGAGATGATAGTGAGCTGTGTAACCTATTTGAGTTTTTTCCCCTCAGACTGGTTCCTTTTTTTGCTTCTGAGTGCTATATATAACTCTAAATAGACCTTTTATACTACAAAGAAATCCAGTAATGACTCCAGAATTGACAGTAAAATGAAAAATATTTTGAAAGAATGACTACGACTTATTTCATATGCTAATTTTTTTATTTCATGAAGTAATTATTTTTAAAGGCTAGGAATGAAGCTTTTTCCTCAGTGACTCCTTGGACGGGAGCTGACTTTCCATGCAACAGTTTCTAATCATATGGAGAGAGAGAATTACTTTTTTCTATAGGAGCAATATCTTTTTTTAGCACAAATATAGCTGGGAGGTTGATTTACATGAGGACACATTGCATGAGCCCTTAGTGGGATTTTTCTGTACCATTAGCTTTTAAACATGTTTTTATTTTATTAAACATGTTTTAATTTCACTTCAGAGAGAAAACATTCATACGCCTTACTGTTCAAAATTAATTTTTGTGCAATACTGAGTACTAATGCTGTGATATTGCCTTAATATGTCGATTGTGGAGAGGAGGAAAAACCTTTCTGTAACCTGCCCAGAGACTGTTTCTTCAGCAACCTCCAACTTTGCTGTTTGATGATACTGTTCAGATAGTTCATGAACAAAGCAAATCCATCTTAATCTATTTTAATGGTATTTGCCTTCAATCCATTTTATGTATCAAATGGATTTGCTCCGTAAAAATCTTTCCAGAACTCTGTTGAAAGGGAATTCAGAAAACAACCTCTAAACACCATGATAATATTTTTTCTCAGGTTTAAAAATTGTAGTTTAATGTTTGCAGTTTTCAAGACTCTGTCAGTTATGAAACTCCCAAGTACTTCAGAATGGCTTTTATGTCTCTAAGTGGTCTAAAATTAAAGTCTTGAGTTTAGAGCTGGTCTGCTTGAAATACCGGGTCAGTTCTCAGTACCTGAGACTTCCCATAGTTCTACCTGGATGTAAAAACCAACCATGGTCCAAGTACTGAGCAGGGATATGTTCTCTTTGGATTCCAGAGGAATCAAGTGCTGTCTTCAAGCACTTAATTCAATTTTTGTTTGTGAGCATGGGCTAATGTAGCAAGACACTACAGCTGCATTATTTTGGAAGTGAGTTGAACTGCTTTCAGATAGCATTGTCCCTGTCTGTCCTACAGCCTAAGAGTAAGTATGGCATCGGTGCTGTGGAAAAACAATTGTAAAGAGAAAAATGTCACATTAGTAAAATCAATGCAATAAGATGGAAGGTTTAAAATATGCTTTTCTGTTCAGTCTTCCTTGAAGACAGTTTTTGGCCAAAAAAGAAACCCCAAAACAGAG
Source organism: Sagittarius serpentarius (assembly GCA_034782735.1). Taxonomy (NCBI): domain Eukaryota; kingdom Metazoa; phylum Chordata; class Aves; order Accipitriformes; family Sagittariidae; genus Sagittarius; species Sagittarius serpentarius. Next base: position 60,078,841 of record JAVKLA010000074.1, read on the forward strand.
GTAGCTACTTGGTAGTAACAATAATTTCTAATACCAAGTAAGTAAAAATAATACCATATGAGGTAAAAGAGAAGCAACTGTTTTGGTGCAACCAGTGTATAAAGAAGTAGTGCTCTTTATTTCTGCCTAATGCTTTGCTCTAACAAGAAAAGATTTTTTTTTCTATGCACAGCATCAAAGCAGAAATGAGGTGCAAACAGACAGAGGAGATATGTTAGCACTGTGTTTGAAGCAGCATGTGAGTGTTTCCAGCTAAGGCAGACTGAGCTTCTGTAATGTGCTTCTCAGAAGTGCAGCCCAGACTGCCGTGCTTGGTCGTGGCCATGTTTTGCCCAACAGGTTCTAAGCTCGTTAGGTAATGCCCACTGGAAAAGAGTTGTTGAAGAAATGCAGAAGTGTTCATTTAGTCAGATGATATTGTATTTGTGTCTAAGGAAAGCAGTGGCTCTGTTCAAGAAGCGTCTGATTTAAGAATGGTCAAATTTTTGAGCATGGGATGAGATAGTCCTACAGAAAGCATCAACAGCAGAGCATTAAGGACTATGTTGATACCAAGTAACCACACTCCGGTACCAACATCTCCCAGGAAACAACTGTCACTCTTTTTCACTTGTACCTTGTAATGGATCACTCTACTAATTCCCAGAACTAGAGCAGTACATGGAAACTCTACTCCCCTAAACTGTACTGGTATGCCAGCAGGAACAGGAAAAGGTAACAGACTTTTCAAGACAATATGTATTGTTTTTCTTGGATTCTGTTTCATGAACTACCAGGCCTCATTCACAAAAATATGTTCCTTGATCCAGAGAAGATAGCCAAATCAAGGTATCTAAAGTCTCACAGATGTACAGAGAAAAATCAAGGTGCCAGAATCAAGGGCTAGATGACAGAAAAGACTGCACTGCACAGGGCAGATGTATTTGGACCTGCTTAGTTACAGCAATTCAAATAGAAGATGCATCCTGATTATGTGTCCAGTATTTCAGAAGATAAAGACAAGAGATTAACCCTCAGCCTGACCACTGACAGATTCTCTTTTCACATGCAAGGCTGGTGGTCTTCTTAGAGAACATCCCATTATCTCACCCTAAGTCCAGTTGATTTTCACAAATGTGAAATACTGTTTTACATTCACAGTCACCACTAAGTATTTCACACACTTAGCATCTCCCTTATCTTCCTTCTCTGTAGCATGTGGGCTTCCTCTCAGTGGCAGTACACTTGACTGAAGTGTAAAGACCCATGTGGAAATCAGTCTAAAGACAATTGCTGGAGGTGTTTCACTTCCTTTGTGCAGACATGTCAGATCAGTTATCAAATGACAGATGAGTACAGTTGTTGTGACACTTTAATTCTTGGCCTTGTCACCTCTTTCCTCAGTAAGAGGAATTATAACCATCCATATAAGGACATACAGGAAATGAAATTGTTTTAGTTACTGTGTCTAGATGACACAATTTGCCATGTCAACACAAGGAAGAAGCTTCTGGAGATTCCCTTTTTTTCAGACAGAGCTCTGTACCCTTGTTGACATAAAAAGACTGAGAAAGCTCGGTAGTGCTTACCTCCATCATACCATCTGTTCAGACTTAGAGCTGGCTTTTTATTCAGTTTCACACATTCATCCAGCCAGTTTAAAGGACTTGAGGCTTGGGGTATGCATAATCTTGCAATGTGCAACCAGAGGTTATATTGCTATTGCTCATGACACACACCTGGGGAAAAGAAATGCCTGTGACTGAATGGCTAATCAGGCTTTAAGCCTCAACTCTGTGTTAACTTGGTTCATTTTGCTGGATTTAGTGAACTATGAAAAGTATTCTTTATCTCATACAGACTATATCATATTAAGGATAAATTGCATTTCAGCAAATATTTTCCTTCCAAAGAGTACATTTTTTCACTTCATATTATTCTTCAGAACATGATGAAATTGCACTTAGCTTTGATAGCATGAAGTTACTTTGCCTAATTTCCTTCTAGTGTGTGGTAACAGGGCTTGCAGATAGCAGAGAAGCAATGTAGATTTAATTGTTTGATAGTTTGACAAGTCTCGTATGGCATTCTAATAAGCAATCTAGGAAGTATTGCCTAGGTGAAACTACAGCTGGAATGGCCTGCAAACATGCTGGAGAGTAAGGCTAGAATTCGTAACTATTGCAACTAATTCAAAAAACATCTCAAAAAAATAGGGTGCAGTTCAATACAGATGAATACAAAACACCACTCGGGAATAATCAATTGCTAAAATAAAAAATAACTGCTAATCAGTAGGTTACTAGCAAAGGTTACTACACATCATCTACCTGGACTTATGCAAAGTGTTTGACACTGTCCTGCACAACATCCTTGTCTCTAAATTGGACAGACATGGATTTGATGGATGGACCACTTGGAGGATAAGGAATTGGCTGGATGGTCACACTCAAAGTGTTGCGGTCAACAGCTCAGTGTCCAAGTGGGAACCATGGATGAGTGGCGTTCCTCAGGGGTTGGCATTGGGACTGGCACTAACACCTTTGGTGGCAACATCGACAGTGGGATTGAGTGCACCCTCAGCAAGTTTGCCAACAACACCCAGCTGTGTGGTGTGGTTGACATGCTGGAGGGAAGGGATGCCATCCAGAGGGACCTGGACAGGCTTGAGAGGTGGGCCCGTGTGAACCTTACGAAGTTCAACAAGACCAAATGCGAGGTCCTGCACCTGGGTCGGGGCAATCCCAAGCGCAAATACAGGCTGGGTGATGACTGGATTGAGAGCAGCCCTGAAGAGACTTGGGTGTATCAGTGGATGCAAGACTGAATATGAGCCTGCAATGTGCACTCACAGCCCAGAAAGACAACCTTATTTTGGGCTGCATGAAAAGAAGTGTGGCCAGCAGGTCAAGGGAGGTGATTCTCCCCCTCTACTCTGCTCTGGTGAGACCCCACCTGGAGTGCTGCGTTCAGCTCTGGGGCGCCCAACACAAGAAAGACATGGAGTTATTCAGAGGAGTTCAGAGGGCCATGAAGATGATCAGAGGGGTTGGCGCACCTCCCCTATGAGGACAGGCTGAGAGAGCTGGGGTTGTTCAGCCTGGAGAAGAGAAGGCTCCAGGGAGTCCTTATTGCAGCCTTCCAGTACTTAAAGGGGGCCTACAGGAAAGCCGGAGAGGGTATTTTTACAGGGGCATGTAGTGATAGGACAAGGGGTAATGGCTTTAAACTGAAAGAGCGTAGATTTAGATTTGACGTAAGGAAGAAGCTCTTCACTGTGAGGGTGGTGAGGCACAGGAACAGGTTGCCCAGAGAGGCTGTGGATTCCCCATGCCTGGAAGTGTTCAAGGCCAGGTTGGATGGGGCTTTGAGCAACCTGGTCTAGTGGAAGGTGTCCCTGCCCACGGCAGCAGGGGTTGGAACTAGATGATCTTTAAGGTCTCTTCCAAACCAAACCATTCTGTGATTCTACGATTTGAGAATTATAATGGTTCACAAGATGAACATCATCAAAAAAACTGTGTCATTGGAGAAGGGGGAAGCAAAGCCCATGCTTGGATGAATTGACTGGGCTGCTGTAAGTTAAGGTTCATTCCTCTCTTCTTAGCACTAGTAAGGCTTTATCTAGACTGCTGTGTCCAGCCTTCTGTAGGTACCACAGGTAAAGAAGAATGCAGGCCAGCTGGGAGAAAAGCCAGAGAAAATCAGTAGGGATGATTTAGAGATATACAAAACATGACCGTTAAGGAAACAACTAAAAATTTGGGATTGTTTATTCTAGAGAAGAAAAAGTTGAGAGGAGACAAGATAAATCTTCCAATATGTAAAATATTGCTGTAGAGAGGAAAATGTTAGTCATTCAGAGTGGTACAAGAAGTTGCAGGTTGAAGTACAGCAAGGGAGATTTAGGTAAGATTTTAGGAAAATATTTCTGATGACAAGAATGATCATGCATTGGAAAAGACTGTGGTGGGGCAGTGTGGTGCATTGAGGGAGAGAGGTTAGACAAACCTCTCTCTTAAATTATGTAGGTACCTTTGATTATGCTCTGTCTGTTCTGACCTGAAATCATTAGAGTTGCTGCCTGTATTCTCCTTTCCTAATGTTGCCTAAATTTCTGAGGGGTATAGTGCATATTTATTCACTAGCCTGTGAATAAATACCACCTCAGCCTCCAAGCTCTCTTTTTAGATGCATTCATACCATTCAGAAAATGTGTAATTTAGGTAGAAATCAATAGATGACTTGAGGCACTCAGTCTTTGTGTGAGATGTCTTTGGACTTGCCCTTCAGCTGAGTAGTTTAACATATTTTTCTTCTAAAAGTAGATTCCACACAGGGTGACCAGCAGCCACACGCTGCCTGTCCGTAGCTGTGTGATACTATCTCGCCTTGCTCAAATGGAGCTGAATGCTTGTGGTTTTCTGTGGTCACAGGGGGCCACTGCTCCAAAAGCCCTATGGTATTATTGTGGAAATAACGAATAGTTTGTCACTGTTGAAGCTCTTTCCTTGCCTCTCCTCTTCCTGTTTGGAACCTGAACTAAACCTGTGATCTGACAACTAAAAGGCCAACCGATATTTGTGAAATATAGATCAGACCTAAGCGCTAGAATGGCCAGATGTGAAAGAGCAACACCCCGCTGTCTGCTGCCAGTCTCAGTAATGTAGCTGCTTTGACTAACAGTTCACAAAAAGCAATGTCAAAACCAAAAAAAAAAAAGACTGCTTTTCCCTTCTGCAATTTTTTTCATGTGGTAAAAAGCCCCAGATGTCTGCATGTTTTGGTGCTGTCAAAAAGCAGGGACTTAAATGGCACCATAACAGAGGAAGAATGGGAGCTATTCCAGTTCTGTAGGGTAAGTAAACATTAATTTTCTATATTGAAAGCAGAACTATCATAGAATATTATGTAGTGGATATATTATGTATTGTGAACCCTCATATGCCGTGCACTTTTACTCAAAATGCCTGGTTGGATCTTCCCATCCCAATGAACCATAGTTGCCCGGCTAAGATCCTTACATACCTGCAGTATTTTTCCAGCTCCTTCCTCAACCTGTGGGGTTTCCTCTTGTGCTTCTGTTCCTCCAAATCTTACTTATGCTATCCTAATGAGTCTGATGCACTGGGATTTTTTGGATGCCGGTTGATTTTCAAGTGTTGTAATATTCTGGTGTATATGGCAGTGCTTGTCTTGTATGGATTTTGTAATCTTAGTCATTCACAGCATAAGAATTAGGAACCTTTTTGGTGCACTGAAGAAATTCTGACAGCGGGCAACCAGCTTGCTTTAAGGAATAATGCCACTGTTCTTGGTAAGAATGATAACTCACAGGAACAAACACCTTTTCCAGTTTTTAAGTGTTGAACTTTATGAATAGATAAGTATGCAATAAAATGCTGTACTTCCTGAATAAATTAGCCTTTTAAACAGCACTGGTTACAAGAACCAGTACTAATATCTGGACAGATTTTGCACTATAAAAGTATATT
>JAVKLA010000074.1:60137845-60160169 GCA_034782735.1 Sagittarius serpentarius
TTCTATTAAACTGTTCTTATCTCAACCCATGAGCTTTACCTTTTTTCCGATTCTCTCCCCCATCCCACTGGGTGGGGGGAAGTGAGTGAGCGGCTGCGTGAGCCCCTAAAGCTAGGGCTGTCAGATGGACTGTAGAAGGTCATATGTTAGATGTGTAAAAGGGGCTACGATGAGTTTTAAAGAGGAAACAGCTGAAGGTAGTAATGCTAAAATGACTGGATTAACTAAAACAAGAAAACATAAAAGAAGTAAGAGGTCGCTAGGTCACATGGGATTAAAGGGAATAATAAAGCAAAGCAAAACCACTGCTGATAAGATAAATGATTGATTTGTGTTAGCTTTCTCAAAAGAAGATGCTAGGGAGATAACTCTCTAAGAACGTGACCTGATTTGGACATAAAGATGAGAACAAGACCAGAGAGAGACGTGTCAGAAGAGATATTACCCAATTAAAGTGTAATAAAGCTCCAGAGTACATCCTCTGGAAGGAACTCAGGAATGGCTGTTCTACTAACTCACCTTAAAAACAATGTTGTATCGGATGACCAGATAGGAACAGACACTGTACCTTTAGAACAAAAGGGATGACCAAAGAAAGCACAGTAAACCTCATGGCAGCTTCTGGTGAGTAGTTTTAAGTAACTAATAAAATAAACACCATCTTGAACAGTGAGTCTCCATGTTGTCTCACTAATCTAGTAGTTTCACTCCAATGTGTTGGTGAAGGTGTGGATGAACAGAGGTGAACAGTTTTAGATATTCAAAAAGCCTTTAGGATGAGCCTTTTAAAAAAGAGAAAGCAAATGGTAAGAAATGGATTGAAAACAAAGCACACGGTGAAAAAAATTAGCCAAACTGACACAAGAATAAGCAATTACGTTTCAATATGGCACAGTTAATACTTCAGGTTAAATACGCTGAAAAAACTGAGTGAGGTACATGATGGTAACATTTCCGGAAGATCCAAAATCAGAAGCTCAAGTCGATCTCAGACAAAATATGGTGATTTCTCATGGTTTTAACTCAGGAATGAAGAATGGAACAAATGGACACAGTCAGGTTCTCAGAAATTCTGATTAAATTATCTTAAAAAAACTGAAGGAGACTGCAGAGGGAAATCCTTGTACACCTTACACAGCTCTAACAGAATGAGTTCATGAAAAGCCTCTGAACTTTACTAGTGACAGCTCAATGAAGACATCTACTAATATGTAGTTGTGGAAAACGGTAACAGAAAATGCACACTTATTAGGGAGAATAACACAAAAAGTATTATAGTGGCACTACAAGAGACAGACAATACTGCTCAATTTAGAATACTATAAAGAAAACTGGATATCCCGTGTCAAAGTGGCCAACACAGTAGCACAGGAAACTCCAGAAAGAATGACAAAGATTATTCCCACCATGAAAAATTACCCCTGACATGAAGATGGAGAAGAATGGAATTGTTCATTTCAGAAAGAAAATCATACAAAGGAAACAAGAAAAAGGGTAGGAAAAGCACTAATACTGCAGACTTCTAATATCTGAGTCAAGGAGACACTCAGTAAAATCTCAGTAATTCAGAAAAAAAAAAGGTAAAGTATTTTTTACTCTTCAGATGAGACCGGACAGCTCTTTCATACACAATTTCTTTGGAGTAAAAACCCTCATGTTATTAAAAGCATCTCAGGCATTTACCTGCAAACCAGGAATATCTACTTGGAACAATTAACTATAAAAATGAATCTCAGAAGAAACATAAGACCATCTAATTATAAATCAGCCTATGTGTATTGCTGATGGATTCCTTTCCCACTTCTCTGAGGTGAATGGTACTGGCCGCTGGTCAGCCAATTCCACTTGCAGATTCCTACATCATCAATGAAGGCAAAGACACTTAGGAGAGCAGCATAAGCCTAATGGAGATTTTCCTCTCCAAGTCTCACTCTAAGCTTCCATTTTATGAAAAGTGTCATCAATGGTTGTGATTAGTAAGTACCAAAATATTTATATCAGCATCAGAGCCTTCCAAAGAAAATAATGCAAGAAATGATGGAAATAGCTTTCTATATACTCTATTAACACCAGTATACCATAGGACATTTAAAATATCTAAAGGGACAGATTAAACTAAAAGCACAATATATGCCAGTTACGTATCACTGTTTCTTGGAAGCTGGATAAAACACTTGCTCTGAGTTTTGCCTGCTGTTTCCCAACATCTGATAGAAATTTATAACAGATGGAAATGATTGCAAAGTCAACAGCACTCCCTTCATGTTCTCCATTCTGCTGATTTAATCACAAACATACTGAATCTGATAGTAATGAAACAATAGACTTGTTGTTGATGAGATCACCAAATGGCTTCCATAAAAACCTATCAGACACTGTAAAATATAGTCACCACAGAATCCTCTTCTGACCTGCCGTATCACCTGTCTATACAAAATAGTAAATTGTCACAGGAGCAGCCTTAAATAAAACAAATAGTCAACTTTACTTTATTTGTAATTATATTGAAAAGCCAGATTCAAAAAAGACAACCTTGCCAAAAATGTTTCATAGAATTAGCTGGCCTAGACATTTCTCTATTTTAGCATTCTTCCCTACTATGAAATGGCAACATTATTCCCAAATGAGTCTGCTCTGCAGTCTCTATATAATGCATATTTTAAACAAACAAATCGTATTCAAATACTCTGCTACTGCAAACTACAACTGAGAACTCTGTTTGAGTACACAGTAGTTAGTAGTTCTAATAATGTAAAAAAAGGCTTGAAGTTAAGCATGTGCTGAGGTGTTTGCAGGATCAATGCCAAATTGTCTGAAAGATCAGCTAAACATTCTACTCAACATACCTATTGTATTCCTCCACATGCAAGCACAGATTCTCCTTTTTACTAAGACTCAAAATGAGCAAATCTCTGAAAAGAAACAAAATAATTCTTCTAAAACCCAAACATTACATAAAATAGCTTCTCTACACACAGAAATGTCATCAACTTAATGTCAGTTTAAAGACTGATTTGCAGAATGTTGGAAGTCTAGAAGCAATCACTGAGCCTCACTCAAAGCTAACAAAACCCTCCGCTTTCCAATAGTACTGTTTGAGCCTCAAAGGATCCAAACAGGGCAATTTATCCAGCCTAAGGGTCCTTCCTGGCTGCCCCCTCTTCTAGGGGCTCCTCTGATCCAGACAAGAGAGAGCAGACTGGAAAGAATTTTTCTAGCAGCAAGAAAAAAACCTAGCCAGAGCACTGCCTTTCCCAAGCCCTCTTTTGTCACATGAAGGGACCACATGTACGTGGTGTGACAGGGGAGTGATGCAGGACTCTCTGGGAAAGTCAAAACCCAGAATTTCCACTGTCAGAACAATTTCTCTGGCTTACATCTTACTTCTTGCTCAGGTATGAGGTGCTCCTGAAGACAGAGTGTACGAGGTAGGGGCTTGGAAACAAGGTAGCAGCATCCTGCTCCTGGTTTCCCTTTTCCTGTTTAAGGCAGAAAACACAGGCATACACAGTAAATATAGCACTTCAGAGAACTGATCTTCAGAGATGTACTGTACAATGCATTCACAATAAGCCAAATAATATTTCGGGAATTCTCTGTCTTTGGAAAAACTATGTGGCTCATTCATCAGTCAAGCACCATAGCTCAGTCTACAACTGCTTCTGTAACAGAACACAAGGGTGGCTAAGAGGACCCTTTAAGAACCCCTTCCCTTATTTTTATGATCCCCTCTATCCCAAGGAGCAGACCATTTTCAATTGAGATTTCAGTCAGAATGGGCCATCAAGTCCCTCTGGTTGTCCAATGACAGAAGAGATCCCTCGTGTCTCACCACTTCCATAGTTTGATCGTGATTCAGGATCCAGACATTAGAGACACGATGCGATTAGAAATGCTTGATACAGACATTTCGTATGGAAGGCGAATTACTGCATAAATAGTGATTTGAATGAGCCTGAGAATTATACCCAAACAAATATGGGACAGAAACGTCTTCAACAGAATGTAAGCTACAAGCATTATTCACTATTTTTCATATGACAAGGACGTGCGGGTATAAAAGGAAACTGCAATACAGCAGATTTAAAATAAACAAAAGGAAATACTGTCCACACTGCTTACAATTAAATTGAGGAATTTATTGCCACAAGACATCATACAGACCAAAAGCCTGAACAGGTTCAAAGCAGCTAGATCTATTCACAGAAGAAAAAATACACCAAAGAGCATTAAACACAACAGGCCAAAGGAACTTTCTGACTAAATAAGCCTTAAACTTGAGATTGTTGGAAACAGGAAAAGTTCCCTAGTAGTATCTTAGAACTACCCTGCTTCTGGCCACTGTCAGAGACAGGGTATTTGGCTAAATGGATCTTTGATCTAATCCAGCATAGTTTATTCTTACATCAATTATGACTTCTAAAAAACTGACATTTATTACTTTGACTTAGCAGCACACAAGTGTGGAGTGATATTTTCCATACTGGAGGAGTCCATGTCTAAAGGTGCACAAACATATTTGGTTTTTTGCTTGATTTTTGGATGAAATACCTCTTACATAAAAATATTCCTCACAGAAAGCGATCTGTCATTTTCTGGTTTTGAATGGAGGAAAAGTAAGCTTTTTCACAACTCTAAGAAAGATCATCCTCTTTTTTATGTAACTGGAAAAGCCTGATACAACTTTGAAAGCAAAAACTGTGAGGTACGAAAAGGTGAAACAACAAAAAAAAGTTTCTAATTTTTATGTAAAGTATGAATGGTTAAACAAGGAAGTTTAATAATCAGTAGATGGATTTTGAAATATAACCAAAGCCCAACTCAGTATTTAGGACCTGTGTGAACTTCTTCCTTATTGAACAGTTAGCACATGACCATTGTGCCACAGTTGATGTAGAGTTATCCAACAAATGCTTGAAGACTATAGGATCAATTACACTGATGCACGCACAATCAGAAAAACTCCCCCAGCTTCCCACAGTGTGATCAAGCATGTATTTCAGTGTGCCTAGTATATTCTGTGCATCTGATCTTTTTATTTCAAGTATAAAACTAGTCACAAAAATTACCAACATACTAGCTTCACAGTAAGACTACTAAAAAAGAATTCAGCAAATTAAAGTGATAGTTCCTATAGCAACTATTAAAATCTGTGAAGAACAAAAAGTAAGGTCCATTAACCTAGAGTTATAGAAGCACAATCTGAGTTCTAGGTTATTCTACAACAGAATACTTGAGCTGATCTGCTCCTTACCCCAGATGCATTTCATATTCTTATAAAGTAGCTCCATGTCTAAACTCTCTCCTTTACCCATTCCCTTCTCATGTGAAGAGAAAGAATGGCTCCAAAATGGTCTTACATTATTATCGCACATCTGTGCATCAATTAAGCATGGACTGTATGTGAGCCAGAAAAACATTTTGAGACCTCTTTAGACTGAATAAAAAGTATTCTTAAATTGAGCTAAAGCAAGTCTCAAAAATTCAAATCAAATAGCAAAGATGTTTTATTTTTGCAGCGGATCTCAAACTGGACTTGGATCACATGATGTAATAAAAGTCCACTTCAGATGATCATCTCACCCCCAGATACAACTGAAAACATTTATTCTGATTTAAAAAGCAAAGCAGGTAATTGAATAATAATGAATATTATTTGTATCAAATCTATTTGATGATGCTCAACATTATTTTTTATTCTAGTAGCCATAACACAGAGATAACTGATTGGCATAATCAACCAAGTTAATTATTTCTAAGTATGGACTCCAGTCCTGCACTTCTGTACTTTGCTTTACATGTACATAATACCAGTGTTATACTTAGTACAGTTTAATTTATTATACCTGTATCTCAAAATTAAATAGAATACTGAAAAAAATTTGGCAAGACTATTAATCGTGTATTACATAGACCTAAAACGTTGAGGCTGAAACACTTCCAAACAATTAGCTGTAAGCATGCAAGTGAAGTTAAGCTTCTATTTGAGCATTTGTAAGACAGGTGCAAGTTGACATGCATTTTATCCCATGTACAACTGCTTCAGTCAACAAGTACCCTGCAATTTTCATCTTTTTAGGTTTCAGTCAATTCAATTTTTCTCCTTACTAGCCTAATTTCTTATAACACAGTTGCTTAAATTTTATATTTAAGCTGACATACATAATATTTTTACATTTAGCATCACAATAACAGCTCTTGTAACAATGCCACCACTGACATTAATTTGTTCAGTGCTGCAGAGAGCACTTATTTGTCAAATATAAACATTTTATGTAAAGTAGTATTTTATCATGTGCAAATATAGTACTTTATTTAAAAAAATCTTCTAAATAATGCAATTGCTTTATTATTGCTTAAATAATATGCTATATACCTCATATACTGTGAACATCCTACATAATTCTCCTCATACACTATCAACATTTTAGCATGTTTTACACTCTATGAAGTAACACAAATTACTCTTAGTACAGATGAGTTCCATTAAACAGACAAGTAAACCAGTTCAGCTGTAACACTGATGAAATATTTCTATGACCTGCTGAAGACAGTGCTCATTTGGGTTAAGAAACAAAAAGTTAGTAACTGGACTAGTGCATCCCTACCTGTGGAACACAGTAGGGCTTTCAACAATGTTTTTAATTAAATAAGTAATGTTAAGAGTGAACTTTGTTTTGTGGGAAATTCTTAAAGTTGATAGGAGTCTATTTGTCTAAAAAGCTCTCAGCGTCAAACTATATATCATCTCTAAGCTGCTTTCCATTTACATTTAATCAGCTAAAAATACTAAAGTCTACCAGTAAACCAATAAAACTCAGTGCTTAAGAAGTCAGAAAGAGAGTTGAAATAATGATATCTGCACTTAGAAATCAAAGGATGCCCTTTTCTTTTTAAAAGTTTTCATTTTCTTACTAAAACTACTGGCAAAGAACATTTATTGCCAGTCAAGATCAGTGAAGAAAAAGATAAAGAGATCATAGTAAGAAGTAGTCTTACTGGAACAATATAAAATTAAAAATTTTGCCAATACTTTTTTTTACTAGGGTGCATCTTCTGTTTTAGTTTTTTGCATTGCACCTGTTATTCACTGCTGGAATAACAAAGGTCACTGGAACACAAACAGTGGGTCCCATAATCTTCAATGCTACTTCTCCCTTATATTAAAAAAAAAAGCAAATATTTTAAATGGGATTTCTCCTTTCTATCATAATAAAATGCATAATAAAAAATGATACATGTACAGTAATTTACTTTTTTTGCTTAAAAATTCATAGCTACTAACAGAAACATTATTTACTTCTCTTTTATCACTATCAGCATTTTGGGATCTAGTTTTCAGTTGTTGATTAGTCAGTAAAATCCTATTCCTGCTTTCAAATGATCATCACTAAACATTCTCAAATAAGGAATGCCAGTTGAAATGTTTTCTATAAAAGTGTCATGGCTCTTAAGTTACCACAAATAAAATTCCCACAACAGTTGTGAGAGTTCATCTGATTTTGACTTTTTAAAGTAAAAATACTTTGATGGTTGTAAACTAAAATCAATAGTCACTCTTTATTCAAGCTATCGTACCAAAATTTTATCCTAAATGTATTTTGTATCTGTAATATCCTTGCATTTTCCCAAAAACACTTAATCTCATTCTTTTTGAAAAAGATGTAAGACATAAATATAAGGGTACAGTTGTACGCTCAAGAGTTCACATTCTAAAGAGTTAAATGCAGACAAAGAAAGTGGGTAAGACTAAGTTGAGGGATGGCAGTCATTTGACTTGAAGAAAACAAATTCATGGATTTAAGAAATACTTCAGATTTAATAAGACTATTGAGAAGAATGGAAGTTTATTCATTAAGTTAACAAGTAAGTATTAGATGATATTCAGAGAGGGAGTTTGTTGTTGCTTTATTTTTATAAAAAGAAAAACTTAAAACATATGTGGCAGACAGCCCCAGTTAGGAGGCTGCAAAAGGAGAGCAGGGGATTCAGCACATATTTTATTAACTCAATTTTCTTTTCAGCTTTGCAGTTCACCTTTAAAATAAAAGCTTAGATTCTGCTGAAAACAGCAAAATTTGTGGAAAATCCATAGGGAGGCTCCAAATCCTTGGGATTTGTGGATTTTCTGTTTGAACAGATTTTTATTGTTCCTGTTGATTGCCCTAACACTCACTTTCAGGCACCAAGCAGCTTGAGTTATGTTATCTGTGGGCATTTAAACAGTACCAGCAGGTAGCTTAACTTTTCAAACTCATTTTTCCTAGAAGGTAGAATGCCAAATAACTGTTTGGAGAGACATGAAAATATAAAAAGCATGATCTTATCAGTTTTGTTAATTTAGCTTGGTTTAATAATTGCCACTGAGTTGTTAGATATATTAAGTTATAAAAATGTTTTTATATGGACTGACACCTCTATTTTCATTCTTTTTGTTATTGCCTGGTCACATAGTATAGGAAAAATGGCTCTGTCTGGGCTAAATGCCCAGAACATTCGAAGCATCTCACACTGAAACAATAGTGGTCTTTGTTGGACACCATCTGCTAGCAGATTTTTTTTTTTTTGGTTAAAATCATTGTGTGTCTGATAATACAGATGCATTGCACTTCCACAAGCTGAAAATTACGTTTATGCTTAGACTAAATACTATTCACGTAAAAAGTGTTTCATTCCACATTATGACTGAGGTGGAGTTATACTGATGCAACACACATGAGATAAGCTCGTTTCATGTGGCCAGATTACCTCACAAATATTTGAGTTTGCTCTTTTGGTTTTTACACAGTCTGCCATGCTTTTAGTACCACAAATCCTACCTTTCAGTGATCACCTGTGTTTTAATTTGTTGATATTGCTCATCACTCTGCGTTTCTTGACTAGCTATTAGAGATTGCTGAACTGACTTGGCTAAATTATGAATCAGACAGTAAACAGCGCATTAATAAAATCTGCAGTAAACAGAGCATTAATAAAATCTGCAGACACTAAATAATTATCTCCAGTAAGAAAACAGAAATGCATTAACAAACTTATAAAAATTAAAAATGGGCACAAATAAATTCTGTCTTGAAAAGTGCAAGAAAAAACATCTGGGAAAAATAGTTAAATTATAGATAGTCAATGGGAAGAACTAAGCAGAAACATGAAACTCACAGACAGTGCAAACAAACCTAATTAAAGCCAGCATTGTGGCTATATTCACAGTTCCCTTTAAAAAAATTTGTGGAATTAATATTCTGGTCGTAACAGTCCTGGCTGAAATTTCACTGTGAAGAATGAAATGACAAATGTTAAACTGATTTTTGGAAGAGCTAAAAAGGGATACCTCAAAATTTGTAGCAAATGATTTTTAAAACTGGAGGAAGAAAATGCAAATGATCTACTAGTTAGTAGATAGTTTGTTTATCTGCTTCCTCATTTCTTCAAGACACACACCACTTCTTGGTACTCAGTGTAAATATCTGAAATAATCACTTCCTTGTGTTTCATAATTTGGAAAATATTTCTGATACTTCGTTCAAATATTCTGATTCCCCCTTCCTTTCAGCATCCTGCATCTTTTCTGTTCTTATTTTTTTAAAAATCCTATAAGTAACATGCTATTTTACACCCCCAGACATGAGTAGATACCAAGGCTTTAGAAGTGACCTTGTGTCGACTGTTCGGTTATAACTGTATATACACTCAGTCAATCACAAATAAAGCATATTAGCTTAAACTTAAATTAAAATGTCAATTACAGCTACTTGAGGTAATTAATCTTGTAGTTGCACCATATTGGTTCAATTTTTAACATTTTTGGTAAGCCAAACCATACAGAATGTGCTTGGTTAAGACTATATTCAATTGTATTTCTCAACTGAATGGGATCCAAGAGATACAAAAAGATGCAGAGGTACTTTCCAAACAGATTTTTAGACAGATTAGTACTCAAAATGCATTAAAAAATTCAAATGGACTGGCTCCTTTTAACATTTCCTTATCCCTTAGTAGGTACCATACTCTTCAAAGAAAAATTAAATAAATAACGCAGTCTATAAAGAAAAGCTAGACAGCTATTTTCATGAGGTTATAAAGCAACTAATATTTCTAGTGAACAATAAGAAGTTTCATGATCTACAATGTTGTGTGGTTACAGTTATTGGAAGATGAAACCAGTAACAAAACAGAATTGCATATATTTATGTCTAGTACTCTGCAAGTAGCTGATTGATATTCTATACAAGCCCTTAAAAACCAACAGCAGTTTATTGAATTTTGGTATGCATAACATGATCAAAGTATTCCCAAAACCATAAAACCATGGAACTACTAATTGCATGCTCAGAGCATTTTTAAAGAACACTCCATGTAAAAAGTATGTATAGAATATAAAGAAAAATTGAACTGCATGCTTATATGGAAGCTGCTGTGCTGACGTGTTTATGTCTCACAGCTGCATAAATCCATCTTTTATGTAGGCTGCCTCCACCTATTCGGGTTTTTTTTGGTTGTATTGTCTTTGTTTTTAAAGTCTGTTCACAAGTTATTTTGCAGGCTCGCTTTCCTCAAAAATGTATTTTGTCTAATAATGAAACATGCACTAGGCTGGCTGCTAGCCAGCTGCTTTCATGCACTTTCTCTGTAGGTACTTAACATCAGCTTTGTGTAGCTCAGATGCAGAAAAACAACTATCCTGTTTTCCTCACAAAAATTGTCTTCTCTGTCTTCTGCATCAGTGCAACTGCAAGAATCTGCCCAACTCTTCTGTCTGTGTTACTGGATAAGGAAAACATCAACCAAACTATTTTTGACATAAATATTTAAAAGCCTAAAAAAACCCATGAAAAAATTAAATACTCAGTCAATCTAGTTCTAGCATTTATTTTAGGTACAAAAGCGCTTGATACTTACTCGGTTATTCATCACAGTCAAGCATTAATGTGCTTTACACCAGTTTTGGCTTCTGGCTCATTAGTTTTCCAGCAGTTACTCTTGCAAGAGTTTCTCCTGCCTTTTTAACAGTTATTTTTCTTTTCAGATTGTTCTGCTATCTACTTTTTCCTCTTAAGAATTCACCCTTACGCAAACTATTGCCAAATACTGTCTTTTGTATATTTGCCTTATCTTTCTTGCAAGAAGATTAAGCACTTATTACAAACAATGGTGCAATCTTAAATTTACAAATTACTGCATAATTTGTGGTGTGATATAAAATACAAGGAAAAAAGGAGAATGCATTCATTTAACATTTATGATTGGTGTATGAAATACTGAAAAGCCATATTGCTTATACTTTTATCAATGCCTTTACTAAAACTACTTTAAAGGTTAAAAAGAAGAGTTAATTCATAAAGAACAATTTTTTCCACAACTAGTTTAAGGTACGTGGAAGAGTGAAAACAGCAGGATCAGTAGTGAGCCCTACAGAAGTACAGCCACGCCTTTCTCTTGGCAGGCTTCACATCTGCCCATCCTACCCACCCTTGACACTAAGCAGATATGCCAGAACCCTACGACAAATGAAAGTAATTTCTTTAACGTTCTGGAGAAAGCAGTGAAACTGTTTAGGAAGCTAAGGCGAAATTAATAAGTACTTTTTATAGAGGGATATTATAATTTCTTATCTACATTTTATAAAGTGTAGAATTTTAAGAAGAAGCAGTCTTCTGATTACTTCTGCATTTTCCTGCAGTTTACAATATTCAGCATTTTCTAAGGGATCCAATATTAACAGAGAACACTGTCTTAAAAATTTAGGTGGTAAGCTTCTCTAGCAAGCAAAGAAAGGTAGTGAGGGCTAAACCAGGAACAGATGTCATATAAATCCCACTAAAATAAAGTATCAAATCTATCAAAAACCCAAACAAACTAGAGAATGAATGCATTTGGAAAGAAGCATAAGTGTTAACTGCATCTCACATCTCTGACAGTATATGGCAAGGTGCTGCCTTCAGGTTCGGTAAGACTATTTATTTATAAACTGCTGCAGAAATTGGGCATAGGTTCATAGCTCTCCAGAAACACATTCTAGAGCATTTAGGAAAGCAAAGATGAGTGGGTATATTCGAATCTGAACATATTTTTTTAAAATCTAAGTTTCAGAGATGCCTCATTAAAACAGAAAATTTATTATAATTCTGTTTTTAAAGTAATGGAATTTACTGCTTCTGGAGACGACTGATACCTTGAAGTTAGAGATATGCAGAAACATTATATTAGATTTGAGAGAAGTGAAAGAATTGCAGAATTAAGTTTATAGCAAGTGATGATTAAAATCTTGTCTTCCTTTGTGTTAAAAAGGACAACATACGAAATGAGAAAATAATGTCAGTTCTTACTGTTTTTCTTCCCAAGGATGTGCTAGCTGGTATTACAGAAACATACAGAGACTGCCTTGGGTGTAGGTAACACAAAGCTCAAAATGCTGCCCTGGCAGTTTTTCAGTACTCATAAATTGAATACGGCAACAGCACATGTTCACTGTTGATTACATTTGTACAGCAGGAGATCAGTCCTGCACAACTGCTGTGTTTTGACACCAATCAGACTATGAGCATCAGGAATATGAAAATTTGGGTTTACTACAGACAAGTAAAAAGACTTCAGGCAACTGTCTTTCATGTATCTACTATGGTGTAAAATGATACAGTTAACTCCTTTCTCACAGGGTTTCATAATAGCTATATCTATCTCTGTACATAAATACTTGTCATCTCCTCCCTTAAATATTATTTTGCTTACTCTTTTACTGCCTCTTTCATCTGGGTTGAAATTCTGTGATAAAATCCAGACAGAGACTAACCTTCTTGCTCAAAAGGCTCCTGTGTTGCTCATCCTCTGCCAAACTATCCACAACCCTGAGTGATACCACGGGTAAACAT
Organism: Sagittarius serpentarius; assembly: GCA_034782735.1. Lineage (NCBI taxonomy): Eukaryota > Metazoa > Chordata > Aves > Accipitriformes > Sagittariidae > Sagittarius > Sagittarius serpentarius. The sequence goes on from JAVKLA010000074.1 coordinate 60,150,712, forward strand.
ATGTCAGTCTATAGCCACTTTCTGTCCTCTTTACTTTTCCCCACTGTCTTTCCCTACTCCCACTTACCAAAATAGTAAACAAAAGGAGAGGAACTACATTACTTTCTAAAGTATTTGGTGCTTGGTATTTGTATGTTGTATCCATACCCCCTAATTCCCACTTTTCTGTTTGCCCATAGCTTGGAAGTACACTAGCAAAGACTGTATCCTTTCCATACTAACACAGAATCCAGTCTGAAATGATCTAAATCCAGTTACATTCAGTGGCATCAATAACCTACTGTCAATAATCATCAAGACTATCAAATGTAATGGAGAATAAATGACTTTTTTTTTAAATAGCAACTTTGCTGACCGCAAGATCAGCAGAACTATTTAAACATTATTTTAAAAACCATTCTCATGAAACCATCTTCCAAATGGGCAATACCATCCAGTGCCAGCAAAGAAGAGCACTTTACAGTTTTATTGTTAAAAATAAGCATGATCTACCACCAGACTGGATTTTTCTCTGTAAACAGACACATATAGAAAGTAACTCTTTTTTCTCTCCAGTGTTTAATTGCCAAATACCTTCATATACGAATACAAATAAAAAGACCTATTTCTACAGAGTTGACTATGTAAATAGCAAAAAAACCCTGTAGTTCAAATACGCATCACAAAGTAAGAATATTAGAGACCAAATTCAGTGTAGTGTCAAGCTCATATTTAACAAACCTTTCTATTAGAACACTAACTGAATACAGCTCATGGTGTTAGTCTGCATGAAACTACTTCTGCAATAACTGAGCATCTTGCTTTCCATGGCAGTGCAAATCAAACTGGTTTATGCAGGCAAAGAATGGTTTTATGAGTCTATAAAATTAATCTAGTTGAGGGGAAAAAAAAAGTAATTTTGAAAAAACCTGCACAGCAGATTATTATACTGGTTATTTTTAAGACTGAAGCTGCCACATTTTAGAGAGTGGTAAATACACACAGAAAGTCTAAGTTGCAGCACCCAGGGTCTCTTGAGCCCTTGAACCTTCTTCTCTTGAACCACAGAACCAGCTTTCAGCCATGGCAATTTTGACATGCAATCACAACCAGTAATTAAATAGCAAAACCAGTAAACACTGATTATTGGTTTGAAACTGTGAATGCTATCATATACATAATCTCAATTCTTCTGTTTCCCCTCCCCTTCTACTCTTCTGACTCTTTTTTCCAGCCATAGTGAGCTACTCCACCTGTGCATCCAACCCATGTGCATTCTGCTTTGCCTAAACCCCAGCCAAACCAAACTGATGGCACTCTTTCTTTAGTTATTCCCTCCTGTTCTGCTGTATAGATCCCGATCTGATCCGATCTATGACACTGCCAGAGATGTGGAGCAGGGGAAATATCCTCCAAATGCATTAAGGGTGGAGATGGTGCACAACTGCAGCACCCTTGCTAAAATATACACTCCCTTTAACCTTAAAATACTTACTGATTTCCTTCAGAATATTTTTCTGAGCCCCTAAGAAAGTTAGGGGTGGAGACACAGTTGCTATGTTGAGAAATTCAGTGATCATATTGTTTGCAAAACTATCAGTTGCAAGGGTTGTTAGTTAACAGTTTGACATCCAACCAGGCAGGCTAGTAGCCTGAAAAACAAAAGGAGATCATAGAATCATAGAATGGTTTGGGTTCGAAGGGACCTTAAAGATCACCTAGTTCCAAGCTGCCTGCCATCGGCAGGGACACCTTCCACTAGACCAGGTTGCTCAAAGCCCCATCCAACCTGGCTTTTGAGATGGTACATACACTCTCTCATACCTACTTAACACTTGCAAACATTCACATATTAAGTGATGGGCAGAAGGAAATTAAGGAGAAAAAGCAGTAATCCATTAAACAGTAATTCCTAACTGAATAGTCTGAGTTTTAAATATGCAATTTTAGCCAACTAAACTTAATGCAGGTACTTTCAGGCTCTGTATTGAAGACATGCCTGTCCTTGTATTTGATACAAAACTAGCTTACACTTTGTGTGTTAAGTATTTATGCTAATTTTTAAAAAATGGGTAATATATACTGTATGACCACAGAATTATAACATTCAACTGACATTGTACCATTCCACAGAATAATGTATGTACAACACTATTACATTAGAGACATACACCTCACTGTGCTTGACAACCCATCTGTAATTCTGAAATACTTGTTTTCTTGGTCATAGAGTAAATACGCCTTTGCCTCTCTTGGTGATCAAACTACTTGTAATTGGTAACTTCTGGGTTGTCCATGTTCCTTTTCATGCCAGTGTTAGATTAACTCAGTATCACATACATTTTTCATGCTATCTTTCAGTACAGATAGGCAAGAATTATATACCAAGAACTTCAAGTCAATAACCTGAAACCTAGCAAAGCTAAAAATCTGACTATTTTTTTTTCTTTTTTTTTTAGTAACATGGGAAAATACAAAAACCATTATGTTCACTGTTTAAGTAAGCTTTATAAAAAATAGTCTGGAAATGTGTGCAAAAACTTGTCACAGAACAGTGCACATTAACTGTCTCAAAGCATTGCTCACTCAGACTCTCTCCCTTCAGACAGTGTTTGCAGTCTTTTTCTGACCACACCTGTCCCACAGGAGTCTCCACTGGAGTAGTGATGTTATGTTTTGGTCTCAATTCGTGAAAAGAAAAAAGCACCCTTTCATCTGCTTGGGGGGCATATAAAAGACATTTCCAGCACACATAGTGAGTTTTCATTAAAATGCATCCTTTCCCCATAACTTCATTTCCTTGAGATACCTCCAAACTCCTTCTCCCACCTCCATTCTGTGCTGCATGTTTATGTGTTTCATAAGAAGTTCTAAGGTTTGGGCACTGTTTTGTCTGTCTCCTGTTTCACAGTCTAACAAGTCTCTCTTCTTACCCCATAACCCAGAGCCTAGCATGTTGAATTCAATGAGTCAGCAGCTTTTACCTTCCAGTGAAATGTTTGCAGAGCATTCTAGGTCTCCACCAACAGGCAAACTGTATACACTACACGTAGAAACAACTATTAAAATTTTAAAAAGAAAAAAGGCAAATAGAGTAATTATCTATTTCCATTTAAGCTCACCGAATATTTAAAACAATTTTTTGAACCTTCCCCTTATTTTTAGAACTCAGATTACTACAGCTGTACTGTTGCAATTTTTTACTTGCTGCCAGGGTATAAGCTACTGATAAACCATGCACAGAAAACTGCCAACTTTAAGCAAACTCGATGCCTAGCACCAAAGGAGAGAAATATATTATGACCAACTATGTAACTTCTTATTACAAGATGTCAAGGATTTGCACTGAACCATTCATGATTAATCCATAATAATTTTAACAATAAAAATTGTAATTGTTTTGGTATTTTAAATACATAAAAACAATCTGGATCAACAATTACATGAAGAAATTATGACTTGACTGCAGGGAACAGGGAGAGAAAAAAAAATTCCAAAGACAGGTAACAAAACAACTTTTATCTACACACATATAGGGATAAAAAAAAATATTACAAAAATCCACACCACATTAAAACCCCAGCTTTTTAATGAAATGGTATTTCTGGTAGGTACATGACCCTCTTCTTTCTCTCCAGGAGTACGATTACATATTGATGTAAAAAGTCAGTACACTAAGAAGAATTAAGGATCAACAGTAGAGAGACACAATGAAATTAGTACAGTTTGACATTCTAGTGGAAAATATAGTGGCTAAGACTCATGAGCACACTTACGGAAGCACTCATCATAACACTGGAAAAAGCTATCAGAATTGCACAGAAGATTCCTGTTTAGAAGAATCCATATAAACCGGATTTTAGGAAAGGGCACACCAATCTAAAAGAATAGGGCACAAAAATAACAAATACGCAATTATACAGCTGAATCAGTTCTGCTTGGCCAAGACAATTGCTAGTACCTTAAAGTCCAATTACTTAGTAATCTAGTAGGAAGCACAATAAGAAAGGAATTTTGCTGCCAGCAAATGTATTTGCCTGTGGAGTAATTAAGAGAAGCAATGGAAGTACCATTACTCTGAACATTTTGTCCACAACACAATTTTAGAAAGTTACAAAAGAGTACAATCCCCCACTGATGTGATGACAGACTAGATGACCTAATATATCCCTTCTGCCTTTAGATTACATGAATTTACTATAATGCCTTTATTTCTAGTAGAAATGATCCCACATTCCAAGTACTCAGTGAGATAACACTAATTGGTATAATTGGCTAACTGATATAATTGACATTACTGAAACCTACTGGGTCAATACGCACGACTGGAGTGTTGAAAACTCTGGGTAGAAATTAGTGACCATAGTTCTAGTTAAGAAAGATAGTGCAGAGTAAAAGAAGGTTAGGAAGGTGAAATTAGTTTAAAATACTTCTGGAGCCAAAGAAATCTTCAGGCCTGCAGACCAGTCTGACAGCTAATAAAAAAATAAACATTCTGAAAAAAGAATATTTATAGATGTTGTCTACAAAACAAAACCAAAAACCAAACAAAACCAACGCAATAGTTTAAAATTATCTGTTAATAAGAGACAGAAATTGTATTGGGAGTTCCAAAGAAAGCGAAGTTTAAAGAGTATCATATGACCTTTTAACATCACTGATACTGCAACCCATGCAAAGTAAGTATTTTGGACTTCACTACAAGAGATGAAGGTTAGTCGGTTACTGAATTGTGAGTGACTGCATAGGGACCACTGATTACAAACCAAAATAAAAGAGAAAATAAGAGCAAACTGGCTTACAACCATATGATAACAGTGTGACATTTGAGCTAGTTTTCCAAAACTGATAAAAAGTATAGAAGGATTGTAGAATTATCACAAAACTGAGAATACCAACATGCAAAGAAATTGTGAATGCAATTTAAAGTCCTTAAAGACAGCAATGTAATTGGCTCAAAATCACAATTCTGCAACACAGAATAAGGACAATATTGGTAGAAAACCTAGCCAGGTTCACTGCCAAAGTGAAGGCAGCAACTAGAACTGAAAAACACTATGTGTAACAATGAGAGAAGAACACATAAATAAATATTTCTCCCTTTGGCAAAACCCCAAATCACCTTACCATACCACACAAAAATGCTGCACAATTGTTCAGGCCATCAGTTGTAAAGGAAGTTCTGAGACCTCATCTAATGGAATAATAAATACATTTTAATCTGCCAACTTCTATTTAAATTTCTAAAAGGCTTAGTTGAGAGACTCTCTGTCTCCTCATCTTTCAGTTTATCATATAAATATTAGAAGACTGAGAATATCATGCCAATCTTTGCAAACTGAATTCAGGATTATCCAGGGGGTTTATTGGCCAGTTAGTTTGGTATCAACATACTACTAAATACAAGAAAAAAATGAGAGGGGAAAAAGAAAGGTATTTTATAAACAGTAAGTGGTAAAGTTTCAATTATTAAAGAAGTTTATGGAAAACAGGTCTTAGCAAACAACTGCAATTTCATTGGCAGCACAGAAGTGAGCCAAAAAAGCTGCTCAGCTACTGCGGAAAATACCTTGTGTAAAGAGTCCAAGGTTGCCTATTCTGTCTCTCCAAGAAAAAAAAATTGAGTAGATAGACAATATAAGTCCACAAATGAAATCAAAGGAAGTAATACTGAGAATTGAGGACCTAACCTTAGCAGAGAAAAGCAAAAAGCTGTATTTGCTGGTACCAAATTGGGCACAAATGTTTCACAGGAGATATACCCAATCACTAGAAGAAACTACCAAAAGAAGCAGTACATTCTCCACATTTTCTTGTCTTCACATGAAGATGGCCACTTCTCCAAAATATATTCTGCAAATGAACACAAATTCTGCCTTCAAGAAACATGGATTACTGGGCTTACAATATGGGTCAGTGGGACAAACCATGGTATACAGAAGGTCAGACTAGATGATCTAATAGCTCCAAAAATCCATGCTTTTTTCTATTTCTAGTTCACATGATGGGAAAAAGGCAAGTTTCAGATGTTTCCACACTCTTAGCCAAAATAAACATACTTCCTTGCCAAGCATTCAAAAATCTATAGTGCCCAAAGTTAAGTAAGATTCATAGACCAGAATACAGTCCTTTGTATAAAAAATTAAATGTGCAAATCGTAGATTTCTGACCAAAGTCTCCATCACATACTATTCTCTTTGAGCAATCATTAGTATGAAGGTGACAGAATCAGGCACTATTTACTCACTTATACACAGAGACAGCACGGTCTAATCTAACACTGTAATTTTGGATAGTTATCTAGAAAGAACTGGAAAGAAAATATAGTGCAAATCCTTTGGATCTGCTGTACTTTCCAAAGCTGTTTTAAAATATTTCAGCTCAAGTATTTGGGCAAATTTAATAAACCCCCTGGCTACTTGAGTTCATGCCAGAATCATGCCGACCAACAAGAAAATACTCTCTTCCTGGTCTCTTTTAGCCTCTCTGTAATCTATGAAGGATATGTGAAAAATACTTGGCTTTATAACGATGACTGCAAGTAAATTTCATTTTCTTAAATTAAGTGGTTAGATCTCACTCCTGATCTACACATTTTATGAATGTATGGTACACTTTTTAAAAAACAGATACAATCTCTTTAATAAACAGATAAAACTCCTTCTACCCTCTTCTGCACAAATCTGACTTATTTGATGGCAGAAGTATTCCTGTGTCTAATCATAACCCTGAATCAAAGAGGACTTCTGGACTTTATAAAAACAAAACAGTGATTGTATTGGTAAAACAAAAAAATGAAGATAATCTCCAACACGCAAGCAGCAAATTAGAAGAAAATACGCCTGCTTTTATTTTTCTTCTTTTTGTTCTTATGATATCTCTAGTCTAGTTCACGGGTGTCAGTCATACAAATGAAGGATATAATGACAACGATGGAATGAAACCCTAGTCTATTTTTTTCAGATATTCTGAAGAAAACTGTAGACTTCTGGTAGACTGGTAGTAAAGGATGTATTAGAAAAGCATGTATAGTAAAGAAGTGAATAGAGAAGCAGCAGAACAAAAGACAGCTTTGTAAGCACATTAGGGAAAGGGAATGTAGCCAGCTGTCACATTTCTAGATGGAAAACTCTGAAAAAGCCCAATTACATATAAGTAACTAGGTTCTGAGAGTAGTCTAACATTTTTTCCAGAAAACCAAGTCCAGGTAAAATTCTGACATCACAACAAATATAACAGTGAAAATATATGTACGTGGTAGTACCTATCTAAATTAAGGAAAAAACCAATACACTCTTTCTAAAATAAATCTTGATAAATTCATGAAAGGGATTGTGTAATTTGGTACCTGCAATAGCAGGGGCCTGTTCTGAGTGCCTTTGAAGGTCTCTTTTATACCTGTCTTCCTAGATTCCTAAATGCTCCTCTGCAAGCAGAACAGAATAGGCCTTTGTTTGCCCAAGAATTTGCGGGCAGTAAGTATATATTTATTAAAATCACTTCCCACGTGACAAAAGAATAAGCAGAAACTCTGCTATCTTAAGAATATAACATTTTCCTCTGATCTATTTTTATTACCCATTAAAAAAGAAACGGCCCTGCTTTCCCTGCACATACTTTACAGTCCCTATGGTGAAAAGCATAAGGTCTGCAGTTCTTCTAACATGGTCATGACACTAGCAATTCTGAATTAATGATAATTATGTATGATACTACACAAACAAGGACAAGAAAGATTTTCATCCCACTTTTACACAATTTGTTGGAGTTCTTTTTTTTCCTTTATAGAATTAGTGATTGAAAAAGAATAGGGATAAAGTATCGCAGGAGCTACATCACTTCTCAGGTAGTTTAAAAAAAAATCCTGTAAGATCTTGAGATATGGACTCAAAATGTCTAACTGTGTATCACAGGGGACCTTCTCCACAGGTCCAGCTGACATGAAATTTTGGGAGTTCACCTTCTTGCTACAGATTGCCCACTAATATGGGCAAATAGTATTTTCTCTAGTATAACATGTGTTTGAGTACTGGTGATAGATCTATCACCAGAACTTCCTGGCTGTGGCATATAATGATTCAGGGATACAACAGTTTATTAACAATAACTGCTTAATGACTAAAATACGAAATAATTGATTTCCATACTGGGTAACTATGGAACTGAAGGAATGGTATGAAAGAAGTCAGATTACATAATCTAATAATGCTTTCTGGCCTTCAAAAACTAAGAACAAAAATATGAATTCACATTCCTTTATAACAAGTCACTAGTATCTGAAGATCCCACATCTTTCTGACACTAACACAATACAGTCCCATGTTATCTATATATGCTGTACCGATAGAAAACTGGAAAAAAAATCCATTAATTTAATACATTGACCAGAAAAAGATGGACTTCCAAAATTAAAATTTGAAAACAGTGTTCTTCTCTGAATGGACATGGTGCCTCAATGATAGTGGGCCTATTCATCAAGTAGAAGATGTCTGACCTAAGCTCCCTGTACTCTGCTGTGCAACACAGCTGAAAAACTCGGTTTACCTAGACAGGCAAAAAACCAAAACAAACCCTTCATTAAACGAAAGCACGCATGGATTAAAATACCTCCTGATTAAGCATAACTTTCAATCATAAGGTTAGACCATTTGAGACAGATTACAAAGCACCACAGGTTATGAAGAGCAAAAAGCATTTAACAAAAGCATTTCATACATGTAAATATCTCTCTTCAAGACCAATCTGTAATACAAAGCTTAGTTGCATACTATTTTTGTGTGCTTTTGAAAACCAACCTGTCATCCAAAAATCTGTTAGGTATCAAATTATGAGGCACAGGCACATGTATATAGACAAGCAGGAAAGATGGAGGCATTTAAGGTAAAAAGAGGTTAAATTTCTAAACCACTATTTAATCCAATGCAGTTTTTATTTATGTTGCTGAAGTTATCTGAAAACCTTAGTCCTAGCCAAATTCAGGAACCACAAAACCCACAAATTGAGTGGTTTTACTATTTTAATTTATCATATTTTCAAAGCAAAAGAGAAAATAGCATTTATTGACATTGATTCAAGTGTTTATAATCAACAACCATGCATAAGAGCTCTTCCATATATGTTTTTCTAAAAGCTAAGAGCATGAGCCAAAGTAAAAGGTTAAAGATTATAGAAATGCAGTGCAAAGTGTCATAAGCCATGGTTTCTTATACCAAGAAGTTCAAGTACTTAACTCCACCAAAAAAGAGAAAAAAAACCCTCAAAAACCAGAGTGGATTTTGCTCTGAGAACCATAGCATGATCTCAAACAGGATTCACTATATAGTTACTGACCTTTGTAAGTAACAGTATAAAAAAAACCCTCCACCCTCCTGAGGAAGCGGAAGCATAACTACCTCTGGAAGAATCAGAAGTTCTCACCAAGAGTTCGCATGCCTAATCCTGTGTGTCACTGCAGAACTGCTGCTGAGCTCCTGTTCTCC
>JAVKLA010000074.1:60388872-60400632 GCA_034782735.1 Sagittarius serpentarius
TATTTGAAGTGAGTGCCACGTTGGGGTGCGCACGACTTTGGTGGGACTACCCCCCGTGCTGCCCAGCGCTGAATAAATTCTGGAAATCAGAAATCATCGTTACAAAGTACCACTGTAACAAAATGCACATTTTTACAAGGAGAGGTGTCGGAACTTGCAAGAAAAGGGAGGATACCCGCTCTGGCACATGAGAGGGGAAGCAGCCATGAAAAAGAGTGCATGGCAGAGGAGCATCCCCTTTTGGGACATGTCAGACTGTAAGGAGGCTATGATCTAGATCCACATTTTCCCAGGAAGATACCACAGAGATGGGAAACAGCTGCACTAGCCACATGTGCTGCTTGACACAGAGTTTGAAAAGTAGGCGGGTTTAAATATTCCGTGCCATGATCACAGACTTTCACCAAGCTTAAAGAATCAATACAAAACCAAAATATCTTCCCCTCAAAACTACTATTCAAAACCAGATGATTTATTTTATATAATTTAAAATTTTTTTGTACTTTGTAAACTGTACGCTTACGGATTAGACATACCAGATTTAGTAACTGTATATCACTTGCTGTACGAAACTTAAAAATAATGTAGGAATTGGTTAAGTACGGTTTAACAAGAAGATCTGAAAGCATATTTTTCTTTCTTAGCTATCACGAATTTGGAAAATTTGTACAACACTTTATTCTTGAAAGTAACATCTAACAAAGATTAAAGTGGCTGGAGAGACTGCAGATGACACGACTGTGCAAACGCTCATATATACCTTGCTTTTGCATCATCATTTCATTTAACAGAAAAAATGAGGCCTGGATTTTTTAAAGCCATTTTAGGGACTCGGACACGTAAGAATTTTTAGAGTTATTCAAAAGCAATTATTCAATATTAAGACATCCAGATCTTGGAAAGGTTCTTTACTCTCAGTTTCAGAGAAGCATTTTACAAAATAAGAACAAGTTTTCAAATATTACACTGCCAGTTTACATCTTTCTTTAAACAAAACAAAAAACCTTCCCAAAGATGAAAAAGTATATGCACGCCATACTGCAAAGTCTCATAACATGTTCCAGACCCATCACATTGTCTAGCTGGTTCTCACATTTGAGAGAGATAGCCTCTATGTATCTCTCTCTCAATCCTGAATTCACTGCCCTGCTTCAATTCTGTACTGTATTCTAAAGGCTCTGTTGACTGTATGTAGGAAAGAGCTCAAAGTCACTTGGTGCGCAAGCAGAGTGGAACTGTGTAAGGACAGCAGAGTACTAAGGGTGAAAATCATTTAGGTACAAAGGACTAAAGAAGGATCCATACATGAACTATGGATCCTATATATCCCACTGCATTAAATGCAAACCAATGAAAACAATTTCATATCTAACCTAAGTACAGTCCATTCAAATAAGCTTAGTATTTCTCAGTAAGGCATAAATACTAAATTAGAATTGACTATTATAAAATGTAAAGCAATCACATGAAAAAAAAATTGTGAAATAAAGTTTACATGAGTTTTACATGTCACTACACTTCATCTATGGAATATTCTGAGATCATCACAGTGACATGCCTGCCCGAAGCAGGAATGATTTCTTGAGTAGATGCTACTTCTCTCATGAGAGTTAGTACGTACGCTCTTGCCAGCCACACAGTATTTTTATCAGGAATTTTATGATGAGAAATTTTCTTTTAAAGGCATACACTATCATTAGTCTTTCTACTGAATTTTAGAGCAAACAAAAACTGTGTTATTCATCTTAAGATATATTCCTGGTCTTTCTCCCCTCCCCCCCACCAAAAATTGCATGACCTTCTATGGTCTTTAATTCTGTTCTGCGTTAGAAGGTTTGAAGAAGGAAACCATGGTTTTATAATTGATAAGAATACATAACATTTCTGTTAGATTTGTAGACAAAATATTTACCTACTAAAGACTAATATTTTAAATAGCAACAATCAATTTTTTACTCAAAGAAAAAACATTTGTGTTACAATAAATAATAAATGCAAACATCTTTTAAAACATAAAATTTTCTTAACTGTGAGGTTAACTCAAAATGCCATTACTTAAAAGTGAGAAAATCCTGAAATGTTAGGGTTTCTCATTTAGAAGATCTGAATGTTTAGTTTTCCTTTCATCACACTGCTTAAACTTTAGTGTATTTTTTCCCACTTCAAATTTATTACTACATCACAGAACAATAAGAAGGCCAACAGAAACTAGTTTTTACCTACCAAGGTTTGATTTTACACAGAAAAAAATGATTGCATTGAATTAGAAAAACTACATGTAGAAAGAAGTCATAAAACTTTGTCTGCAGGACAGCTGACTCTAGGCAGTACCACGTTAAACCAGCATTAAGAGACAACATCAAAAAAAAGTCAGAATGATTTATAAAAGCAAGCCAAACTTTACAAAAAAAGTGGCATAATGAATTTTAAACACCTACTTGCTTCTGTAGCCACCGTTGTCGCCTTCTTTGTTTTCTCCTCAAGCTTTTCAACTTGTTTCTTTCTCTCTTATTCAGCTTTTGGTTGAAGGACATACCCGTAGGCTGCACAAGACCAGCAGGTGTGATGTACTGTTCCTCTTCTACAGCACTTGTAGGTGAAGAAAGGTTCATCACAAAAGGTGACCCATCAGCAATGGCTCTCCCAGAAGATTGTCCAGTAGCTTCAAAGTCACACTCACTTTCTGTTTCTCCGTGTAGTAATGTGGTAAAGGAAGTAACTCGAAACCTTTTTTGTAGTTTTTCAGCACTGGAACTATATAGGTCCTGAAAAGAACTATCATCTTTCCTATTGGACTCTAACTGCAAGCCACTTTGTGTGTAAACAGGTGGATTTTCATTTTGGCCATGGTAAATTGTTCCCATACTGCAAGTTTCATATAACACATGTGACAAAACAAGTCTCTCTCTGATATTTAAATCCAAACTATGTGATCTTCTGTGAAAAGGTTTTACAGGGCATGCATCATTCATAGCATTGGAAGCAGAAAGATTTATTTTTTGATTTAATGCCTTTAAGGGAAGTTTTTTACTTTTCATCTCAAATCTGGGAGGTCTTACTTCCAAACAAAGTGCTTCTGTTAATCTTCCAGTGCCATTATTATTTCTGGCCATGTATGAAAGCCCTTGATTTTTGATTTCCAGTGTTGCAGTTACCACTTCATGGCAGGTATCCTTGCTAAAATTAGACTGAATTTTGAGGAGAGGTAAGTGCTTTCCTGATGATTTTGCCAATTTAACAGCGAAAGCTGGCTGATAGTCAGTCCGACTTTTGCAGAAATGTATATTTACTAACTGTCCACAGGAACATTTTGTGTTGCAAACAAAGTTAAAGCCCCCTAAGCAGGCCTCGCAGAATGGACAGTGCAGTTTTCCAATTGTCCACTGTGCCTATTGACAAGAAAAGAAAACACCCAACACGTTCATTGTCAATAAACAATGAAGAAATTGTTACTAGAGTTACTTTTCTCCTTAATAAAAGGGTATACTTTTTGTTTTTCAAACACAATAAAAAAGACTTCATAGCAGAAAGAAAATCCACCGTAAGTAATGTTCTGGTCAAAACTCTGCTTGCTGCAGTGATAACTAATTCTAAGAAATCTAGAACACATATTTCAAAATGTAGGGGCTTTGAAATACGTTTAAAATTTGTCCATAGAACAATGCTGCAATACTAATGAAAACATAAGATACTGGAAAGCAGTGAAATCAATTTGCCATGTTAATCTGGAATTGGCAAGAACAGTTTCTCAGCTGAGTTTTCTGAGTGCTGAAACATTTCTTGCATACTAAGTACAGTGGAAAGAGATTTCTTACAAAGGGAATATAGCTTTTTACTTTGCTTACCCCACTAAGGCTTGAAATAGTACTTGTATTTTGGTGTATGTAGTATCACAACATAATCTGTGTGCAGATACCATGACAAATCCTTAATACTTTATCTATAAGTAGACAGTTATTTTTATTTTTTGTAATTCTATAAATTTCATTTCAATCCTAACGGCACTTTTTCAAAAGAAAATATGTATCAAAGATCTATAAACTCCTACATATTTGCACAACTATTAGTGTTTTCAGTAAATATACTCATCTGTCAGCAGAAACATTTTTGAGGATTGAAGCTATGCAAGTTTTTGTAGGATCAAAGCCCAGATAAGAAACATTATCAACTCCAGTCACACATTACTCACTAGTGTGCCTAAAGTGGAGTTGAGCCATGAATACAGAAGCCGCCCAACTTTTCCAGTTAATGCATTGCTTTCAGTTGCAAATGTCTTTCAAGACAGTTTGGTAAGATGATTCCACGGCTGAAGCTTGTCTGATTGAAAGCTTCAGAAAGTTTCAGTAAAACCAATTTTGCAGTTTCAGAAAAAAAACTTGCATGGAAAAAGGTTATTTTTCACATGCTATGCTAGAAAAAGTTCTGGAAACACTTCTTTGAGAAACTTATTCCTGCTTTGTGGGTTAAAACCGCAAAATTTCACAAAGTATCAAAGATGTGCCTTTCATTGCACCTATGAGAATATGTTTAAACCTGGATGTGTTTTTAACTCAGAGAAAAAAACTCTACATATACCCAAAGGCTTTCAAATCCCTGAAAATTCCTTGAATATACACAGTCTCGGTTTGTAAGGCTGATCAACGTGTGCATATGCCATTCACAAAGGAGAATTAAGCTGGTTCAGAGATTTACTGTAAGTCTCCCCCACTCCACTTCCCAGATGCTGTGGGCTAGGCACTAAAATTCAGGGAAAAGCACTTTTTAGTGCCTTTAAAAGTGAGTATTTCTGGCACTCAGGCATTATGGAATAGTAACCTGGAGCTCCACATGGAGAAGAGGAGTGATTCATGAAGGTTAGGGAAGAAGGCTAGGAGCCTGGCAAAAACGGGAATGCAAGAGACAGCACGGAAGAAAAAGGACACCTCTGTGTCCTGTGTGCACAGAGACTGGGAGATGAGGTGCAGTACAAGGGAGTCCAGGACTGATTTAGCCTGAGTTTGGCAATGGACTGTGGAAACATTGACTCAGTAAAAAAAGCAACAGCCTACTAGTGGAGGAGGTGGTAGGGGGAAAATCAGCAAGATCTGAAAAGGAGCTGAGGGTACACAGATTTAATGATGGGATGCTTAAAGATGAAAAACTGGGAAGGGCTAGCCAAAGAAGCTAAAACAAATGATGAGTGATGGGGGAAAAGAAAATGCAGGTCAATAAAGGTTAATAGCAGTGCTAGCTAGATACTTGTAATTATTGAAGATTATCTACATACTAACGTGTGCATGAAACCCAACGAGATTGGTTAAGAACAGGGACAGATGGCAAAAAAGAACTGGCTAGGAAGCAGTGGGTTTTTACAGCCTGCAAATAGACTTTATGCTTATGTAAAATGATTTAGCCTTTGATTCAGGAGTCATACAGGAGAAAATAACACATGATCACAAAATTATTCAGAGCCCAGAAGGATCTGGGGTAAGTCTGAATTGTTTAAAAATCCCACACGTTTATCCATAAATCCACAGGATCTTTCCAGAGAAGACAAAAGTGAATGAGGCAAGAGTTCCCAGGATATTAAAGGACAGTAAGAACACTAAGATACTGAAGGCGTTCATAAAGAATTGTATTTTCTGCCACCAGAGGAGCATGCTCCTCTGCAACCTTGAGCAAGTATGTTAGCCTTTTTTTGAGCAGTCCATGGATTTTGTATTTCTCAGGTCTCCAACCTGACCCTCTAGGCTTTCAAATGCAGAAAGCTGGCCATTTACAGCCAAAGGTAAAAAGAATAATATTAGTATCAACATATAATCCAATTTTACTGAAATAATATAACATGCAAAGTACTGTAAAAAAATGCATCCTTATGATCAGGCATTCAAGATTAGGCACTTCTGTAAAGCAGGGAAATACCTTATCACCTCTGGTTTTCACCCCCCACCCCAATTAATATTTCTGAAATAGACACACTATTCTGTCATGCCCTATTGAAGTATGAGATCATTAATTTTAAAAAGTTTAATAATTGTTTAACAAAATAAAACAAGAGAGAAACAATGAAGATGAAACAAATTTTTCTCAGTTTTTGAATGCTTAGTTTTAGTCATAACAATTTTTTTCTTTGTGTATCATTTTCAGGGTGGATTTGCTTACATCAAAAGTTACTTGCATTATAGTAACACTTAAGACACTGAAGTCTAAGCAGAAAGGAATGCAGATACCATTTGGCTCTCAAAATCAAAGGCTCATCAGAGAAAAACTATAGGGCAAAAGAAAAGCACTGTTTCTGCTTATTATATCTATGCAACAGCGTTAACTTCTAGACCTAAAATAACCTAAAGAAAATGCTCAGCTGAAGCAATCAGTACAACAGCTAAGTTATGAGATGGTTTGTAATTTCAAATGGGCTGTTAAAACTCAAAAGCAGTGACACTGGCTTGTCATCAGACCTTTGAATTTGCAGGAAGGTAACTACTTTCTATTCATATGACATAACAGCATATTAAATATAGAAGACATCACATCATATTCCAACAACTGATCTCTTAACAAAGCCCCAGTCCAGTTTTATGGACTGGAGAAACGTGTGACAGTATCACTGTCAACATATGCATTAGTACTGCAAGATACTATGATCAAGACAAACCAAAACCCAAAGCCTAGATAATAAATATAATTTTAAGCATTGACAAAATACACAGAGGTGCCCATGACAGTTATTTGGACAAACACAAATACATTCATCTCTAAATGGGCAGGAACAGAATTTATCACTTGCAGATTTTGTGCATACATAAAAAAAAATTAAAGAGGGAAAAAAAGCGTCTGTAAATGGTAATGACAGAAGTTACTGAGACAAATTCCCTCAGTTAGAAGGTCTCTGTAATATAGCTGGACCTTGGCAGAAAAGTGCCCTTGAAATTTTTTCTCTTTACTTACTTCACATTTTCAATAACAAAGACGCAAGCAAAAAAAGATCTACCTTTTCAATGACACACTTCACCCACTCTGGAATGGCTTCTAAGTTCACATGCCATACATTGCAAGAGTCCTGAGCAGCAGCTGAAGGTTGTGATGTCTGTCAAAAAAAGAATTATTGTATTGATAGTCAACATTCATGTAAGCTTTTTTTGTTTGAATATAGCCAGAACTCAGCTTCTCAAATTCAGAAAATATTTTATTAACAACTGATAAAACTTAGCCTGGCAGGGCATCTCCCCCTTCAGGGCAGGCTAATGTTCTGAACTACTTTTGTGCACAGACTATCCCCCACTTTTTCAAAATGAAGAGCAGAAGTTTCTCATGTAGGAGTATTTGACACACAGTTAACTACTGCAATGGAAATTAGTATCAGTATTTAAAACACACCTTAGAAACAAAGAGTTTCTGTTAAGAGATATTAAAACAAAAATGACTGCATTAAAACTGTCAAAAACAGAACCCACTATATACCCTACACAAGCTAGTAGTCAAAGGTGTCATGAATACCAGCCTTCATATCACAGAATATAAAGGTGATCACTGCCTACTCGGCTTCACTAGTATTACTGCTTACATTACTCTCTCTGGAATTGTCCATATTTTAATACTTATCTCCACAGGAGATTAATTACTAAGTGAGGGTAAGTCTAATGCTTCTCCTTTATTTAAAACCAACGGCACTGGAAAAAGTTACAAACTCCCTCCAGATGCTATACTTACTTCGGATGGTTCTTTTCCATGACATTTTGCAAGGCAAACAGAATTTGCTATATATTTGCTACATCTCCAGCAACGTAGAACATCAGCCTCTTGGTTACTCATTTCAACTTGGGATTCTTCAGCTCTGTACGTTTATCTGTAAAGACCACTAAACATAAATTCACACTAAAAATAAACGACACATGCTTTCCTGTTGTGACCCAGAAGTCTATTAGTAGTCTCTTCACTATAGAGGAGGCTAATACTTTATTTACAAACATTCTCTGATCTTGTACAGCATGCCACCTAGACATTTTAAATAGCGAAGTGAAAGTTTTTTTTTTATTTCCGGGTTGCATACAGAACTAGAAAGCAACAACAACAAAACAAATTAAAAATAAAATAACCAACTTCCTCTATGTTTGGATAAAAGACAAGAGAACTCCAGTTTTCCCAGAATATGTCTATAGAAATGTCATTGCTATCCTACGCGTTAAATACACACACATACATATGTGCGATGCCACATAATAAAAATGAATGCCAACATAAAACCAGAGAAGACAAAGACTGTTTTCTCAGTGTGCCCCTGGAGGCTTGCTCCCTTAAATTATTTTGTGTGGGAGGATCAGTACTACTGGTGCAACGGAGCTTTTCACAGACCTGAATCGACCTCCCTGTAAAACGGAAACCTAAATTAAGACAACCAGAAAGACAAGACAAGTATTTTTCTCTCTTTGTGCCTTCCTGTGTTCTGATGTCTCTCTGGTCTTCTCTAATCTGTTTCCAAAGCCTTCTCTTTTCACCATGCTTTCTCCAAAGGTCCTCCAACTCTTCTTTCTACCTGTTTCTGTTTTTACCCCCTTGTGCTAGCTACATGAAAAAACAAAAGAAAATCTTTTACAGCTACACAAACTCAAGCACTATGCTAGGGTTATGCCTACTCACGATCCTAAAGCGCCCAGTGTTTACTGACAGGGAAGCTGGGGCATAAAACTTAAAACCAGTATTAAAAGAATCTCTGTTCTTCCACAGTCCAAACACCTGATTTTGCAATTATTTCAACAATTCATTTTTTATTTAGTTTTCACTAACTAAAGAAACTCTGAGGTCCTCAGTGTAGGCTGTCTGAAAAGCAGTTTGGCTTATTAAGCCATACAGACTTTTGCGTTTTCCCCCATTTCTACCTTTCCCTTTTCTGCCTTGGTTCCTGAATTAATCAAAGACTATGACACACACAGAGAGGTTATTCATTATTTTTCATTTACATCTGAGGTCTTCTTTCAGCAGATTTCCTACTTTTTCTACATATGTAAAAAGTCTAAAACACAGTTTGACAAGGAAGAACAGCAACAATGTGTGCATACATTAGACTCCTAGCTTGAGTGTACACGTAGCTTTTAATAACCAGATCCATGCTAAGCTTTGAAAGTGAAATTAAGGCAACCATTAAATCTTTCCTTGCAATGTCACAATAAATTAAAATGAATCTTTGTTAAGATTCCATTAACATATTTTAATCTAAATTAAGATAGCCAAGCAAAAGATCATGGAAGAGATACTTACAGAAAAGACAGAACTGACACTGCAAACCTGTCTTGTTCATGACAAAAATGTGATGATTCAAACGGCTTGACTTAAGCAGAATCACTCTCAAGTTTTTATTAAACTCGCTATGTCAGTGCTGCTACTTTCTGTACCAGACACATTTCCAAAGTCGTATGTATAAAAATGCTGGACCTCTCTATGAATGACTTATTTTTTTTAATAAAAAACTAAGTTCAGGCTCTGAAAGGTTTTTACAAGCAGTGTGTATTACTCTCCTGTGATAAATGCAGCATTAGACTTCACAGGGTATTGAAAAAATGATTACCAGTTAGGAATTTGTTTGTATCACTTAAACACCTTAAAGCTGTTCTAATTAGTTTATTCTTCACAATTTCATAGCACACTTCTAGAATTAATTTAGTCTTACAAGAGCTCAGCGAGAACCTCAAATCTAAGTCCAACCAGGAAGGACTGAACGATGGACTGAAAGACTTTTTGCATAAGGCTAGCTCAGAGGTGCTTTTCAGGTACAGCCATATCCCCATCTACTAAAATACATTCTTGAAACGTACTAAAGTTAGTGGTATACAACTTGCACACCTTATATGCTGTATCTGTGTATTCAAATGGTACATATTTAAGTCTACGTATACATTCTGTTCCCCTGACACTAATTGTTATAGAAAAAGCTGCTTTGCTATCTTGAACAGCTGCTTCATTTGAGGCTGATGATGCTTACTGGAGCGGTGTACGAAACCATCGGTGATAGACCTCTGAACCAACAGAGAAAGGATTGAGGGATAAATGCACTTGCTATATTTAAAAGACAAGATTCAAGTCATGCAAACAAAGGCTGTCTAAGGATCACTGGCATTTGAAGTGATGTAAACATCCCCCTCACCTGAACTATTTCTAGCAAGCAAGCAGTGTTTTACTGCAAAATAAAAGCTCTTTTTTTTATTTATACACTTTTGAAGTTCCTTCTTAGTTCTCCACATACCTTTCATTTAAAAATACACTTTCATAAGAGAAATGAATGTATAATATATGTAACAACCCACACAACACAGGTTCTATTTTGTGTACCCAAGAATGCTGATAGTGAACTAAATGGAAAAAACTACCTCAAAATGCAAATACTTTTTAAGACTGTGTTACAGCAGGCTGAAGTGTTCTCCTGGCCTAGCAGAATTTAAAAAAGAAAATTCCTGTAGGTCTATTAAAATTCTGCATGTATGTGCCTTTTGCAGTTCTTACAGAGAACAGAAGAAACACTACAAATGCACACTAACATATTGCAGATGTTTCCACATGTATCATCCCAGAAAACAGCAGATGAGATGTTTCTGATTTGTCACATAAGCATTCATTTTTATTTTGATTTGCACATAACTTCAACTGGAACTCAAAGCATACAAACACAGGATTTTGAAGTGTTTTTATAGTTAAATGCAGTTAAACCATAGTGTTCTGGATATATTTTAATAAGTTTTTATTTGTCTTCTTTTGCATCTAAAACTATTAAAAGGCATCTTGTTCTCACCTTGCTTTGTCTTTCAGCAAAAATTGCCAACATAAAGATAAAAGATTCCAATCTGGCACTCAGAAACTAGACAGTGTCCCTCTCATTGTGCCTTTTCAGCTTGGCACTGGGCAAAGTTTCTTGTGGCTGTACTGCTTTCAGATCAGTTGCTTTGTGTGAGCTCATGTTTTACTCCAAAATAGCATGTAGACACATCCAAGTATTAAAAGGCCTATGCTCCTCTGTCGCTCTTGTTTTACTTCCTTCAAACATTTTTTATGATTCAGCCCCAGAAAAGCCAGGAGCAGAGGGTCCTTCCCAAGTCAGAGTCTAGTTCCCTTTCTTGAAAACCATTTGTCTAACCTTCCCTTACAGACCTCTGATGGAGATTTCACAGCCTTCCCAAACTATAGAAGTACCTGCTTATCTTCTATTATTTTAACTTTTCCCCTAACATCTAATTTGAATTTTCTTGCAATTTCCCTTATTTGTTATGAATACAAAGCAAAACATGGCTCCTTTTCTTCCATGCAAGAACCTTTTACAATTTTAAACAGTTATTATATATTAGCTCCCCTTCAAATTTATCTTTGGGCTAAATAAATCCAGTTCTTTCCCTCTTTCCTCACAGATCATGCTTTCTTGATCTCCCACTGTCACTGCTATTTTGTGAATTCTTTCAAATGGGTCGGCTATTCTAGTACAGCAGTGTTCAAATCTGGATGCAGAACTCAAAACTGAAGTTTTACCAGCAGTGAGTAGACTGATCAGATTATGTAAATTTTCAAGGGAAAAAAAGAATGGAGAATGCCTTACTAGGGTGGAAAATAACACAAAATTCACTACATCCATTTGAAAATGTTGTTTCTTAGATTTATAAGGGCAGGAAACACAGGAAGATTAAATAACTACTCCCCAGCAGCAAACAAATTTTAAGTAATTTCACGAGAACCTTAAGATTTTCTGATTCGTACATGTTCATCAATACATTGAGGGAAGCGGAAACAGGAATGGTAATTTTG
>JAVKLA010000074.1:60438055-60449413 GCA_034782735.1 Sagittarius serpentarius
CATTTGAAGCATGCCTTCTACCTAGCTTCAGAAAAAATCCAGTTAGAATTTCTACATTGTGATATCTGAAGGCTTGTACAGTTCTGCATAACCTTTAGCACAACAGGCAAAAGAAGGAATTCTTTGCATTTCATGATGAATTTGAGATCAGATTTTGATAATAATTATTAATGATTTTTCCACAGTAACTTTCATTTACTTGAAGGGGAAAAAAAACGCTATTGAAATCTATCCATGTTGGAAAGGTAATCATTCCCTTTCTTCCATAGGCAGGAAAATCTGAGATTCAGAAAATGAAGTTGTTCAAACTTACACACTCATTCAAAGGCTGCTGATGGAATTCATATTCTACTGAGCATCAGCTACTGCATTACCCTCAAGATCATATTTTAACATATTAGGCAACTTTGTGTGGTTACAGAAAAGAGAATTTACACCTTTCTTGTCTTCCTGGTAAATCTGTGCTTTAATTAGACACAGCTTAAATCAAACTTAATTCACTATGGTTGGTTGAGGCTTGCTCCCCACTACTTAAGTGTAAACCTGGCCTTAGGCAGGCATAACTAGGGCAAGTGTATCAGATTCTATGCTCAGAGGCAGTCCCTGCCCATTCTCTTACACGAAGATGTGTGTGGGAGGTGGGTTGTTCATTATCAGCTTTCATGAGAAAATTTGCCAGACTTTGTTTCTCCTCAGAAAAAGAGACTGCCTTATAGTCAAAATTAATCAAGCATGGGGTTTTTTCTTCTGCATGCAAGAGCTGTACAGTAAAATCACCAAATGCTATGTTTAGCACTTAAAAATAATTACATTGGATGTGTTGTTTCATTGATGTTTCAGATTTTCTTGGCATTTTGGGACCTGCTTAACAAGAAGCAGGAGCAGCCCAAAGCTTTAGTGTGTGGTACATATAGCATGAGACATGCCACCAGAGTCTGCAAATCACATGAGCGTTATATAATGTGACAAAAGTGGATTTGTCCATAAAAGGAAGAGATTTTATCTTTTCCTATTCCCTATTTAGCTTCCTCTCCCTGTTCTCCACTTTTTCCAGCACTGAGTCTGCATCATTTCTAGTACTTTTTTGCAACACTGTGGAATATGACACAGATGATTCAGCCTTGCCGGATGTGTTTGATCTAGTTGTCTAATATAAACACCATGCACTGATTCTCAAAGGAATCACTGCCATAGTGAGTACAAAAGCTCCTAGAAAGATTGTATCTGCTTTTCCTGACTTATCCCTGGCTCTCCTTGGAGATGAAATTATAAAAAATGGCATCCTGGTGCTGCCTTCACATTACAGTAGTTTTTTTACATAATTATAAGCTGTAAACTGTAGGAAAATCAGTCAGTTAGCAAATAGAGCTTTGTTCCTGTGGTGGGTTGACCCTGGCTGGAACCCAGGTGCCCACTAAAGCCGCTCTATCGCTCCCTGCCCCAACTGGACAGGGGAGAGAAAATACAACAAGATTCATGGGTCGAGGTAACGACAGGGAGAAATCACTCACCAACTATGTTCAAAACAGACTCGACTTGGGGAAATTAGTCTAAATTGTTACCAATCCAATCAGAGTAGGGTAATGAGAAATAAAACCAGATCTTGACACACCTTCCCCCCTCCCCTCTCTTCTTCCTGGGTTTAACTTTACTCCCGGTTTTCTCTACCTCCTCCCCCGCAGTGGCGCAGGGGGACAGGGAATGGGGGTTGGGGTCAGTTTATCACACTTTGTCTCTGCCGCTCCTTCCTCCTCACATTTTTCTCCTGCTCCAGCATGAGGTCCCTCCCACAGCATACAGTTGTCCACTACCAGCGTGGGTCCTTCCCACAGGCTGCAGTCCCTCAGGCACAGACTGCTCCAGCGTGCGTCCCCCACGGGGTCACAAGCCCTGCCAGCAAACCTGCTCTGGCCTGGGCTCCTCTCTCCACGGGGCCACAGGTCCTGCCAGGAGCCTGCTTCACCCAGCGTGGGCTTCCCACACAGTCGCAGCCTCCTTCAGGTGCATCTACCTTCTTTGGCATGGGGTCCTCCCCGGGCTTCAGATGGAGATCTGCTCCAGCGTGGACCTCCCTGGGCTGCAGGGGCACAGCCTGCCTCACCGTGGTCTTCCCCACGGGCTACAGGGGAATCTCTGCTCCGGCACCTGGAGCACCTCCTCCCCCTCCTTCTTCACTGACCCGGGTGCCTGCAGAGTTGTTCCTCTCACATACTCTCACTCCTCTCTCTGGCTTCAGTTTCTGAACCCCAGCAAGTTTTTTTAATTTCTTCCTTGATTTCTTCACTTTTGTGTTGCATAGGACTTTCCCAGGGATCTTGCTGTTACTCTAAGCAACTCCTGGCATCATGAATCACAACAGACATATGAATATGTTTTTTATTAAGAGAGATAAGAATCTGTTGGATCTAGAAGACTGTGCAAATTTAGCCAGGCTTAATGCCAAGGTCAGGAATTTTTTGTCTTTTCCTTAAGCCAAAATGGAAAATATATAACTTTTTTTGAGACGTTGTGTTTTCTAACTGTCTAGATAGTCAGATTATATATACACAGAAAACTCTCTTCATACAGAGCCATGCTACAAACTATGTTTGTTATGGGGCTTTATGAGCAAGAACATGGACCAATACCTTTGGGGGAGTAAGTTGATTTAGATTTATCAAATTATAGTTGTCTAAAGGTGTCCGGATTTTGAGGGTAACAAAACTGTGGTAAATGTTTAAGACAGAAACACTGGGCAAAATTTTCCACAGCTGTAGTAGCAAAGCAGAGGGAAATCAAAAGAAAGACCTCTTTTCAAAGGACAACCCAATCTTGCTCTGTGGTTTTATGATTCTCTGCCAGTGAACATCATAGGAAACACCAGGTTGGATAAAATAGAGGTGAAGAAAACATCAACAAGTATCAGCCATGAATTTCAATCAAATAAAGAAAAAAAGTGCAGTATCACATTTCTGTTAATGCATATGAGAATTCTGTGATGATAGGAAAGTTTACTCAGCTGTGATCTAAAGAGAATAAAATTTGGTGCTATGGATACAGATAAAAGTGTGAAAATGCATAATATTTTCATTGCTAGGACTATAAGCGAGTCCTACTTTGAACAGGAAGTAATTATTTTCACTGCTGAGAACTGCATATAGAGAAAATGCAGCTGTTCATTTTTTTAATGTCCTTTTTATATTTTGTTCTCAAATTTTATCTATGCTTAACTGTCCAAGTTTCAGTGCAGTTTACTGTGTTTTGTGTCTGTTCTTTCAGGCTTTGGGAAAATATTTCCTGTATATATTTAACTGAGATCTCTGTCCTTCTTCATGCCAGACCCTTGCCCTCTCATGTACTGGTGGCATAAAAATTTACTTGTTAGCATTTGCTGATGTTACAAAATCTATGGAATTCGGTGGCAAATATTGAGAGGGAGGTCTCTTGACTGAAGCAAAAGCAGACTCTGAAGTTCTCATGGGAAGAGCAGATGAAACGCATTAGCATGCAGGCGTTAACTTACTTCTTAGATTGCAGACAACACTGAAAGTTTTGTGCCTAGAAGACTATGCCACAAATATACTTGTGTAGGTCATTGTGAATGAGAAAACTGACAAGTATGTTTGGGCTTTCAAAGTGAGTTGCATATCTTGAGTTATAATTGCATAAAATTGGCCATATGACTGTGGTAAATCTCAAAATCATGGACACAGGGAGAAGACTGAAAGAACATAGTGGTCCAGGGGTGGAAAGGGAAGAGATGGCAAGCCTCTTCCCACAGATTAAATAATTTTGTTTGAACTGGTTTGATTAAACGTGGAATTAGCACCTGTGATGACAGGACTTTTTCTGAAAGGGCCTTGTCACTTGTGTCTGCTCCTCAGAGCAGATACTAAGGAGAGGACACACAAGATGGCATCCCTGGAGTTACTTAACCCACCTAAAATCCCCAGATACACTCTTGGGTACTGGAAGATAAAAATAGCTGTTCAACGGGAGTGGGTATGACCTATAAGATTCATACTCTCTGTCTCATAAAGATATGCTGGAGTTAGCAAGTTCCTTCTGAATTTACACATGACAAATGTTAATGACCAGGGGAAAGCTTCCTCCCACAGGCCAAAGCTACTGCCAACTCACTATACTGCCATTTGGATTATATAGGACACATGGGAACAGGCCTTGGGAAAATGCTAATAACACAAGTAGAGACCTGTGAATGAATGAGTCCTGCCAAACCTATGGGCCCAACGCTCCTGAAGGAACTACAATCCACCAGTGACTTCAGCATGGTCTTTGGGATCCTGCCTACAGAAACAGAATGGCTGCCTGTATTTTGAAGGACGACACACTACATATGGTACAGATCTACTGAGAAGGAAAGAGGAGCAGTGTAAGGCATTTCTCCTCCCCTGCTAGTGGAATTGATTTCTAACAAGCCTGAGGATCACTAACAGAAAGAGTTTTATTTTTATGTTTTATGCCTGGCTGTGTATTTACTGTGACTCTGGCTGTATGAAGTCTGTTATGGTTTTGAGAAGATGTACCTGCCTTATTCTTTCTAGTATCCTGTTGAGTCAGAAAAATACGGAGAAAAAATGAGACAAATAAATCTTTGGTATTGTATCTAATAAGTTTATTTGCCTTAAGTTTCAATCTTGACTAATTATTTTATTATTTTAGTGATTTCATGCAGATACAGATGGTTCCAGTAGAAAATGATTCATCACTGAACATGATTTCCATTGCAGAGACTATTGCACAATGGCTGAATAGATCTGTTTTAAAGAATACACACTCCCTGCCATGTGATACACGGCATGCAGCTGTATATTACTTTTATAATCTGTAAATACTGCAGGGAGACTTCTAAAAGATTAGACGCCTCTAAAAGACATTGCTGACAGCCTTTAAGTGTTGCATAGCAGGAGTGATTCACAGCCTTTAGGCAGACAGAAATTACAAACCCTGAGTGTCATTTTTCTATTCACATTTAAGAAATGGTGAAATAGAATCTTCTTCTTTATTGTTACATTTTACATGAAGATTAGGTCCTTAAAAGAGTAATTCTCTATTACCCTGCATGATGCTATATGCTTCAAAGCAAAAGGAACATAAAATACTGTCATCTGATCTTGGCAGCATTTTAGCATTTGCTATGTATTATTGTAAAGTAGAGAATTTTATAGGTAATAAAGGAGGAAATCATCCACAAGAAGAGAAACAGGTTCTGTATAGTACAGACTTATGTGTGTGAGGTTAAGATTTTATGTTTACCTTTGTAATACCTGAGCACATCTGTACACTCTTCCTTGTTACACTGGGCATGTATGACTTATGTAGCATAAAGGCAAAACATAAAGGTATAAAAACTAGTGTTCATCCTTCTAGCATCTGCAAAAGCCAGAAGTCCTGGGAGAGATAAAAATAGTGTTTTAAGCTTTCACCAACTGGCCTATCTTGGAGGTGAGCTAAAACTTGGGAGCTGCTAGTGTTCAAACTAGTCTTGCAGAAGACATACATACATACATATATATATGGATTTTTCAGCACATTCACTGCTAACCAAAGTCCTAATCTAATAGCTCCATATAGCTGAACTGTATAGTAGTCCTAAGCAAGTTGTCACAGTTTACTTCCTTTGGGCATTGTGAGATGTGCATTGTGAGAGCAAAACCAGAAAGCTTACTGCCCTAACCTTGCCTAGCTCCTTGATAGCACTGCTGCCTGTAAAGCAAACCCACCTGATCACTCATGAATCAACTCAGTTTTTACTCAGCCTACCAAATTAAGCCTCACTTCACACAAATGCAAGCAGATGGACATGAGAAATATTCCCTGTGTCAGACACCACACCAGAGCATCTTACCTATCAATCACATGATTGTTCACTTAATTTCTAACATAGTGCATAAGTAACCCACAGACTGCAGATCTATTACCTTTTGGCTGGAATCACCTGTAATTGCTTGAGATAGGGGATAATATAATTTCTTCTCTTACTTAATTTCTTTTCTTCCAACACATGATCCTGGATGAATCTGATACTACTTTGAATTGGTGGCTGGAGTCTTATCTAGGAGAAGCCAACAGACAATTAGAAAATACTAGTAGGGGGTGTTTGCTAACATGTTACATCAGAGAACTAACGGGACTAACAATACTATTGAAGAAAATGAAAATTCCTTAGGAAACAGAAATTACTAAATAGCAAGTAAAAACTGTTTAGATTTGAATATTTAGTAGTCATAACTATGCATGCAGAAGTAAGAGTACAAAGGCAAGTGTAAAAAAGCCTCCATTACTTTGGAAATTGGGAGTACATAAATATAGAACAGAATTCAGCTGTTCTTATGTTACTGAAAGGAGACCTGAATGAATGCGAAGAACTGGTTAGTGGGGTCTTAGAGCGATGATTTCAAGGAATATGTGAGAGAAAGCGATTAGTGAAAGAAACTTTATAGAAATCAGAATGGCAAACTAACCTGCTGTGGAGAAAAAAATCGGGTAACACAAAAAGGGAGAAACGTGGCTGCGTCTCCTATTTTTTAATGGACAATATATGTATGTGTATATAGGAGAAGAGGTGATATTTAACTTGACCACCACCCTGCAGTCCTAAACTCTGTATAATGGGAGCTTTTTCCAGATTTTTCTGAAAATTCACATCAGAGATCAGATTTAGAAAAATAGTGAGATGATTGTACCACTGACATGTCTTTAATGGCTGTTGTATTAAACTGCGTGCAGAGGTCAAATTTTCACAGTCATCAATACCAAATTAACACATTGTTGAATCGGTCATTTATAAGAAATTGATCCAAATCAAGATGCAGTTTATGGCTGTGTTTATGTTGCCTTAGCTGGAGCACACTGTGAAATTCATGACTGGTTTTATACCAAAAGCCAGATACAGGAGGTCAGATGATACTTGTCTCATGGTACAAGGTCAGCCCATCAAAAACGTGTGAAAATATCTCAAGCTGCAATGAATTTGTGCTGGATCAGTGCTTTTGTGTCGTGGTGGTAGTGATTTTGGTCTGGTACTAGAAGACCTAAAGTCAGACTCAGTGTTTCATGGAACTACGGACTGATGGCATAGTTACAGTTACTGTCCCAAGTATATCCCAGCTGGTATAAAAAATTCCCCTCTGCTTTGCTTATGGATTCACGTTCTTATTTCTACATAGCAGTTTGTCATTACCTCACTTTTGGCAGTGCCAAAATGCATGAGCTGTGCTGCTCCCTGGGCCATGGGAAGGAAGTTTCGCCCAAAATGTTATCGCTTGTTTATTCTTTTTAGACAGGCTGATCTCAGGCATTCAATGATTCAGTTTGCAGTGGGACTCCACTAAGCTGTGCAAAAACAGCTGTGGAGTGATGCGTTGTGGCATGAGGTAGGAATGAGTACTCAGAGACAGGAGTTGCTTAGGTTAGCTTTGTCACTTAGGGAAATGTGCATAGAACATCACCCACAATAAAACTAAGAAGGTCTTCTGGACAAAACAGAAGGTTTTAATCTGGGAGGAAGGGGCAAAACAATATATGACAGTTAAAATCACCATGGAAAGCAAAAAGAAAGGTGCAGTGTTACATACTACCTAGTCTAACTGCAGCCAAATCCTTGGCTTTGTCCTGAGCCTACCAGTTCTTGAACTGTCTCAAATGGCCAGTACTCTGCAGATGACCCAAAAGCCTCTGTTTTGCAGTGGAATCAGTATAACTGAATTACTGGACATTACAGATTTTCTTTTTAAATATTTGGAGAAGTGCTGTGTATTAAATATGCATTTATCATACCCAGCCAGTGTGAATATCATTTACAAGTGATGATAGCATCACAGACTGCAAAAGGCTTTGTTAAGGTTGAAAATATACTACGTCTCAATTTTCCTTTCAAAAGAAAAAATGATTTTAATGTTTTTATTTTCAAAATGAGTGAGTGCTTTAGTTTTCAAACAATGAATCAGGGGAAGCAGCTGAGTGCTTATGAACAGATGTAGAAAGACCTCCAAAACTGCTAGTGAAGATGACTCTTAAATGGAATGCCACAAACTTTTAAATGTGCCACATTAAAAATATATGCCAAGAACTTTTAAAGAGTTTTTCCAAGTGGGAGAGATGATTACCCTGAAAGTTACTACAATCTTTCATTTTTTTTCTTTGAAATATCCTGCTGCTAAAAACTCTCTTCTCTGACTGTAAAGAAAAAAAAAATTAAGAAGTGTAGTCGCTGTAAATTACAACTGGAAGCTGGAATGAGACTAATTCAAACTGGATGTTAAGCATGGGCTTTAACAACAAAGGTGTCAAATATTGGAACACAATATCAAAGTCTTCCTTTTTTTATGGTCAAATGCCTTCAAATCAAATTGGATAATAAATTATTTGATAAGTATAGGGAAAAATGGCAGAAATAAAATGGCCTGTGCCATGTAGAAGACCAGTCTAAATGATCAGAAATTCCCTTGGGACTTAATTTTATCAATCTGTGGAAAAATTCTTCTTTTACTACTGCCAAACCTGCCCTTTCACTAGCTGAGGATCCTGCATAACCAGCTGTTGTGCATTTTCTCATTTTATGGATATTGCTAATTTGACCAATATCCCATTCCAGCAATCCTATGCCAAAGGCTAGTAACCACAGACTAGTTCGGTGCCAACATCAAACAAATTGAACAGAAAAAAACCTGGGTGTGGAAGAAAACTAGATTATATGAAATTCCTACCTGTTTAGATAAAGGAGAGGTCCTCCCTCTTCTAGAGTCTGGGCAGTTTATCACAGAAGATTCTTGAAGTGTAAAGTTGTAACTGTTCAGATTTGCACATATGTGTGTGTGAGATCAGACATCAAATGATAAGTGTAACAATACACCTGAATTCTGTGACTACAGCTACCCCAGCAGTTTACAGCTTTCCAGGTGGCTAAGCAGTAGCGCAAATGGGCCCATGTGCTGGAATTTCTCCCCTTGTACTGTGCCAGCTTTCCCTGGGATACCTTCGATTCTGGTCATTCGCCACTTCCAGTCAATTCTTGTGCCTTCTCTGCAACTGTTACTAAAAGACATTGCATGCAACTACCATCTTCTGGGTGCTAAGAGAATTTGTTAGCATAGCTGTGGGCCTTTTCACACATTTCACCTTAATGCCCAAGAGCGTTCCCATTTAATTGACTAGAAGAGACAGTATGAGCTGCCTGCCTTGGTCTTTGCTGTATGTGGCTGCAGAACCGGGTGCTGTCAATGGCTGATGCTCCCCAAACTGTTTAAATTATTAATAGAAAATAATTACTGAAGCAGTAATTAAATATGTTAAAATGCCTGCTTGTTCTGTTACTACTTTCTTTCCATTAGGGAAACATTTTCAAATGTACTTAGTGTTAGCCTATTTTTTTTCCTCTGATGTCTGTGAAATTCCCAGCTTGTAAATACGCAGCGTCTACAAAAATGTGTTTTACTTCATATCAAGTGTGACCCCATATCTCAGAGTGATAAATAGAGGATATGTGTAGCTAAAGATTGATCAGAAATATTTCTGTTTAATTTCTGGCCATTTATCAAAACCGTTCTGGCTTGCTGAGTAAAGATGATCCTAGAGAGTACACTTACATGTGAACTTGCTGTCCCTTGGTCCCTCCACATAGGCAGACTCTACACTGTTTGACCTCTACACCTGTGGGAATGAGAAATGTACTAAGTATGAGCAGAAAGAGTTTCTGGAGGAGAGCTAGTTAAATGGCTATGGTTTGAATGCTTTTTCCTCACAAACTGCAGTACGTGCATAGATGCCATATGACCGCTATAACCTAGGTAGAGTCATTCCATAATTTCCCTTTAAAGGAAGGATTGTTCTTTAAACTACCACTTTCTTTGATGGTGGATTATATTAATTCGACCCAATAATTTTTATTGTACTTCTTTCAACTCTAGCTATAAAAAGCATATAACATAAAACCTTGACCAGGGTATTAAAAGTTGAGCTACCAATAAATTAATGACAAAGTTCTCCCCAACTTCATTCTGTTACACTCCAAAGACTTCTTTGCACAAGGGATTCATATCATAATAGCTTATATTTGTTCATTCATTTTCTTTCAGCATTCCCACCCTGTGTATATTAGGAACATTTGGCAGGTTCCCAACTAAACGATGACTTCTAACAGCTCAAGACAGCCAGGACACTGACTTATTTCATTCAAGTGCTGCTGAGTTGTTTCTTCTACAACGTGAAAATTGCTCTTGTTCTTTCTATTGTCTTTGCACAATTGACTTCCTGAGGTCTGTAATCAATTGGTTAGGTTCCTCTTTAAGTATTTACTAAATAATCCCCTGGACCCGTATGCATTACTTTCAAATATATTTGTTACTTCATCACTAGAAAAATCTGCCCCCCCCAGCCCCACACAAGCAAAAAGTCCCTGGAGAATATATTATAAACAGATAGTTTGGTGTTTAGAGCTGTTGCAATGTATTTCACAGGTACTGCATTGCTTGGGTCACTTCTGTTAAAACTGAAGCAGTGTGAGAAATTTTCCACATCAATTTCAACCCCTGACAGTGTTTTCAGGTGCACATGAGGGTATTGGCAGCATTTTTGGTGATTCTTTATGCCTCACTGCAGTCTGGGAAGCAGCTGAGATCTGGTTTAATTTTAGGATTGCTAACCTGAACTGGAATGACAACAAAGAGCCAGCAAGCTCTACAGGAAGCTTATAAAATGCTATGTGCTGGGCTCAAAACTGAGTGGTTTCATCCTGGAACTGCTGAGGATTATGTATTACATACTCCAAGGCTTCTTGCATTTTACCTATTAACTGATTCCTAATCACAGGTGGGTGAAAGAAAAATTCAGAGATATCTGTTTGGAGTACCTTCACATGCTGGTTCATTCTGACCACTGCTTGTACACACATATTTAAAGGG
The DNA here is from genome assembly GCA_034782735.1 of Sagittarius serpentarius. Taxonomy (NCBI): domain Eukaryota; kingdom Metazoa; phylum Chordata; class Aves; order Accipitriformes; family Sagittariidae; genus Sagittarius; species Sagittarius serpentarius. The sequence continues at coordinate 60,448,957 of JAVKLA010000074.1, forward strand.
CATTCTCACCTACTCATGGTTTAAGACTCTAGTAACTCCCTCTTGTGTCTGTATCACCATTTAATGTGTTGATCTGATTTAGAGATTTGACAGATTTATCTGCTTCCCTGAGGAGGAAACACCACTGAAACCAGTAAAGAGTATTGACCTGCATCCTAAAGCAAACATGAGTAGCTATGTGATTTCATTCAGCAGTACTGAAGTATGTAAATGCCTGCTAATTTCAACATTTTTTCAAGTATTTTGCTGAATCAGGAGTTATGTCTAAACATACAGATAATCCCACTGATGTCCCTGGAATCACTAGAAGTTAAAGGATGTGCCTTGCCTAACTGTGGGCTTTAATCTCTTCACAAAAAGACTTGCCAAAAGCAGAACATTTACCAGTCCACTTTAATCTGCGTATTATCCCTTTTTGATGAGAACTGGTATAGCTTTTGCTGCTTCTTTGCTCTTT
>JAVKLA010000074.1:60483971-60496591 GCA_034782735.1 Sagittarius serpentarius
TGGGTGGCCCAGGGCAGGGGGGTTGGACTAGATCATCTTTAGCGTCCCCTCCAACCCCAAAATTAAAAAAAAAAAAAGAATAGGGACAGTAGTTGCTGTAATGAAATTTGTCAGTAAGACTGTAGAATGGATCCACACCACAGGTTGCTTATTAAAAACTTGACCGGTGACATCTTCTTCTGGCTATCATTCCTCAGGGAAGCATGCACAAACATGCTAGCCTCTCCAAAGGATGTAACCTTGTCTTTGTTGTACTAAAGCCCCAAAGAAAGCACTTTAATTTAAAGAGTTTTCATCTGAAACCAAGCATGTCGGATTCTTCCCACACTGTCACACACAGACTGCAGCTCATCTTTATACTCATGGTTGCTACATCCTGGGCCAGAGTGTCCTGCACCACACCTCAAGGCACTGATAGCTGCACAGCTGGCTGTCATTCTCCTGCAAGTCAAATTTTTCATAAAGCCAGAATGTAAGACCTATTCAGGTTAAGACATAGGTATGACAGCTGAAGTGCCTCTGGCATTGAAGACTGCAAAGATCAATATTAGGGTGCACCTACTGTGTGCCTTTAAATAGAAGAGGAAAGAAGAAAACAAAACGTTTCTCCTTCCTTGCAACTTCATCCTTCTTTCCCTTTACAACGCAAAAAAAAAAAAAGGATCATGTCAGAGGAAGCCTGAATTCAAAATCTAAAAGTAGGTACTGCTGTTGTATATTGAAAACGTAATTTGAAATTTAAAAATATGCATTTAATTCAGTCAATTTTGTTGAAAAAATTATTTGCATTACTTAAAAAAAAAAATCAGCTAGTTCTCGTCGAGATACTACTTCATCACAAACATGGTAACGCTTTGGGCCCCTGTTGGTGAAGGGTGCTTGACTGTGCTGTGGGGCTGGTTAGGTGCTCTTCAGAAGGCAGTCAGAAGGGCGAGAGGCCTGCAGCAGTTCCAGTAGAAAATGGGTTTTGTCTTGAATTTACTTGAAAGTCTAAAAGACTGATAAAAGTGTGTTGTTCCTGAAGCTTGAAGATATCTGTGTGATCACAATCACAAGGCACTGCAAACGAGTCATATTTAATTCTTTGATAGAGTAATGGCCAGGACAGTCCATGAAGCCTTCTTACTTTCCTTTTATTTCCCCATCAAAATAGGAAAATTGACAGAAATCACAATTCCTCAGGGTTTTTGTTGGTTGGGGTTGTTTGTTGTTGGTTTGGTTGTTTGTTTTTTTTCAGTGAGTACAAGAGCAGCAGGAAGGAAGGCAGGAGAATATCAGCACTTAATCCCTGTCCCCAACCAGACAAAAGTTTAATAAAAAAATGTATTGCGGTAGGATGAAATTCAAATGTTAGACAAGCCTGGGATATAGTCAGTCTCTGGAAGAAGGAAGAATGAGGAGGTGTAGGGAACTCCCCTATTGCACTCAGCACTAGCATTAGATGAAGTAAGCATCAGTTATCAGACATGTCATTCATGCTGGGATTTTTAAAAATCAGATAGAATTAATTTTTTAAAAACATTTTGACAGTGTCTTTCTAATACTGGTTTTATATGTTAAGGATGTAACTTAACAAAAATTGGGAAGTTAATCATGAAACAGGTCTTAATAGCAATGCCTGAGGCAAAATGCCTGTGGCTCAGTCCACTTGTAGATATACAAATTTGCATACAAGAATTTTTGTGAGAAGTCTCAGGGGGCAAGATGGAGCATGACACACTGGAAAAAAGCACCAAATCCTTTCCGCAGAGCAAAATCTTTTATTTTAACTTTTATGACCATCATGATTGGCAGAAGGTTTAAAATACCAGAAGGAAGGCTGTTCTTATTCTGTTGCTAAATGTCAGGAAAGGAATCATGAAGATGCAGTGCCCAATTGCCAGGCAAAAGACAGTCACATAGTTTAATTAAGTGCCAAATAAAGACCAAGAGCTGGGCTATGTGCCTGCACTGAACCAGGAGCCTGTGGCTCTTTAGGTTCCTCTCTTTCTACTTGTCAGCCTCATCCTGGTAACCTCAGTTTCACACAGCTCTTTCTACTGACAGACCTGGGCTATCTCTCAATCACTGTGTTAGTGAAGAGGAAGTATTGTAAAATCATCTCTCTCTCTATATATATATGTATACATGCATTTCAGCTTCCTGTGTATGGCAATTGTTATAGATGCGGCACGATACCCTGCAGGTTGGAATAGATCCCTTGGAGACAAATGGTCTGTATCTGGAGCTGGATCCAGTTAGTCTTTTCCACTTATCACAGTTTGGATGAAGGCTTATGACTGCAAGACTTGGCAGACAGGCAGTCAGACCACATTAATTCAAATAGGTTCAATATAAGGTTGGCTGAACCGCATGGCTATCTGTATGCCAGCAGACGCAGACTCTGATGGATGTGCTACATTGCTCAGCTTTGAAGTCTTACGTTTTTGGTACAAAACTGCTGTAACTGTAAATTGCACAAGTCAGAAGCTGAATCTAAAGGAGGCGTCTGAAAAAGAAACAACCAAGGGGAGTATTTTTCCACCTAGAATGGCAGCTGAACGTAGACCTCTCTAGGTTGCATTTCATCATTTTTTTGCCCAGAAAGTCAAGGCACCACGTTCAAGTAGCTGCTTCACATTGCTGTATCCCGATTTACTCTGGTGTCTTGCAGCTGCATAACTTAAAGGTTTAACATTAGTTTAAACCTCCATGTCCCTCAGTTTTAATCCTTGGTAAGGCTGCTTTACAGTTCAGTGAAGTTCCTTTGTATGGGATTTGCAGTGCCATGTAACCAGGAGTCATTTGCAAATGGTATTCATTACACAGGAGGGCTGGTAAATGGTGCAACAGTACTTTCTCTAGGAACGCTTTGTCAAATCTGGGCTCTCTGAGGTATCAGTGTATCAAAAGTGCCCTCCTATAAAAATCTAAGAGATGTCAGTTAAAATGGGCCACTCCAGTGAAAGCTGGTCAGAGCCAAGTTCTCTTCTATGTTTTACTGCTTGCATCTTTGGGGTGGAGAGGTAGTTTCCAGAGCAGGATTTATGGAAACTGAACACTTGCACTGCTTGCTTTCCTTACGCCCTTTCATACAACAGTTGAAGTGGAGATACATGTATCACTGGGAAGCAAAGTTAAACTGGTCATTGTGAATGAATTACTGAGAAGTTTTCAATTCTTCTTTGTGCTCACAAGCTATTAATGAACATACTCCGTGCCGTTTTGACACTCACCTCTTTCTGGTGCTGTAGCATTCCCACTGGTTTTGGAAAGTCCCATTAAGCACTTTCTCCTAAGTGTTTGGTGAACACATTCTGGTTTTGGGTATTCATGAACACTGGCATTGCCCATCTCCTGTTCTTCACCTGTGGGTGCAGCTGATTGCCCATGTCACTTAGTATAGGCTCTGCTTCAGGATCAGAGGAGGCTGTTTAACAGCAGCAGAGGGGTGGCCGCAGCAGACGGGCTGCAGGTGGATACGCTCTCTGTTCAGGTGCAGTGCCTACCGTCATGGAAAGCATCGTCTTTTGCCAAATGGTCACACAAAGGCTCCACTGATGCAGATGCTCACAAGAGCTAGTTAAGACTGGTGTAAGAGCTGCAGTTCAGAGTATGACTACTTGTAAAAAACGTTTTTGCAGAATTAACCAGCTCTATGTTTCATATTAATCCTTATTTATATGTCTCCTTTCTGCTATATAACGCATGCTTAAAATGAATGTTACATTTCTGTATGAGCAAAACTAGAACAAACAATGGAGTTAGTCATGTTTAATTATTGTTTATAGGTATATTATCTATAAATACCTGATACCTTAATTCATGTGGTGTTGAACAACCTGTTAATGATTTCCCTTAATCAAATGCAGATCTTAGCATATGGGCAAACAACTATTTCCCTGAATTTAGTCTCTTTTCCTGTTTGCAAGGCCTTGTGGGTTGCACTGTAAAAAATTTAAGAACTTTCAGAATTGGAGCAAGGACAACTGTTAACACTGCTATAAAATTGTACAAACTTTCTCTGAACATTCTTATTAACAAGATCTTATTAGCAACATACAAAGAAAAGTAAATAAGAAAAAGGAACAAAACCTTACCTTACTCTTGGTTACGTGAATTTTGTTTGTTTGTTTGTTTGTTTCCTTAATATATTTCAGGTACACAGTATGTTTGCTGAACCACTCCATCCCTTTCTGTGGGTGTTGCTGAAGGCTGTTAATGGACATTTCAGTCTGCTAAAATAAACTGTGCTATAATGAGGGCTGGCCAGTACAGAGAACAAGTAAATTCAGCAGCTCTCTCTTTAACAGTCTGTCCTTTAATGTACGCCTCTCAGCCCAACAACGAGTCTCCTTGGCAGGCGCAGCAAGATCTGAATGGAGCAAACACCCGAGCACACCTGGTCAGTTACCCTTTGCCTTTGTGTTTGTGCTGCTCACGTCAAGACTGTAATATCTACCGGTGCTCCACAGCCTTTATCAATCAAAGGACCACCTAAGACTTTTAAAAAATCACCTAAGATGGTCTAATTATTTTGACAATAATCCACATACCGTTTTTCCAGTGCTCACACTGTAGTGTTTATTTTCAACCAAATATAAGCTGGCACATATTCGATGTTTATTACTTTTCATCTTCCCCAATTTTATTCCTTTCCCATTCGCGGAGAGGTTTGTGTGTTTTCATAATGTTCTGCAGTTGTGGCATTTCATAATTTATGGCCCACCAGTGATTCACTGCACAGAGATTGATAAATTGCTAGGCAGGGACAATACAGGGGACATTCAGTCTTGTTTTTTTTGTAGTCTCATGAACATATTACTTTGGCTTTCAGAAATGTGTGGCCATCAGAATTAATTATTAAAAAAGTAATAGCCTCTACTGTCTCTGTAGATTTCTGAATACAGAAGTATTTTGACTTGTTTTTCCCGAACAAATTAAACTGCTTTCTGCCATAAGCATTAACTCACAAAAAGAAGCAATTTCTCTTCTGTGAAAGAAAGCATGGAACAAATAGGAAAACTAGTGGTGTCTAATATAGCAGGAGAAACTCATCTAGCAGCATAGTTACAGTCCCTGATGTCAGATGAGATCATTGTTGATATGAAGACTATGAGGTTTATTTAATGATGCCAGTCTACTTTCATTTTGTTGCAAGAAGGTTGTGTACCTACAGTGTGAAAGCTTACTCACTTTGCATAACACAAATAGAACAGGCTATCGTCAGGAAAAATTGTGACAAAAATTAAGCGGTGCAAGGAGTGTAATTCTCACGCTGCAGGTATACGGTGACTTGAACAAACACATTAGCTTCATGCACTGGCTGCAGCTGCTATAAAACTGGTGACCAAGGTGATCCATGATTGTTAAAAGAACTACTCAAGAAAATTGACCTTTTGTTCTCCCTTCTTCTTGCCTATATCCCTTTTAGAAGAGTTTTGTGCAATGACAGTGGTGCATGGGCTGGCTGTGTGCAACCCCAGGCACCTGCTGGCTGCCCTCCAGCAACCAGTGACCCTCCTGCGGCTGCTTGGGTCAGAGGACGGGCTTTTTTTGGGTAAGGCAGGTGGCCTGGCAGGGCCAGGGATTTTACCTGGCTTTTGCCAATTGCACTGGTACGCATTGCTGTAACTCAACAAACATGAGGAGACAGAATTAAAACAGTGTTGCTAATGGCAAAACAGATTTAGAGGTAGGTGTTTTGTCTTGTCTTGGGTTGGGATGGGTTATTTTTATATTGTTTTCTCTTTTAAATAGAAACAAAAAAGTGAGTAGATGTTGTCCAGATGAGTTAGACTTTCCTGTAGCTGGTTAGAAATGGTCAGGTCACTGCTGTGAGCTGTGTATTAATCTGCTTGAACCAAAGCAATGCTACAAATGGCCATTTCCATCCATTCCTGTTATTTAGTCCCGCTAGCATTTGTATTTTCAGGTACCTCATATATTAAAAAAATCAGCAAGCCTGGCATGGATTCAATGGGGGAAGTAGGAACTTTTTCCCAGGCTTTGTGACCCAGAAATTGAATAAATTTTCCACTTGAGTCTTTGTACTGTAATTTCTCTGAGTGATTACTGAGCACACAGCTTGTGGAAGTAAAGCAGACAGCTGCAATCTACACATCTGATATTTAAAAAAGACAAATGCCTTATTTTAAAATGTCCTGCCTGAAATGTTTTTACTTACAGCTATTACTGCTTGTGTCCTTCAATACTTCCTGTGGAAGAATTAGCCTCGTCCCTTTGCTAGTCCTTTTTCTTTTGCCCAAATCCATAACAAGTCTGTTGTTTCCCTGTAGGCCAACAGACCAAGTTAAAGAAAACTTCTGCAAAGCATTTAACAGGTACCATCTGACAAACTGCTCAGCAAGAGCAGGCATGCTTTTGCTCTGCAGCTGGGCATTCTTTGTACAGCCAAAATATTCTGCCAGATTAACAAAGAAAAGCAAAGTGGTCTCATGTGCTTGCCTGGTCTCTTCCACTGGCAGCCTGGACTTCATCAGTTACAGGTTTTAATAGAAAGACAGACTTCTGAACAACATAGTAAATTTTAGCTATATTTTGGATATGGCTATCTAGCAGACTCCTAATTCTTTTTCTTTAAGAAAACTAAGGTTAGCTTTCCCCCCGCTCTAGTGAATCTACAAAAATTATACATCAATTGAAAGGTCTCCCTGGTTAAAGAGTTATAATGCTATGGCAGCATGTTCTGGGCTAGGTTTTGGCAAGCCAGCTATAAAGCGTAATTGTACCTGCAGGAGCGGGACTAGATAGAAGCAAATTTTAATTTAGGCTAGCAGATTTAATTTGTTTATTTACAAAAGGGCAGACATGCATATTATTAAATGACTGTAACTGACACCTCCAATTATATCTGCCTTAAATACCTATGGATTCTTTAATACCATTGAAGCTATTTAGAAAAGACCTTAGCAGTAGACAGATGATGAAACAGGTAATGGATGTGGTCATTTTGTTTTTATTTTGAAAGCCTGAATTCAAGGAGGGAGAGATTATGCCAAAACAAGGAGGCAATTTATATTCAGTGCAAAGCTTATAAATATAAGGACAATTTATGGTTAACAACCATCCATTCCCAGAGGATTAAGGACATAGTACAGTAGCTTTTGAGATAAGGCTAAAAAAATGAAGCAGGATGTTGATGCATGACCTCATTTTCCGTTTTTAAGAGCAGGTTCTTAGCAATCTATTGTATGTTGCAGATTTAGCATAGCCAAAACATTTTTCACTGATGAAAAATAAAGAACATCTTAGAAAATTCAGGGCTGAGGTAGAGCTTTGGTGTCTCTTTGAATATTGGGTGGGTTATTCATGAAGGAAAAGACTTAACATTAAATGAAGGGGAAATAATAGCAATTTTTTAGGTGGAATCTTGTTGAAAAGGAAAAAAATATCAACAGATTCACTCACAAATGATTCTAAGAGAAACTTCTCTGGAAGAAAAGAGGTTGAAGAGGAAGGGACATTTGAAAAGTTCTGTCTGTCATAATTGATTCACTTTTGATGTGTGTATATGTTTCCTAAGTCTAGGTTCAGTTGTGAGCTAGTTAAGAGCAAATGAGTCAGACATTCAAGGTGACTCAATTCAATACAATTGATTTCAAATCACTCACTTAAACCACGACTAAAAGCATGACATGTATAATCCCTAAAATTGTTATAATAATTTTTCATCTTTCAAATATGTATTTCAATATTTTATTTATTATTTAATTTATAAATAAACATTTTTGTAAAAATAATCCTTTTAAAACATGGTAACTGCACATAATTTATATGTGGTTTGATATTTCTTACTTAATCAAAATATTTTGCTTTTAAAATTAATAAGCTTATTCTAGAAGGAAAATTATATATATGAACCAAGCAATTCCAGTCAGCACATCCTTCAGGACTTTAGACTGGAAAATACACTTCCCTGGCATCTCATTCATGCAACATAGGAGATAAATGTGCTGTACTTTCTTCCCTCAGCTCCTAATCAGTTCTCAATTTTAAATGACCCAGCTGTTGAGATGGACTTTCAAATCAACTAAAATCAAGAAAGTATCTGCTTTGAACTTTAGAACTAGGTGTTGATGCCCCCAAAACCATAGGATTTAGCACTTTAACAAGCTGTGGCTATAGGCTGTTGGCAAGAAATTTCCATCAGTTCAATAAGATTGAATTCTTCAAGTCTTTTTTGATAATATTTTTTAATTAGGTTTAATAAGAAGTAGGTGGTTTAGGTCTCATAGTGGGCAATCAATATTTTTAATTTAAATTATGAATAGAGTGCAGGAAGTGACTTTTTTAAAGCCAGCAAGGCACTGTTACTGGAATGTCTTATGGAAATACTCAGTGGTTTGTCTGGAACAGGACATTAAAACTGTGCGGAAAAAAAAATCCTTTCTACATTCAAGGCAAAATCAGGAAGTAATGGAAATCTGGCTATTCTTGTTACAGTGTCATATCCATCAGTATTGCTTGTGGGATACCCAAACCAAAAGACTTTGAGGCCTTTGGAGGCTGTAAACCTGAATGAGGGTACAGAGTAAATAAGGAATCAGAGAGGTCATACAGGCAGGGGAATGAAGCATTGACTTCACAGGGGACTTCAAGGAAGAAGTGGATATAAACATAAATTAAAATCATACAAGCTGTTCTCCACATGAGACTGAGGGAAGGATAAGAAGGCAAAAAGTGGAAGAAGCAGGAGCTCCGTGCATCTGGCTTTCACATCCCACGGGCTGAAAGGCGTTCATCCTCAGGTGGCATTTTTCTCAAACAGCCAGATTTTGTCCCTTCTAATGTCTGTGTATTTCTGCTCGTGCCTTATCATGTCTTGCAGGTGGCAATGTCTGACTCTTGATTAGGTTTTGCTTGTTTACGCACAAGAGAAAGGCTGTTTTTTTTTTTTAAATGTATGATTTCTGGGCCACACCTCACCGCCCAGCTCTGTGTTGTCTGTGGCTGCCACACAGCCCTTTACAGCCTGTGCTGCATCTTCCTCAGCCCCGTGCTAACACACAGAGCCACCATCTCCTGCAAAGAGTAAATCACTTACCATGTCTTGGGAGGTGGCAAGTGGGAAGATTTCTGGAGCCCCCCCAGTCCTGCTGGACACGTACCCCTCAGCCCAAGGAGCCATGGTCAGCTCCACGTGCCTTCCCCACCAAAGCAATGACCGCGGAGTGCACTTCCTAAAGGCAACCTTGCTTTTATAAAGAGATGGTATCTGCTATTTTTAGTATGTATACTAATTAACACAGCAGGAAGCAGTTATGTTTTCAGGTTCCTCAAAAGCAGAATATCCCCAGGCCTCAGAGCTGTTCTGGGCTTCTTCCAGCCCTGGCTGAACCTGCTGACAAAAACATCACTAACTCTAACGATGAGGTTCATTTTCTAAATCAGCCCTTACCCAGCAAAGGCTGGGCTTGCATCCCTGGTTCATCTGCATTTTTTGTATTTTAAACCAGTGCTTGCTCATCAGGCAGCCTTTCATTTTGGATAACCAACAGTGATTCCCTACTGCTTTCCAGGCTGATATTCTTCTGCCTCTTCTCCCCACCCTCACTTCAGATATTAATTTTTTTCGGAAGGAGAAGCAAGAGGAAGGATTTAAAGCTGGTGGAGGAGAAAGAGTGGGAAGGAAGGGCACAGCCCAGCTGTGCCGCAGGGAGATGGGGCAGTCGATGCTGTCACTGCTCAGGAAGAAAGCAGTGCCCCACAAGGTACCTGGCCCCAGCCTGCCATGTTATCCTGCAGCCTGTCCATGACCTGAGTGGGCCTGTACCAGAACAAATACATCTGAGCCTGGCCCAATTTGGGACCTCTCTAGGACTTTCTCTGAGTAATAGTCTCACCAACTGAACGGTCAGAAAGCATGAATAATGCAATCTGCCTTTCCAGAAGTCAAGGGCACCCTTGCCATGAGGGTCTGTGATGTGCATGGCTTCCCTGCCATGTGTAAATGTGCTGTAAAACAGGGCATGGACAGGTACCATCAGGGAGCTGCTTTTTCGACTTGCCGTGCAGTAAGCAGCACATGTTCCTCCGCAGCACCATTGCTGAGGAATGTTTTAAAGCCTCTTCTATATTTTGGTGGATGCTTTTTCCCCAGTCAGAAGTGAGAAGCATCCAACTTGAAATTAGTCATGTTTTTGTTTTCTCTCTTCTTTGAAAAGTGATCAACGAAGTATTGCTGCTGCATTGTGGGCAGAGGGAGCACATTGTTATGGGGGCTTTCATTTAACTGCAGCTGCAAACATTATGTTGGCAAATCAGCTCTCTGTTCTCATTGAATTTGCTCTCTTCAGCCCTGTAGTTCAGGGGAAGCTGTACCAAAATGTGTGAAACACTCAAAAGCAAGAAGCCATTTAGAACAGAAACAGCAATGGAAAATAATTGACAGGAGCCTGCAAAGCCCTGTATTAGATTACCAGTGATAGATCAAAGGACAACTGCACAGCTTTGAATAATGGAGCTTTGCATCTTTCTCTGACATTCAGACCAAGATTTGATTTAAAAACTGAGTTGTCCAATCCCTGCTAATGGCACCTTTGAAAAACTCCAGCTGCATTCACTCTACTGTCCAGGGGAATAAAACCCTCTTCTTCTTTTACCTAAAAACCAACTGAGGTCAGCAGTTAGCATGAGCATTTACACAGAAAATTCAAAATACTCAGTATTGCTGAGTATTGCAGGAGGAATGAAACCCCATTTGTTCTTTGACACAATAATGACAAATTGGGGGGGGGGGGGGAAGAGAGAGAGAGGAAATTACTATCATTTCAGCTATCTTGGCTCTCTACCATCCAGCATGGGGACTGGTGTCCCCTTTCAGAAGCAGCGGCACAAAGACTCATGTCAGTTAAAGGAGGCATTGGCAGGGCAATGGTTTTATGCTAAGAAGAAAACCTAGAGCACTCCCTGGCTTCCACCTTCTACAGTTCATCTGAATCACGGCCGTCATGGCCCTACATGGCTGGGAGCTTCAGAGCATGGGAAGGAGTCTCCTCCACCCGTTGTGACCAGAGGAAGGGTTAGGAAATCCCTGCATTGAGGAAAGCACAGCAGTTGTTTCCTTCCTAAGCCTGAGGGATGGTGAGGACGATGTATGGAATAGGGAAAGTGCCGATTAATGGTCAGTCAGTGTATTCTGCACGCAAAAAAGGGATTAAATATTAATGGAGAAAAAAAAGGTCCGCTTGTGCAACCAAACCTACAAGTCTTTCAGAAGAAGTATATAATACAAAATTGACACAGTCCTTTAACTGAGACATGTTAGTATTTGGCTTTTTATCTCCTCATCTTCCCTACATGAAAATCCAAAAGAGATCCTTCGGCTGGTGGAATTTGGCACAGCTTCCATTATTTTCAGTGGAGCTGTGACAGGTCATGCCAGAGCAAGACCTGCTCTCAGGACAAACAGATGCTGCTATCATTGCCACAAGATCTGACTGCCAAAGTTTTCTCCTGGCTCATCAGATGCTGAGTACTGCTGAGCTTAGAAAAGGTATGTGCCAGCAGCCTTCATGAGATCCCGGCTCCTGCTTGAGAACGGATAGCCCTTGGCACGGAGTACCTTGATTACTGTGCTCACAAGATTACCTATCGGTGAACATTTCAGCTGGGACTCTTTTATTTATATTCTAGATGTTCTCTGTTTCTAGAAAAATTGCTGCCATTACGGTCACAGTATCACAGAATTGTAGAGGTTGTGAAAGCTGGCGTTACTAATCATTAGAAGCAGTTTCTCTCTTGCACACAGAGAAGATGAGATGCTAAAGTAAAGTTTTAATGTCTCTGAACTAATTCCTTTCCTGAAAGCTGTTTTTTTTCTTGAATACTTGCAAATTGTGCAGAAAGGAAAGCTTAAAAGAATACTATGTTTAGACCATATAGGTTTACAGAATAATCCACAGTAAATGATATTCTGCAAGTATACATTTCAAAGTATTATATACTTGTGGCTATGGAATAGATTTATATAAAACAAAGCATTTTCCTCTGTTTGAATACACATGTTTGAATAAGGACCACATGCATGTATATACCCATATGAAGCATGCATGTAGCATCAGTTAGCTGAGTAAACAGAGTTCTTTTTTTGGGTCTCTACTTCATTAATTTTAAGTAGGTAGTCCAGAACTATGGGATGTGCATCAAGAGAAAAAAAACTTGTTACTGAAGTCTCTAAATCAAAATCTATAGTATTTCTTGTATACTTTTTTACTCTTCTTGGTGTGTGTTCCTGTCAGTTACGTGTACCTCTGCACAACCATAGCAGAAAGCAAAGAGTAAAACATTTGCTAGTGCAGGGCATTTTCCGTCAGCAGCTGAAATATGTGTTTTTCTGATTACTGAGGAAGGCTTTGGCTGATGTGAGATTAACAGACGAAATAAAGCTTTTCTACATCTGAATAGTAGAGATTTCACTACTTTTTTTCAGTTTTATTTAAAAAGAAATGCAGACATTTATTCTAATATATAACCTATTCTTACCTTGTAGGCTTGAAAACTATTTCAAGAAAGGGGAAAAGGAGTCTAGCTTATTACAGCAGCAAAACATTTTTAGACAAATATTCAGCAAAGTCGACAGACACACCATAATATCTGAATTCACAGTGTATTCAGGA
>JAVKLA010000074.1:60513264-60531039 GCA_034782735.1 Sagittarius serpentarius
GACACATCATGATAGCCTAAGGCAAATAAATTAGCTCTTAACTGTAGTATTGGATGGTATGTGAAAGCTCCATCTCTGAAATCCAGGAAAAAACCCCACAGCAAAACAAACGCCCTCAGCATACTTCTTCGAGAGAAATCCCTGCAGGATGGAAAAAAGATAAGCACACAAGTTCAACGCAATACATTAGGGAAATAAGAAAACTTTGTGACCATTTTTTGGAGGATTTTCTGGGAAAAAGAAAAATCTCTGAGAAAGCTTAATGCCACCTCTGTGGGAAAGACCCAGTTTCTTTTGTTCTGTGGGAATCTCTGGAGATGGAAACATTTCAGAGCTTCCCATCTGTCTTCTGTTTTGGGACAGAGATTCCCCGTGCCAGGAGAACAGGCTTTGACAGAACAGCTCTGGGCTCAGGTCTTCTATTCTCCAAGGCCTGGGCCCAAGGGAGGAGTTCAGGACTGGGTGTAGGAGAGGTGGCACTGTGGATCCTGCTCTCTCACATGCAGCTTTTGTCCCTTCTTAAATTCCTTGGTCTATGGTAAATGCAGTAAGACTAGAACAAAATTTGAGCCTAAATTTCCTAGGAAGGGAGATGAGGAAGGCAATAGCATTCGTAGATCTAGATGAACATCAACATGCATTATTTTGAATTCATCTCTTCAATTTATTTCATTATTCATCTTAATATCTGACTGCCCCACAGTACTACTGAGAAATGGGGACACATATCCGCCTTGCAAATACTTTTTGTATTAAGTAGCTTTTCCATTTTTTAATCTGAATCTGTCTCTTAAAGCTCTCCTGTAAATTACATATATTGGTGCAGTTGCAGGTGAAGAAGAATTAATCTCCCACATACAGATCAGACGTCTCAATCCAGCTCTATATTAGAAATGTTTATAGGTATAAAGTATAGCATGTTTTCCATAGCAGCCAGAGAAATTTAAATCCATATGCTGCATACTTCTATAATGTCTCTCCAGTCAGTTTAACGTATTTGTTAGTTGTGTCTGGTTTACCTGGTCAGCCCCCACAATTCTTATCATTTTCCTGGTAGGACAGCAGATTATTAAAACTTCTTTCTGCTTACCAGCATTTGAAATCTTTTCTCCTTTATTGCAGAAGAAGCTTTAACATTTATTATTTTGCTTAGGAGGTTCTTAAAAGCCCAACAGTGATTTTACATGTAACTTCCAAAATCATCAACTGTAGCTATGTTGGCAAGTCTTACAATGCAGTCTTCTGTTAATTTTGCCTAATTTTATTACCTATTTTAATAGAAAATGATGCTTTGTCCTGTAAATGTAAAATAATCAGCAGATATCAACCAAGTAGAACAGAGTGTAAAAGCACCAGTCACACTGCATATTGATCAACGAAGAAAATTATGAGCTACAAAGAAAACAAATCCTTTATGACAATTGTACTGCACAAAAAGATGGAAAATCTGATTACAGTCTTTCTTCTTCCAGTAGAATAGTAATATTCCTGAGCCTGAGAAAGGCACGAAACTGATGTAAGACCACAATAGCATCCAAAGGGGAGTTCAATATGTATTGATAACAGAATCAAAAACAAGTCAGAGGAAGTAATAAAAAGTGATTATCACATCCAGCAAATTATTTTATTTGTGATCATTTTCTATTTTTTCTGTACAAGGAGCATCAAATCAAACACTTTAATAAAAAAGAGTAGAGACATTCCAATTCTACGGAACACTTCCAATGAAGTTACACACTATTTAAAGCTTATGTATACTGAAACTATTACGTGCCTCAAAAAATAAACATTTTACCCTAAGTGAATATTTTCTTTTCCAGGCTGTTATCTTGGAGACTGGAAGAAGCCAAGCATATATACTTAAAATTGTATGAAAAGGCTAGAAAGCACTCCTGTTACATACCTTGTAGAGCCTCACCCATTGCCATGTGCCATAGCACCCTTCTGTTGAGAAATGAGATGACAGATGAGGGCTTGGAGATATTTTGCTCAAATTCACGTTTGCTGTGTTCCATGTGAGTGGTCTCTGTGTGCATCCAGTTCCTTCCTCTTGGCTGAACAAAGCTGTTCCAAAATGATACCGTAAAGCTCCAGATTCTCAGAAGTGTGTCCCGTGGGCTCAGGAGAGGGAAAGATGAATGAAGACATTTTGGAAAGGAGGGAAAATTGGCTGGGAGGAAGAGGCATGACAAAGGCACATTTTAGTCCCTCACTGTAAATTAGCTCTTGGTGTTAGTTTTCAAGGCATATTTTTCAGGCCTCAAAGCCAATTAAAAAATATTTCTACTTGTATTTCCTGAGGGGAAGTCATGATCCTTTATGTTCAAACACCCTATTTTTTGATGGGCTTCTAATTACTGTGATGTTCAGCCCACCACTGATTTTATGACTGCATGACCCACATTTGTATTGTCATAGTTCTACAAAAAATTTTGAAATGAAACAATTTTCCCTTGCTTTCTTTTCTGTTTCTGGGCTACCAATCTGGGGCCAAGACAGTACATTTACATATAGAGTACAATGCAAGGGAATCTGTTGAAATTTATGCAAGAAGAATGCCAGTTAACCCTGCAGTCATCAGCTTTCCATCCATCAATGCTGCTTAAATGTAATAGAGAAGTTATAGTGTTCTCTTTTGGAATGAGCAAACCTAATTATTCGTGGGAGGAAGATTCAGCACAGTGATACCACTACCTGTATTTTCAGACTTGTGTAATCTGTATAGAAATCCTTGCCCCACTCCTTGCCTTGATTTCCTCTTAAAATACTTAAATACTCTGTTGCAGGATGTTATTACCTGTTTCTACAGGCTAGTTAAAAGTTAGTTATTGTACTCGGAAAGATCCTATTGAAAATAGTTTCAAGAGCTTAGGCAGGCCAGGCTGGAAGGATGCTGCTCTGGGATCCCTGACTCTGCTCTCTGTGGGCCAATAAACACAAGCAGTACATCACTGATTTTTTTTTTTTCCAAATAAGTGAGGTGACAAGTTGCGTAACACTGCACATACAGTCCTGAAGGAGTGTGCCTATAACATGATCCCTTTAAAGGACCAAACAAGCACCTTTTGAATAGCAATTACAAAGAAAAAAATATTTAGGAGAAGAGAAAGCTCTCTCTATCATGGAAAATTTCCATTTGCCTCCTAGTAAGAAACAAGGAAATACTTTTCCGGGAATAATTTGTCTGACAAGAAAGCATTTTTTCCTGGCTACAAAAAGCTATGCTACAAGTTCCAATGCCTCTCTCTCTTATTCATTTATTGCATTCTAGATTACTTGGATTTTTGTTTTTAAGTCACTGTGACTTATTTCGTGAGGGAATGGGGTGATCAGAGTCATATTGATAACTGTGAAGCTAATAGGCATTTGCTGTGAAACATGCAGTTTTGAAACATGCTCAACATTGGACACAGGTATGAAAGTTGTAACATGGTGTCTGTTATTGTACTCCATTAAAGAATTCAGTAAGTCTTGTGTAATTAAATGCTGAGACCTACATTTCTGCAGTTTCACAGCAAAAAAACACTATTGAAACTTTTTTAACCTCCCAGTAAAAAGAGGAAAAAATAAAGAGAAACAAAATCTGCATTTGAATGCAAGATTTTCAGCAGGCCTGTGTATTTAACAATGCCCTTATTTTCTTTTCCTTTAGGTATAAACAATTTTAATATGGAAAAACAAACCAACAATTTGACAGGTTCTTATACAGTATTAAAATAAAAATAACTAGGTTTTTGGGTAAAAAAGGAAAAGTTGACTGAGGTGAACTGTGTCCTTGAAAACCGAACAAGAAAATCATCCACAAAATGAAGGGAAAAGGTGCCTTTACCAGCAGACTTTCTCAGATTAGCTCTACCATTTGCTGTGGCAATCAAAGGTGTCTTCCTCCTTGGCTGTCTCCCCTGTCCCTCTGTCTGAAGCAGAAGGAAATGTGCACTTGGAACTTAACCCCTTCCTGAATCACAGTCCTGTGTTCCAGTTCTGGCCCACTTTTACCATCTGTTTAAGCTAAGAAGGCAGGCTAAGGATACATACATATGTTTCTTCAACTACCCCTGCTGTGTGAGAAGTAACCTCTGGTAAAGGCACCGGATGAGCAATTGGCGGTGGTAATACATTAAACCTTGATAGCAAGAGTAGCTAAGGCTTGTCTTTCAGTGTCCCATTGGCAGCAACTCTGCTGCAAACTGAGATACTCAGATTTTTGTCAAACCCTTTTCAATACCAGGCTGCTTAAAGGATTGCTTTTTGTCTTTCTGGTTCGCAACTCACAGCGGTGCTGCAGAGCATGTGGTGCTGCTGGAGCTGGGCTCTCATTAAACAAAAGGAGAGAAGCAATAAAAAGTGGGAAAGGAAAAAATAATGAGGAATAGAAATCCCACATTTGAAATATCATTTATGTTGATTCCAGGGATGGGAGCAATATTATGTGGAGCCTACTTTCTGGCTTGGTCTAGTCAGTATCATGAGGGTGAAGGCCCTGGGGCATTGAATAGATTTCAGCATCCTAGAAGATAGTGGTATTGAGAAAGCTTGCTCTATCCTGTTCTCCCTTCTTCCAGATAAAGTTGGGGTCTAGACTGTGGCAGCCATAAGTCATGCTCGTCATTTTGTTTGCCACTTAGGCTTTTTTCCAGACAGGCTACTGGGGTCTTTGGCTTTACAGTTCCACAGTTCTCCTTGCAACATAGACAGGATGTTATCACCATTCAGGGACTACAGAAATTCATGTTATTGTTTGGAATAAGTCAGCTTTTCTGCCTAATTTGCTGACCAGCCTAAGCCAGTTTATATTTTAGAGCACAATGCATTTTTGCTGTTTGAGCAATTGATACACCAGTGTAAATAAACCAATGCTGAGCAACTTTGGAAGAAAAATTCTTTAAGTATTTGCCTAAGTCACACATTTGTAAGGCCAGAGAGAAACAGAAAACTACCCAAGGAGGGAAATGTAAGATTTCTTGTTAGAAATGAGATCTTAGGGCATTAGTAAAAGCTAGCAAGACCACATCAGGACACCACATGTTTGAAGTGTAAATCAACTTAAAGAATTTTAGCTGTGATCTGCAAATGATAGCTTTGTGTAGGAATAACATCATGTGTAGCCTCAGGGCATTCAGACCAGCTGTTTGGACTGTGGTCTTAATTTTTTTAAGGTAAGGATTTCCCAGTGGGAACATGTATTACCAGAAGTGTGTAAGGTGTTTCAAACTGCACAGGAACCAACACAGAGAGGGAAAACAGCTATGATCAATAATGGTAACAATCAACGCCTTTGGTGTTGCTGGTAGCACCGTTGCTACAATAAAAAGATAGTAAGAAAAAATATGTCTCAACTCTAGTGAAAGTACTGTCACTGTAATTAGCACTTGCATAAAGATCCTGGTCTTATAACGTGACTCTCAAGTACAAAATACAGCCTTTCGTGTAGAGTCCCACTGCATTGAGTATAAAAGTGGTTTCCAAATACGTTACAATAATTTCATTTAGAAGAAAACTTCCTTTAGCATCTCTTGGGTAAAACACCCTTCAAAACCTGCATCTAGATCTCCCTGCCTCTGTTTTTTGTTTTTTTTTGTTTGTTTGTTTTGTTTTTTGAATAGGGCAAAAAGCTTGAACTTCTTACCTGCAAAGGAAAAAAGTCTCTTTTACCCTGAAAAGGGAATTAACATTGTAAATCAACTGTCCTCTGTCCTCAGTCCATTAACCCTTTCCAGAGCTCAAAGACCAGATATGTCAAGAGCTGGCAGCCAATTATCCAGTGTGGCTTTCAAAAGAATCAGGAAATAAATAACAGTACTAGTACCCTCTCCTTCCTTATCATTTGTACTGAAAATAATTAATGGCTTTGCAGTTCTACTGTTTCTAATGTCTTTGGAACAACTAGGCACTGTCTTCTTTAGCTTACATTTTTGTGTGGAAAGAAAAGTTCTATTTTAAGTGCTCATCTAGTAACCAGATCTGCTTCATTTCTACTGTCCCATAGTATTCAGGTTTTTCTCCCACTTTTCAATCAGATGTTTTGAAGATATTAAAATAATTCTCTGATCTCTGGATTATAAAATCCAATCTCAATAAATTTTGTGTAGTATGACAGGAAAGTTGAGGTTCTGAAAGTCCCTCTGTCTAGGTTTTCTTACTCCATTTTGCCTAATCCTGGTTTCAGTTACTGGTCCAGAGCTTTGGTTGGAGATTTTCCTTCAGCTATGGTCTGTCTTTCCTACAGCCTTGGCCAGTTCCAAAGCCGCAAACTCTCACTAATTTGTACCCTCTCTCTGCTTCATTTACAAACAGGACTTAACAGAAGTATAGCTGAGATAGCATCTATGTATTTGATAAAAGCAGCTATGTAACACTAGGCAATATTTATTATTCTGTTACAATGTATTATAACTCAGAGCTAATTGTGTCTGTCTAATTTACAGACATTGTGCACTCTCATGCAGTATCCTTGTCTTTGTACTGTGTTTTAACTACTTACAGTGGGTTTCCTGGTCAGTCAGTCAAACTCTGTTTTTTTCAGAGTAACTTCTTAGACTATGGCCTTAACGCAAGGATTTCCAAAGTGAGGGACTTCATATTACCAGCAGGATGTGACCCAGTGAATGAACAGGCACTACCACTACTGCTAGAAGAGCCTATAGTATTTCAGAACATGACAGCAAGTACTGAGTGAGGGAGGTCCTCTGGAATTCTTAACTTATGGATTCCTTGAATCACCTTACAAATTAGAGGTCTCCAGTTTTTTTTCTGCAGCATAGCAGGCGTTCAACCAGCTCGCAGACGTACGCTTCATGTTATGAGCCAAGGAGAAGAAGGGCTCTAGTTGGGGAGTACCAGGCAGGTAAACCAGAAGGCAGAAGTCAGCTCCCACTGAGTGCTCTTCTAAGCAAGGACAGCATAAAGTTGTCCCAGCACTGGCCCTTAGGTATGGTGAGCCTTCTCTGCTGGCTGAGAGAGCCCTCTGAAACAAACGCTTGATACAGAAGAGGCCAATGCCCCCACTGTGCTC
Organism: Sagittarius serpentarius; assembly: GCA_034782735.1. Lineage (NCBI taxonomy): Eukaryota > Metazoa > Chordata > Aves > Accipitriformes > Sagittariidae > Sagittarius > Sagittarius serpentarius. Next base: position 60,520,277 of record JAVKLA010000074.1, read on the forward strand.
CTGTTCCAACTCCTATGAGCAAGGAATAACATGCACCAGACAACTGTTCCTCAGGGAAGCTGTGAAGGGGGAGGTTCTCCTACTCATTCATGACAGTCAAGTGATCTGCTGGAAATCCTTTGTTCTTATCAAGGCCCCCCCTTCCTTTTCATCAGCTGCTTCATGTCATTACACCTGTTACCTGTGAGAAGGTATGTCTGTTTATTAGGAGGCTCAGGAGAACAGAGGGGTTCTTCCCCTTACTAGCTTCCCATGGATGGAGGGGCTTCTGACAGGCTCCACTGTTCTCCCCAAAGCAGGCAGAGTGAGGCCACTTTCTACCTTCTTTTTCCAAGGCAAGCTATTAACGCTTTTTACTCTTACTCATCTATAACATCATCGCTGAACAAAATAGTAGGAGGCTTGTTTATTAATCTGCTTGATTTCCGTCAATTGTTAGATTGCCATTATGGTGCCGTTACATATAGAAATCCTTCACAATAACCAAAATTTTATCTAGGATGTAAACCACAAAAAAGACAAAAATGGGACAGGGGAGGGAAGGATCCTCTTAAGTGAGTCAGTCTTGTTAAGCAAGTTTTATTCCTGTAAATAACAGTTGTTCTTTTGTTATGGATGCAGATTTTATTCTCCTTTGTGGACAAGGAAAGGGTCATCTGTAAGCCAAAGTGCTGAGCCTCTAGTGTATGCACAGCTTGCCTATAAAATACAGTCTGTCTGGTTGTGTTTCCCTTTCTCTGTCTGTGAATTAGTATACCTTCTTTGATTAATAATGGTCCTTATATGTCTCACACAGCACTCTGTATAAAAAGTAGTTCCACTGAGTTATGTCTTAGACTGTATATAATTTGCTTACCTGCATTAATATATTATCTTGTAGTTAGCTCCTTTGTAGCTAGTATTATAAATGCTAGATGGATGATTTTTCAAGTATTTGCTTTCACCCTCTCTCTCTCCCCACTACTAGCTTCTTATTCACAATATAATAAAAGTGATGACATAGATCTTGAGGAATTATTTTTACTGAGGATTTTTTTTCCTGTTTACTTGGTATTTTTAAATGGCTTGCCCACCTGCCTTCAGTTTATACATAGTCATTTTGGCTGATTATTTCATATACTGTACTACATTTAGAAAAAAACTCCCCTGTAACCATGGTAACTATTTTTGCTTATGCACAGTTGAGCACGTGGGTTCATTTTAATTTAGCTGAAAAAAACCCAGAGAAATGCTCTTGAAAGCTCCTGAAATAATTTGGGTTATTATTGGCTTTCATTTCAGGTTCAACAGAGATAGAATTGCTCATAGCCTCTCTCTTTCTTGCTTTCAATGATTTTCTTTTTTTTTTTTTTTTAAACTTAGTAAGCATGGGCTGTAAAGGATTTATATAAAACTTTTGGGAGGTTTTCCATGGGCAGCTTGCCTTTCTGAAGATAAAAATCTATGTATGATAAGATTTGCTTAACCAGGACAATGCAACATTTTTGTGTTGTCTCTTATACCAGAGAGAATGTGACCCCCTGTAATCCAGTTTCTTTTATACCCTGTGCTGGCTTGACCCAAAATCTTTGCAAGCCAGATGAGATTGAGCTATAATAAACCCAAGAAGAGCCAAGAAGGCAAGAGGGAGGAGAAGTACTGGTCCTACTTACCTGTCCCTTTAGTTTTATGGAGACTTTGAAGAATAGTTCCTGATGTCCAGTTGTGCAAAGTGTTTTCTAGGAGAGGCATGTTGAGAAAGCTGTCTTGAAAGGATTTTTTTGGCAGATGTCTCTGTGCTGTGATATTGTGGTAGCTCAGCCATACTAGTTATCAGAGAGAGAACAGAAAATACCCATTTCCTTCTGAAACTATTGACTCAGCATGCAGCCAGGAACTGACATAATCTCTTTCTAATCCAAAATTCAGAATAACACTGGGGAAGAGAGAAAAAACTGGACCCTGAAGATCGTCTTTGTTGCAGGAGAGTAAGAGCCATCCCCTGGTGACATCCTCCGGAGACCTGTGTGCCTGTCCAGCGCTCTAGCTCTCATTCAGGACAAAGCTCAGGACTCCAAGGTACAGCTCGCAATCACAAATTTTTATTTTCTTGTGATTCAGAAGTCACGGTGCAAGCTAATCCACATCCAGCTGACCACAGCCTGCCAGCTGGGATGGTAACTAAGCTGAAATGCTCCTGGCTGGTGGTGAGCCCTGTGCATGGGACCTGATAGTCTACCTCCTCAGAGCAATCAGGCTTGAGTTCCCATGGGTTTCTCCTCAGTAATTATGTGATACAATGTTAGTATTGTTACCATAATTAGCTGAATAACATTTGGGAAATCTGTCAATATTTCTTGCTCACCAATTGACAAAGCATGTGTAGTGATTTGACTGCTTCTGCAGATGGTTGTATAGCATGTTGTACAAATGTTCTGGTTTGTTGGGAATTTTTTGTCTGTCAGAGTGTTATTTATTCAGTCAGTCTTTTCAGTGTTCAAATGAATCTAATTATTATTCCAAGAGTTAGTAACCATATCTGTTCCTTGCTGTCTGTTGCAAAGGACAGAGTGCATATCAACCTCCGTGATGCCTGATGTTGAGCGTTTTGTTTCAACGGGAGTTTTGCTGTAGAGAAAAACACATTCTCCTGCAGAAAGATGATGCCTCAAGGCAGCCTGAGGCTAGTTTTGCCTTGTGCTGCGGATAGCAGTGACCAGTTGCAGCCTCTAAATAGTAGTCCCTAATTTCTGCTGTTGTCTCATTGCCTGTGGTGCCTGAAAGACACCAGCTGCCTGAGAGAAGCCCTCCTTCTGCCTTCTCGCCTTTGTATACTTCAAATAGCTGCTGCCTTGCAAAGGGGTGGGGAGAAACCAGCAACTCTTCACTCAGTTGTGACTACTTTGCTTTTGCTGAGTGACAAGTGATTGATTTGCTTCTCCTCCCACTCAAAGGCAGCCACGGCTTTTCTATTCATATTGTACAAAGAGAAAAGAAGAGTGAGAAGTGTTATATGAAAGGCAAGTCTGAGGGCAGATGTCAATCTGCATAGTTCATCGCTTGAATTGGCTGCTGCTTTAATGAGGATGTCTAAGGTGCTACTAGGGAACGCAAACCATACTGTTAGCTACAGAGCTTTGTCACCGGATGTTTATTTTGTCAGTGCTGAAATATGTATTCATGCTCTTTTATCAAAGACTATAATTCCATTGAAAGGATTCATACATCAATTTATATTGGTTATTGGATTCCCTCCACTAACTAGCTCAGAAGGACAAGGTAATTGTCAACACACTTAGGAGAAAGGAACAATTTCCTGAAAGTGGAGAGGCATTACAACAATTTCTCTTTATTAAAAAGTACAGGTTGAAGATGGAAACGATATTACATCTATTGTATGTGCTACATATTGTGTTTTTTGGAAGCTGTGTTTTGCTTATTTTAATAAAATACTGCTTGGGTTTTTTTTTTTTTAATTATCCTTTAATTGAATGGTTGAGTAAAGTGTTGCTGTTAGGAACATACAGAAGAACAACTAGGGAGAATTTTTGTCTGGATCTAAAAAGGCAGCAAAATGTCACAACAGATTGGAGTACTGCTTAATAAATTTATTATTGTACTGTGTCAGAGACTGATGTTGCCCATGAAACTAACAGCAACTTTTGGTACCTATTTTTAATATTCTAACACTGTCTGACTCTATAATAGTGTAGTTTTAAACAAAGGGGAGGTTAAATCTTGAATATCTAGTAATATAGTTCTAGATATTAGGACAGAAAATAAAAAGATAAAACTTAGTAGCAGAACTAAAGAAAAGCATATTTTTATATGCTGAAAAAATCACAAGGGACTGAAAAAAGTCAGGTGCAAATACTGGCATTTTGTATTAATTTTCATTAAGATTCTAAAGAGTTAATGTATAATTTTCTGGAAAGTGAAACTTTCCAAAACAAAACAGTGTAATTTTGTTAGAGATGATTGGACTATTCATAATTATGTATAGAGAATCATTTACTAGAATGTTTTTAGAGTTATCTTAAATTGTTTGCAAACACAGTGCAACTGGAGAAAGTTGCAAGCGTACTACTTCTAGCTTAAAAGATTTTTCCTGTGTGGTGTTCCTGTGGCTTTCACACAGTTACTGAATACTTCATTTGTATGGCTCTAGGTATTGATGGTGCACCATTTTAAGCAGCATATGCTGATGCTGCAGGACAAGAGGCCTTGTGCCAGGGAGCTCGGCGCACAAGTGTGTAGTGAGACAAGAGGTGCAAGCCAGTCATTGTTTGCGTGATGTTTGTGACATTTCTCATTCTCGCTGGCACAGTGGCGACAACCAGAGAATTAGTCTTGAACATAAGTGTGTGCAACAAGGAAGGGTCACTAAAGGTACTGTACTCTTCAGTAATTCTCTTGCATTTTCCGTTCCATGAGCAGAGACACAAATCTTGTTTCCATTCCCTTCTTGCCAGTACTCTCTCAAGTCTTTGAAGCTGCCTGTCCCACATAGTCAGATTGATTGTGCTCTCCTGAACAGGGTCTGAGTGTGCTGTTAGTAATGTACCACGGGGTATGTCAGAGGCGATCCACTGCTCAGAAACTGATGATCAGCATGGTCTTTTTGATGGCAGCCCTCTTCTTGGGCCTGACTGGTTTAAGGTCCTACTGCACAGGATAAGTAGGGCCAGTGATGTCCTGGTCCTGCTCCCTGAATGTGCCATGTGGTAAGGTGCTGTCCGTGGCAATGATCCTTGCATCTGCCCGATTGCTCTGTGAGGCCCCGTGTAGTCTTGTGTTCTGCAGAACTTTCTTAGTTGCTGCAAAAAAGACTGCTTTTGTCTCTTCGCTTTTAATAGCCTGATGTTTTCTGTCAGCTGGGCAGAGAAAAGGACATATTAGCAAACAGTTGTAAGCATGCTCCAAAGAAACCCTTCTAGCCGCCACCCCAGCGAAGATCAGCAGTGAGGTGAAAGCACACATTTTATTTGAAGAGCTTAATGAATAGTTTCTTGCATTATTCAGTCATCTCTGCGGGTTGTAAAATTCAAATGGAATTGGTACAGACCAAGCGTAAGAATAATAGGAATAACAGCCTGGTGCTTGCATGACAGTTTTGTTTCCTTGGCCATGGGCTTCATCACGCCGTCTTCCTGCCTTCGGTTTCTCATTGCTTCTGGCCTTTGGAAGGATATTGTGAGGATAAATACTCTGCAATATTTTGAGTGCCTAAATTGGAAAGGAAAATTCACACCATAAGTGTTAATGCTTGAAGGACATTCTTATTTACATATGATTATTTGGTTTTTGGATAATTGTTGTATTGATATGAAGAGTGCTGAGATTTTTAAGAGGGTGGAAAAGAATCCCATAGGAATTGAACAGTAATTTACCAGTCATTAGGACTGCTTTTCAAATGTTCCAGTTTGGGTGTTTGGGTAGGTTTTTGGGATTTGTCTTGTTCAGCTGTAATGGAAACCACTCTTTCAAGACCCGACTGAAAATTTTGTTAATCCAACAGGACTAATTCCTCTGTTTTCAGTGGTCACTGAAACAGGCCTTTGGGAAGAGATGTCAGGTATTAAGAAGTGTTATTAGTGAAACATTTTATTTACCGGGCATGAACTTTACGAATGCTTTGTTGTAACAAATAACACCAGTACGGATAGCTGGTTGTCTCAATCTGTACTACTAAGCCTTGGTGGCCAAAATCCTGCCTCTGACCATTCCTGCTCACCTCAGGTGGGCTGACAGCAGCCCAGAGGATGGTACAGCATGGATAACAAATACCTGCTGTCATTGTCCTGACTCCTGCACCTGCAGGAGCAGCTGCTCAGCCACAGTAAGGAAAAGACAAATGAAATAAAACTTGACTGGAATCAGCTGCTAATAGCTACTGCCTTTGGCTCTTCTCCTGTTTCTCTTGAGAATTCAGTGGTTTTTCATCCTGTGGCCCACAGAGCCCATCAGAGGAAGCATCCCTGGAACAGTGCTAATGAGTCAGGGAAAAGCAATTAAGGAAACAGTCTATTCACATTGCCTGTGTGACCTCCTGCACTTGCTAAGTGGCGGCCTCCAGTTGATGGGAAAACTTCAAGGTGTGGACAAATCAATAGATGTTGGAAACGCTTTGTAAATCACTGGCAGAGCTCTCCCAGGTCAGAGCACGCTGTGTCAGGTTGTCTTTCTGATGAACCAGAGCATTATTTTTTTGTATTCTACAGAATTGCTTCCACCATAAGAGAAAGCCCCTGACAGCTCTCAGCCACAACAGAGCCAGCCACCAGCTTGCTGTGTGCTTGAAAAGTGTTCCCAAACTTGGAATTGTTTTTGTCCCTTTGATTCTCCTCTGTATGGGCATGTCTTTTTGATTAAGGTGACACAGAAAAAAGCTGTGTATTTAGATACCAGTTCTGCACTAATGGAGTAGTGGCTGTATCCCATGTAATTCAGTGTGCTCAGGACCTGGTCTTTAGTCCACTCTGTGCTGGGAAGATATAACCACTTCTCTGGTGGTGCAAGAATTTTATAAATATTTAATATTGAAAATAATTCCCTTCTCATTAGCAAGAATAAGGGAAATAGTGTGTGGCTACGTCAAATATGGTTGTCTTTTTGAGAAGTATCTTTTCTGAGTGCCAATTTAAATTTTATCTACTTTGTAAAGTCCTGCTGGAAGGCAGCAGATTTAACAGTTTAACATTATGTGTATAATAAAGCGACGAGTATCTTCATGTTGGTTTGAGATAGCTGTCTGTCTAATAACTTAAAAAAATCACTGTTTGATGTGACGACGGACTTGATCACAAGGAATGTGCATTGCAGAAGTTATGAAGGTCAGACACATATTTTGCTTGGTCATGAGAGTGCATATTTCTTTCAGAAGTTTTATGTTCAAAACATGGAGAAGCGATCCCCGGCAATTTCCATGAGTGTCAGGTTTGAGGTTGCCTCTGTAATAAAGTTCTGGTCTCTGAAGCTTTGTGTTGGGTCCTCCTTCCTGAGTGATGAGCTATGGAATTTTCTCTGAAAAATATCTCTTGTTCCTGCAAACACATATCTCCAGAAAAGAACTAGCCAAGCTTTCATATTTCAGCGTCAGAAAAAATATTGTGCTGCCTCTGAAATTCCTTCTTGGTTAAGTTTTAGTTGGGATATGTTGTGAGGGCTGTAATTTCAGCAGGAACTGACTAGATCAGGGCCTATGAGACAGCAGTACAGCTGAGCTGTGGCAAAGAAAAACGTTAAGGACTGTTTGTAGTTCTTAAACCTTCCTAAAGAAATATAAGAATGTGAAAAGGCTGGTTTTTTGTCTCATAGAAATTATTTTTACACTCAAAGGATAGCATAGACACTTCCAGATGAAACAACCCGTCTACCTGTGACGAATGTCTCATGCTGACATTTGAGGAGAAATACTATGTATTTACAACGATGAGGCTAGGAAAGGGTTATTTTATTCCATTTGAAGCATGTGCATTATCAGTGTGTATATCACTTACATGCTTCTATTAAATATACTAAATAACCAGTAATGAACACTTAGTTTTAATGTAAAAAGTTTTTAGAGTGACATGAGTTCTAACACAGACTTTGGCCAGATACTCCATGTGCTGCTGCAAGTCTGATTTACTATGCCTGACCTTTTAATGAATTATGTTCAGATGAATGGGATATTACAACTACCTTGCTCATAAGCAGCCTATGAATCTAGGAACTGGTAAATGTCTATATCATATTAATCCGAGTACCTTCATTTCTGCAAATAGACCTCTTCTATTCTTTCCTATAGGAAAACTGAGTCTGATTAGAGCAAAAAATTCTGTCAGCCAGGATGAAAGAAGTGTTTCTAGGGCTTTCACAAACTTGCTTAGGGACTAAACTTCAGGATTTTTCAGTTCCATGACTGTTCTTAAATTTCAGTTTTGGGTGTAGGGACTCAAATGAAGGACAGGGCGATTTTTTTTTTTCTTCTATGTAGTGAAATACTTTTTTATTTAATCTGGACCTAGATTTTAGTTAAACTACTACCTTGCACACACACAAAATTTGCTAAGATTGTTGCACAGGCAATATTGCAGGCAGAGAACATGTTTTTCCTATACGGATGTGCATATACATGAAAAATTATTTATTTCCCTCAGGTTAGCCTCAGCAAAAAAAAAGTTTTTATTGGAGCAATCTGCAAAGCTTTGGCTTAATAAAAAATTTGTTGGGAAAAATAAAATGGGTTCCAGGTAGTAAATAAAGATCAGATTTTAAATGGCAGGAATTTCAAACATTATGTAAGATTTTCAGATTAATATATTCAGGGAAGTTAAAACTGTTACAGATTTTTGTCAGGTGTGGTCACACAGCCAGTGGCTTGTTGAGCTGCATTTTCTCCAGATCAATTATGAGATCAGGAATTTCTGGGGGGCTTTTAAACTCTGCCCTGAACTGAACCTGCTGAGCCATGAGGAAGATCTGCTTTCTGCCATTACACATCTTGAAAAGAGGTGATGATGACAAGAGCTGGTATGTCAGTCCATGAATTAATAGGACAAATTGAATAGTGAAGAAAAGAAATCCTTATTGCCAGCTACATGTCTCAGCTTTGTCTTGGGTATCCTGAGTCCCTTCAAATGGGACCTCACTCGTACTCAGACCTGCAAACAAAACTGTGCCTTTGTGTATGTGACGTACTGTTGGATTGGGCTGCAGCTGACTCCCAAACAGGTTTGGAGCTCAGCTGAAACAGGCCTCAACCCAAAGGGTCTGGATGCATTTGAGGAGCCGAGACTGCCCTGGCTGGCTGGATTTGGAACTCAGTGTGCTCTGCACAACTTTTGTAACAGCAGCTCTGGCACCTGTGCCACTTTTGAAAACAGCAGGGCGACAGTGTATCTTAAAGCATCTGAAGATCTTTGCCTTTCTCAGACATCCTGCCTCCAGTCTCTTGGTGGGGGGGGAAGGAGGGCAGGAAGAAAGCATTACTTTTCTGAAATACGTTCCAGCAGATATATTGGGGCATGATGTTAGTCATACAGCAGGCATTTTGGAACTACAGGCACAGAGAACATATGAGGCCTCTTTGCTTTCCAACCCCCTCTCTAAAAGTACTTTTACTGATTTTTTTTTTATTCTGGACTTACTGTACACATTATGTAGACCTTAGCCTGCATTTGATGCATTCTGACAGAAGAAAAATCATCAATGTCAAAAATGAGCAACAGCTACTTCTTCTGTGGAGCTGACTCACGATAGTGTCACACTTCCTTTCTGTGAGCCTGGTCCCTTTGAATGGAAATGCTGTGGGTTTTTTTGTTCGTGTGCATGCATATATACACATACATTACAAAGAACAGTTTCAGAGTAACCTTCAAATACTAGCAACCACATTGCATATTAGTGCCCTTGGAGCGGGAGGCAGAAATGGCTGGTGTGCGAAGGCAAACAAAATGCTGTGACCTAGGAGAGCTGTTTCCAGCAAACTGGAAAGCGAGTAACGTTCTTGCTCCTCCCCAGCCCAGCAAGGGATGTTCCTCCGAAACGTCCTCCTCACACGGGTCTGTGTGCTGTTGGACAGGGAAGGGTGTTGACTGACCCAGTGGTGAGCACGTTGCCTGTCTCTCCCCCAGGTGACATATCTGGGGCTCTTTTCTTGCACCTTGGGAGAGTGAAAGGCAAGGGATGAAGGGAGAAGCAGCAGCAGCACCCAGCTCAAGTGAGCACATGTGAAAACGGTGGCAGCTTTGGCCCGGTAGCGCCAAGAATGAAGGCATCCGCACTGAAGAGGTTCTCGCAGAGGAGAAGCAGATGAAAGCGCCCAGGGGTGCTGATGTGGAAGGAAGAAAAGAGTGGGGACTAGAGGGTGGAGAGAGCGTGAGTGGCAGGATTCACATGTCTTGTGGGAGAACCAGTGAAGCAGAAGGGGAAGGGCAGGCAGGAATTTGAATGTGTCAGCAGGAGACAGAGGTGGGCCCTCCCATTTTAGCTTGTTCCCATCCTTCTGCAGTTTCAGTCATTGATGATTTTGTGCACCTAGACACCAAAAGATGGCTATTTAATCCTGTTTTTGGTATGATTACCTCTCTTATCTTATTTGTCTTTAGAGTTATTAGTTTATGTTTACTATAATGTTTGCTGCAGCCTCTACTCTAGGATGTTCACACACAGACAGGCTTTAAATAATAACTTTAAGTCCTTCGTAAAATGACAGTATAATGCTCTGAGAACTTTACAGTCACAGATGGTGCTGAGGAAATATTTCACAATGAATAATTTATCCAGCAGACAAATGTAATGTTCTCAGCTAGTTCATGAACAGATCATGAATTACTTGTTATTCAAAATTATTCATCATTTTTTCTACCAAATGGTCCTCTGCAACTGGTACATTACCAGTTTCTTCCAATAATTGTGGTGTGCATTTTTTTCTCCATTGGGAGTTTTATAAAGTACTGACTGCTCTTTCTGTTCTCAGACAGTTAGGTGGTGTATTTACTGCCTTGAAATACACTGTATTGAGAACCTGTCTATATGATACGGCCAGCTGAGAGGAAGATTAGATGGGTATGACTAAAGAGAGGAAATGAAAGAAAAACCCACAATACAAATGATGAGACTACTTCCTAAAATCATAGAATCACAGAATGGCTTGGGTTGGAAGGGACCATCAAAGGTCATCTGGTCCAACCGCGCTGCGGTGAGCAGGGACACCTTCAACTAGATCAGGTTGCTCAGAGCCCCGTCCAACCTGGCCTTGGATGTTCCCAGGGATGGGGCTTCTACCACCTCTCTGGGCA
>JAVKLA010000074.1:60569064-60579238 GCA_034782735.1 Sagittarius serpentarius
TCCTGCCCCTCCTGCTGCACTGACCTGGGGGTCTGCGGAGATGTTTCTCTTACATGTTCTCACTCCTCTCCGGCTGCAGCTTCTGAGCCCCAGCACTCTTTTTTCCTTCTCAAATATGTTATCACAGAGGTGCTACCACTGACGCTGATGGGCTCGGCCTTGGCCAGAGGTGGGTCTGTCTTAAAGCCGGCTGGCATTGGCTGTATTGGACACAGGGGAAGCTTCTAGCAGCTTTTAAAGAAGCCGCCCCTGTGACCCCCCGCTACCAAAACCTTGCCACATAAACCCATTACAAACAATTTCCCCAAAAGTGGCAGGACTTCGCTATTAAGACTACAAATTTGGCTGATGTCAGCACTTCGTAAATGTTACTTTATTCAACTTTTATTCCATGCTTACAGTTTTTCCTCATCAGGCCTTCTGTTGCAGTGAGCATGAGCAGGAGCCTGGCTTAGCAGCCAAGCAATGACCCCACAAGAGAGCAGGGGAGGAAGAGCGTACCCTCCCTTGCATGGTGCAGGGACGGGAAGGCACTAGCTGAATGAGACAGCAGCTTGCAGGAAAGGGAAGCCTGCCTGATGCAGCTGGATGCTATTTGAAAGAAATGACAGCTGCCCTGCCTCTGCCACTGGCTCCTTATTTACTTCTGCACTGGCTGACCAAACCCTGATCTTTGGTAGCTGTCAGCATTTTATGGATACTCAGATCATCTTGTGGGGTCCTACCTGCAGAACATCTGATGAGACCTAAACATAACTGCAGATGAAATGATGGAGAGCTCTTCTTTCCACATGTAGTGACCTGCACAATGCAAACCTCTCGCAGAATAAGGTCTCAGCTACCCACAAGTACTGTACTTCAAATTAGTGAAATGTTTTGACTTTAATATGACTCTTTCTCCGTTTTCCATCTCTAAAATGAAGGTAGCAATATCACTTAGATCTACGTACTTTAGGAAATGTTAAAATGATACACAAAGATCATCCCAGAGAGCATGTGATTACTACTATTAATACAATTGGGTCCTACGAGATAGCGTCTGAGAATGACTGGTAATGAAGAGGAAAGTCCGCTAGTATTTTCTGTTGGAAGCACTGAATGAGGCAGGGATCTTACAGAAGAAATTTCTGTCATTAAATAATAGATAATAATGTCATAACATCCTCAAATACTAGCAAAAAATGTGTTGTTATCAATGTTGAAGATTTTAGAAAAAATTTTTTAGTCTGTATGAATACACTGACTGTTGAAATAGATTTACTTTTGACCACTAAAGAAGTGCTTTTTGTTAGTCCTCTGGAGCTCTACTCAGACTGGGCCACAATATTAGTCTTAAAAATTTTTTTGATCAGTGGAGAAATTCTTCTAAAATCACCAGAACTACATATACCGGCTACTTGAAATAAGACAAACCCAGAATAATAGTGTTGCTTATAGTAAAAATGGAATATTTTAAAATTCATAATAACATTATAGCTATTGTTTCTAGTATGTTGATGTATCCTGTTACAGAAAAAAGTATTTCAACTGATGTTCAGGTGGCAGCTGTATTGTGAGAAACCTTTGGTAGATGCTAATAAATTAATAAAGCTAATGGAATATTAACATCCATGTGCAATACTAAATTGCTTCCTGCTATAAGAAACAAAGCTAGTGGCTTAATTGGAAATATTTTTACTGTGAGTAAATATCACTTCTTTTTGAAATTCTTTTGCTAGTTAGGGCAAACATTAGATACTGATTTTGATTGACATCTCAAGCTACCTGCTAAAATATGATTTTTTGTCTTTAAGTTTAATTGAAGAATACAATATATGTGTTAAAAGTAATGCTCATAAAGTTAATGACCTACAGGTCCTCTGAAGTTCTGCCAGTTTTGGAATGATCCTTTTAGGCAGAAATAAAGCACTGTTGTTTGCTAGGTAATCCTACTGCCAAATATGAAAAAAAAATCATAATTTACAGCATTTTCTTTCAAGTGTGCAAACAGTTTTACCTAGAGTAAGAAAAAATCAATGAAATGGCTTTCTATACTGTAAACAATATAAATATGTGATTAGCTTAGTAAGAAAAGACTCCTAAAAGACTCCAAATCAAATGCTTTTCTTTTGAAAGGCCATTAAAATCCAAACCTTCTTCAGTCTGTCTCTCATTGCACGTACAGGCTGCTACTTCGGCCTCAGAAGGGGTGGGTTCCAAATCTGGAGTCAGTCTGTGATATGTGGATATTCAGAATTGCTTTCAACCGGTCATACCTTTATTCTAATATTCTATTTCCTGTTATAGTTCAAAGTGTCAAATCCTTAACAAAATATTATTTTTAAGAGGCAGATTTCTTAACATGAAAATCCCCAGACAAGTATTAAGCCCTGAATATAAATCTGCGACTGACATGAGTCTCATTCCATATTCTCTCTTCAGTGGCTGATTATTTTCCTGCAGAGAATAAAGAAGCCATTAATGTATAATGAAAGAGAGAGCTTCATTATTTTCTCTTTGAAAAAGAAATACTTAGCCATATGGGGCCTTTTGTACACAAGGATTTTTCTCTTGCTAACAAGTTCAGCACTGATGGTATGATTACTTAGCTATCGCACAGCTTACAGTTGTGAAATACCTCCTTGGATATCAGTCAGGTCAAAGGTGAAGTGACTTTTTGTTACCTTCAACACCAGAGATCCCGAGAATTCTCTGCTAGCAGTAGCAACTGACCACATTGGCTGTGTGTGTTTTTAAATGGGCTTTTTTTTTTTTTTATGGTATGAAGCAAACTGACTGCTATGATAAGATGATGTAAGCTTACTTGAAATGACACTCAGCTAGTGCAGAACTCTGTCCGGGTAACAGCAGAGAAATACACATATTTACATATATCCTAGCTGAAAATGTATGCTCTTTGCATCTGGAAGGAAGCACATTGCCTCTCTGAATTGTTCGTAGCCAGGCCAGCTGCTGCACTAGAAACTACAGCTGATGCCGAGTCAAAGACAGGAACTAAGCAGCAGCACTTTCTCTTGCAAATCTCCCTGTTTGTGCTGTCTTGCTTCTGTGTTGAGAAAAACATGACTCCCATAATTCTTCATTGTTTTATGTAGCTAATTTGCAGCACCGTATTGATGGATTCCAAAACCATGGACTCTGGCAGGCTTCTGGAATAACGTAGGAACATACAGTTGAGTTAAATCAACCCTTTTAAAGGTACTTGTATGGAGGGACACCAAAGGATAATTGGGATAACTGTGAAGTTCTTAGGTTATTACAGTTGTGTTTTCTGCTGATTAAAGCAACTCCTTAAGACTTTGTAGAGATGTCATCAATACATGAATTGCTTCATGTCTTGCTTATTTTAATGCATATTGCATCAGGTGACATCATAAACTGGAAAAGGAATAAGTAAAAGGGTGTAGGTAGGTAAGAGTAAAATCAAATACTGTGCCTGGCCTTGGATTTGTTTGAGAATTTTTGTAGTTTTAAAACTGTTTTTTCTCTCTCTTTTTTTTTAGTATTTCTTCATGCTACCAGAATATGAAACCAGTAGTGAAAGCTGATGGTGTAACTGATGATGCAGCACAGAGGAGCTGTGTTGGGGAAGCGGCTCTGGACCACAGTGGCTCTGGATGGAAGGGGCACAGCCTCTGCTCCCTTCTGGTCAGAGCAGTCAAAGATGAGACCTGCCACCCTGGTTCTTGCCAGACACACCCACAGAAACATGCTTTTCAGATTGATGATGCTCTCAATACCTGCCGTTATATGTGTTTTGGAAATCTGACCCTTACACTGCTGTTCCCTCATTTCTTATAGATTTCAAGACCTTAATGAACTCAAATTGACAGGCAAGGAAATAGCCTTGTCCCTTAGTTTTATTCAGGGGACATCTGTCCTACATGATCTTACTCAGTTCATCCTACTGTTACTCCTTTTTCCTTCATCGTCCCTCTCCGTTCTGTTTGCTTAGTCATCACTTTTTGGGGCAGCAGGTTGTCATTTACTATGTATGTGAATGATAACAATAATGTATGGCCTTTACACAAATTTGAGCCAAAGGAATATTTTATTTAAAACCTACAGTTTCCACCATGCAGCACCACTTTCTAATCTCTGTGTGCCGTGCTTTTGCCTTTGAGACCTTAGTTACCATGTATGTTTTGCAAGGTGTTTTACAGGTCAGTATATTGTATATTTGAGTTGGTTTATGACATCTTTTTCAGGTATCTTTTATTTCCTGGTTTAAGGTAGTGGAGTCAAATCTTTTTCACTGTAGGTTATGAACACTTACGTGAAACAAATTCATTTTTTTCTACAACATATCTAATAGCAACAAACTTTGCTGAGATTGCATGGGGCACATGGAACTAATTTTATTTATAAATCAGAAAAGTTCTATCAGAAGGCACTGGTTCACCAGGTTGAATTTTTGGGGAAAGCATCAAAGTTTGCGCATTTTGCAAAATCACTTTAGGAAAGATTAACTTTTATTTTCTCTTACAATACCTTCTAAATACTTTTTATACAAAACACCAGGATTCTGCCCTTCTGTCTTCTACACAGATGAGCAAATAGACAGCACAGGTGCATAAGCATCACTTCTTAGGAAAGCAAGCTTCAAAAAGAATCAGTGTTCTGGTTTTGAACTGGCTTTGTTCTGAAATGTAAGCATCTCATGTCATAAATTTTCTGGAAATAGAAAGCTTCAAACCTTTAAAAATATTTTTTCTGAGATAATTTGCTAGAGCATTTTTTATGGTTGTGATTGTCCTGCAATTCTGAATGACAAAGATATTACGCAGCTCAATCTTGGACTGGTACAATTTTTTCTTAAGCTACTGGCAGGACAAACCACCAAGACTTTCTGTTCTGTGCTAATTCTTGTACTGGCTTTAATACCAGCTTTCTAAGTTGGTTCTGTTCTCAGGTGATGTGATTTGAAATTGTGTATTGTAAATAAATGTGTTGGTTCACTTAATAATATTAGTTTTCTTCTTGTAGTTTAATTGATTGTCATAAATTTAAACCTGGATGCAGGGTAATGGTGTTTCCCTCAATCTAGCCAACTACAAATGACCGTCCATCAAACACAATGCCAGAGCTCACAGGACAGAACTTCCCTTCAAATGGCATATTGGATTGATTTTTTTGATGAGGAGCATTCACCTGTGGAAGGGGATAGCTTTCTCTTCTGGTTTAGTGTATTGCTGTGGTATGGTGATTTTGTGATTTTACGACTCTGAGATCATCAAGCCCACCAGAATCCCAGTGGAATGCCAACAGGCTTTTGATCTGGCTGTAATTACTTCAGCTGATGCAATATTCCTGATATATTTAAATTAATTCTATATTATAATTCTTACTGTTTTTTATCCTTTGGGTATGGCTGCCTTCTTTCTAGGATGAGATTAGGATATGTGTTGAGACTGGTACTCTCCCTGTCTTGCTGTTTTTGCCTGTGTAGCTTTCCCTCAGTCCTAGGGAGGCATGTCCTGCTGGCTTGTTATTTTTATATTTGTTTTTTTCCATGATTCGCATTTACTGGATTTTATTTTAAAGTGCATCAGATTTCTCATTAGTTTGGTAATGTCC
The DNA here is from genome assembly GCA_034782735.1 of Sagittarius serpentarius. Taxonomy (NCBI): domain Eukaryota; kingdom Metazoa; phylum Chordata; class Aves; order Accipitriformes; family Sagittariidae; genus Sagittarius; species Sagittarius serpentarius. The sequence continues at coordinate 60,574,642 of JAVKLA010000074.1, forward strand.
ATGGCAGTTATTTCCTGTTCTGAGTAAAAAACCCAATCTTAATGTTATTCAACAATTTTATAATCTTGTTTCACTGTTCTCAGCATTTATGGATACCAATTTTAATGAAGCTTCTCCCACCCTTGCAATTGTATCCCTTCTATCCCTTTCTCTGAAAGATCACAAAATGGAAGATAGCTGTTATTACCCATTCCCAGCAAGAATGAGAAATAATGTGCAAATTATTTGATACATTTTAACTATTTGCAGCAGAAAGGAGAGACGGAGGCAGTGTTGATACGAGTTGTTTCAAGGTCTTTAAGGTAATATTCAGGTATGTACATGTACTATGCAACCATGAATTGTCATAGAAATGATCAGGAACAGGCAGTAATCTGAGGTGCCTTAGATCTAGGAGAATTTTGGTAGCTCAGACCTTTGCAGGACATGGGAATGCCAGTCAGGTCGTGAAGAACCTGTGGTGACCGTTTCATCAGATTTCAACAGCTCGGGGGGATTGTGCCAAGTTGGTCTGAAAATGGTGGCAAGCATGTATGTCTATGTTGTACATAAGCACTTGCAATGAACTGAGCCAAGATGATGCTCAGTATTACTGCTGTGTCCTATTTCTATTTTAAATAGGACAAACCCAACATACAAGAAAGAGTTAGTTGAGCACAGACACCACCCACCCCATGCTTTAAAAAGCTGAGTGGAAGATGCTGCTGTTGAAGACCCCAGAAGTCAACAGCAAGTGTGTAGGGACAGCTGTGCCCTGGAGAAGCCCTTTTGATGAATCACTCCCTGAATATATTGTGCAATTTCAAAGCACCTTGGGATCCTTTGTGATAAGTGTTACTACCTAAGGGCAAATATACCTCCGAGGTTTATGGCAGAAACCCTGGCCATGCTCCAGCTTACAGTGCTGCTGGCAGACATCACCACAGAGCTCTTCTGCTGACAGCAGAAAAATCCAGCCACTAAAAGCATGTCAGACTCAAAATCTTTCTGCTAATATATGTTCCTTGTGGTAGCAAGCTACTAAAGAGGAAAGTTAATGAGCAAATCTCTTCCACGGAGATGAAGTGACTGCAGAGTTGGCCTCTTTTTACCTGCCTCAGGCAGAGCTGCTGCATGAACTGTGGCAGAGAGTACATAGACAGTCTGGCTTTCACACCACTGAGGGCCAACAAAATAAATAAACAAACGTCTCTTTAACTTGGACATAGGAGAGTTGGAACCCCTTCTGCAGACCAAGTGACGCATCTTGTGTTTTACACTTAACTTGGTAAGGAAGCAACTGCAGAATCTTTTGGCAGGGAGAACTGAGTGAGAAGTTATGGACTAAGCTATTAAAACTGGTGCGAAAACACTCCTGGGGATTTGCTGCTTAGGAAACCTGACTAGAGTTTTTCAGCCCTTGCCACAGAAACTGGCTGTAAGAACCTTGGTGTTTTCAAGGGCTCTGGAGGCAGCGTGCTAAATTGATTTGGATTGACAAAAGCATATAAATGAAGAGGCTCTATCTGAAAAACCTGTGTAATTAGGTTGTGCATCAGGCATCAAAGTTGAATGTAATGATACCCAGGCCTGCAATGAAATGAATATTCTTTCAGTTTCGTAGGTTCCTTGCTAATGCTACTGCACTACAATTATTAAAAACTCTTCATGGGCAAGTTGCACGCCCATTTTTTCAAAAGAATTTTTGAGCTAGAAGTAGTTACTTAGCCAGGATAGCCACCACTGTTCTGCGGTTAAGCTTCCAGCCTTGCTTTCATTATAAATTGATTATATAATTTTTCAGCCCAGTCAGCTAATATGTAAGTGGGCCATTGAGTTCAGGACTGCTTGACTTAATCACAACAGCACTTGAGGACTTACCCCACCCCAGACAGGACAGGGAAAGGAAGACTTAGTGCAACAGAAGACAGGAATGACTGGGCAAACCCTCAGTGACGGTGAGAAAGAAGATGCGCTGTCAGGCAGTCTCTATCTTAAATATGGTGTTCACAGCAGTTACCGTGTGTATGAAGGCAGGTTGGCACACTTGCTGTGTTGCTTTGCCTAGGACTTGTGCATAGAATGGGAAAGCCAGCTAGAACATTCTGAAAAGGGTAAATGTGGAGGAAACATCATCCTTGAGTCACTAAATTTGAAAAAGGCAGAACTGAGAAACAATCCTCTCGTTTAGCTGATGGCCCAATTGCTGGATCATCCTTCTTGTCTCATTCTGGTGTGTGTGCATCTTTATTCTCCTTTCAGGGAAACTGATTTTGGCACAACTCTCTGCAAATATTGTTATAGTCTCCTAAATTAGAAATCCTTATCTATTATTTAAAAATCTGCATTTAGTATTTTAGCTATAGTAAAATGCCTAGCTCAGCGCTGTAATTAGAAACAGAAAACTCACTGGTCTGGGTGTTCCATGTCCAGTCCTGTCAGCTACAGAGGTCTGGATTTCTTTTCTAAACTCTTGTTGTCCTCTACTAGAGGGTTCTGACTTTATAATAATGGGCTGGAAGACACGATGCTCAAAAATTAGTCATAAGGTAACCCAGTCCTCAGTGCTCAGTCACTAAGGTCTTCAGATACGTGTGTTACATAGAGGAAGTATTAGATAGAAATAATAATGGTGTAATGTTATGGAATTAGGTTATGAATCTATTAGTTGTATGCTTAGGGAATGAATGCTAATGATAGATAATAAGTACAGTCTTTCACCAATGTGAGATGCGCTACAGCCACTAGCAGCACCTATGCTTCTACCAGCGTTCTAACTCCTGCTCAGTAAAAATGCTGACACGTATCTGCGATAGCTTTGCTGATCATCCCCATCAGTGGAGGAAAGCCATCCTGCCTCCACAGCAAAAGACTGGGACTTTAATATTCCTGAGGCCAGGGAGGATTGAGCTTCAGCCAGCATCTGTGGAGACCTTTGAAGACCTTTTGTACAGCTTGAGTCCCTTCCTCAGCTTTCCCTCCAGGGATAGCGATGGGGGCTTAGAGTGCAAGGGGGGCTCCCCAGCCAGGAGCCTCACATCCCTCATGCCTCCCTGCATTGTTTCTTCAGCTGTGTATGCTGCTCAAGCATTGCTGATCCTCTTTCAAATCCTCTGTTTCTTCCTACTTAAGAAAGTTGAGATTTAACTTTGAAAGTCTGATAATATATTAATACCTCGACAGAACTGTCAGTTGCATGTCAGTTCCTTGAGATCCATGGGCTCCTGCTGCTTTGAGCCCTAGCAGTAAGAGAGCCCTGCAGCCTTGGAAGTCCCCTTCGTGCCAGAAAATTGAGTTTTATTCCTTGGACATACCTGCTCCAGTTCTCAAGCAGGAGAGGGTAGGGGGAATAACCTTTCAGTAAACCATAAAGATTTATCAAATATTTGCTTCTGCGTAGAATATTTTCATTGAGGCATTTAGAATCTTTTTTCCAGCTTTGCTACTTCCATGACCCCTACCACAGAAAGTAGCCCAAAACAGGCAGATCATTTCAAGGGCTTTGCAAGTAGCTGCTGTAGCTTGTATTTGCATTCACCAAATAAATGTGTTTGGTCTCCTTTAAACTGATAGGTATCAAGTGTACTGCAAAAACCTTCTGATCAATGCTTTGGAAGAGATGAATGAGTAAGAGGAGAAAGTGCAGAACAATGACCTTATTACAGTATCGGTCATATATGACGAATACAACTACAGAGTTGCCAGCAGGCACTGATAAGTCAACTCAGATTCAATTCATTGAGGTCCAATGAAAAACCCAAATAATTCTTGGGCTGTTTGAGGAGGTGTACGTGTTTTGGGATCAAATATTTTTCAAAGTTTTAGAATTGTTTATTAGAAAACAGAAGTTGAAAGTGGAAAATGTTAACCTTTCCCTTGCTATGAGTCAGTGAGCTGGGATTTGGCACAACAGGTTAGACTCAGACAAAAATTTAAAAATGCACCAGGTACATATACACACACAGCATTCATTATAGCCATTTTAAAATTAAATGGACTGTTTAATTCATCATATGATGCTATCAGTCTGGTACTTCCTGTGGAAAGCCATGTACATTTTTTATAGGTATCTAAGTGTCTAAAGGTGTAGATGTGTGCCTCAGGTTTTAGGTATCATCAAAACTGATGAACTAGGAATCCAGAACAAAATCTCTCATTAGTTACATTTGTACTTTCAAAAATCCTAGTGCATGCCCCAGATCTTTTATTATTTAAATACATATGTGATTATGGCTTAAGAATTCACATTGGAAAATGGACAGCTGAGAACATCTCTTCAGATGATGACTGAGGTTTGCCGTGTTGTTTAGCACTGTTCTGTTGATGGGAGAAACAAACTCATGTTACTTACATCTGTTACGTGGAGAGGAATTTGTAAGAATGATAATAGCTGGCTTGGCTCATCCATCTTGTACACTTGTTACTGTGTTAATGACTTCACAGATGCAGCATTCCCAAAGGGCCGTTGTTTAGAGAAAAAAAGATAAACAGAGATCGTTTTAGCTCTAATGAGCGTAAACTGAAGGATGCTGTCTAATGGTTGAAGAGGATGCACATTTAGAGATATGGTTCAGATGATCCCTCAGGTGTCTGAAAATTAGGGGAATTCATGGAAAAA
>JAVKLA010000074.1:60650642-60664827 GCA_034782735.1 Sagittarius serpentarius
AACAGTAGTTGAAAATAGCACCTATTAATTCTGTCATGAAGAGCAGAAAAAAAGCAGCTGTAGAACAGCTGCCTGTCCTGATCTTTTTGCTCTAGTGTCTAGACTGTATTCCCTCCTCTTTTCCTTCAAGTTGCAGAACTGGAAGGACTTTTCTAAGCACCCAAGATGGCAAGTATGGCGACTCACATGGTCAGTTTATAGTAACTAATTAACTCTAGTTTGTATTAATTGATGTCTTCCTTTGGGCAATCTGCATCTTCCAGATCACGAGCCTCCTCTGCTTACCTTTACCTGTGCAAGGTAGTTGCAAAATCAGCCCAGAATTCTCTAGCCACACAAATGTACATGAAGTAGTACAGGGAGATCCATTTCTACCTGTTAAAAGCACTGCATGCATACCAGAGTCACACAGAAGGATTTCGATTTCTGTGTTTTTGATGAAATGCCATGTTTTAAAATCCCATTTTAGCTAGTGTGGAAAGATGCTTTACTCTCAGATGTTTTAGCATATCTTTTTCTTCAGTTAAAATGAACTTGAATTCTCTCTCCCGCCCTGTCACCTAAGACTAATGACTGTTGGTGGTGTTTCCACTTTGCAGTCTGCAGTCACTTTTCAGAAGAAATCCCATTGTTCCTAAGCCCTGGCTGCATCTGATAATTGGTGTAGCAAATACATAAATGGTGAAAGAAAGCAGTGCAGACAGTGCAATAGATGTAGAGCAGCAAGACTGGGAGAACTTGCCAAATAAAACTCCATGCTGATCAAGTGTTCTTTGATGCTTTATTTTTCTGAGGGAAGGAACCCTGGTTTTTTTACCAGCCTCAGAGGCTTACCATCACTTTCACGCTTTCTCTGACAGGCAGCTGGATGCAGTGTCCATCAGCATACTCTGGGTATTTGCTGTGGAATTTCTTGAGTATAGCTTTAATCGCATCTGCTGCCAAAAGTATTAGGGATACATACATTGCTTTTGGTTCAAGCATAGCTCCACTACTGTCCATGTAAGATACAGAAAAACTCTCTGTGTGTGTGCACATGTGTATGTAATCCATAACATTTCCTGTTGTCCCTTATGCTCTATTTTTCTCAGATCCTTTTCAGCTTGCTCAGACCTCTTTTTCCAAGCCTGACATCTGCAAAGTCATTAATGTCGTTGAAAAATGGGTATATTATATGTAAGATTGAGTCCTACATGGTATGTAGCAGGATTTTCTTTGTACTTAATATAAGGGTTTAATTTTACACCCACACTGCACAGTTGTAAAGACTACAGCAAGTCCAACGCAGAGGCTTTCAGTATCTATACTTCCCTCCCTTTATCTTGAACACTAAATTGTCAAAAAACATGTCTGTCTTCACATGAATTCCTGTAATCTGTTGCCTGGCCTCCCCCACCCAGTTCTCACTGCTTTTCTTGCCTCCTACTTTTCAGCTGGTGACGTCTTTCCTGTACAACTTGTCCTACAAGGGTTTATATCTACTAGAACTTGGTCTGAATTACATAGTTAGGGTCCACAGTGGGTGGGAACAGGGAACTCATATGCTTAGTGAGAGCTACTTACGAGGACAATAGTCAATGGAAAAAACAAGCCTTTGCCTCAAGCTCTGCCTTACTTCAGGGCTTAGGCACCTTACCAAGCAGGGAGGTATGTACTCCTGCTTGGCACCTGGAGCTCCCAGCCCTCTCCTGGAGCAAAGTTTCCAGGTTGCTTTTCTGCAAACAAAGTCTATGTCATTTTTTCCTTCAAGAATGTGACTGGAAATGGTATTACCCTCGTTCAGATATGATGCCTAGTTGGAGACATTTTGCATTAAACATTTCAGAGCTGACCATGTTTTCCACACAGGTTAAATAGTCATTTGACCAGATGTATAAACAAATCCTGAAAAAAGATCAGCTCCCTGCTTCCTATTTATAAGTGAGTCCTTTGAGTACCAGGACACACAGGAATATTCACACTCTGCTCCTCTCTACATCTCAGTTACTTTTGTTCTTCTGAGCACAGAAGAGATTCAACTGAAATCTCAAAGGAGGCTGTACCTTGAGGCCTTAGAGGTAATGGTGAGAGCAACTTCTGGAAGCTGATCTGGAATGCAGAGTGACCGGCGCCTCCGGCCAATGATTCTCAACTCCTTCTTGGCTGAGCACTCCATGAGAAAATGCTTTATGTTCTTGCCTTTGCTGGGGCCAGTTTGAAACAGATAGGGACCTCCAGCCTTGGCTTTCTCTCTCATTCATGTGTACATATCTCTTTCGATGCAATGTTTTACGCATGCAGCTGTGTTAACAGTAAAGCTTTCTAAACGGAGGATTCTGCCCAGTGCTCATCTCCTGAAAACAGCTGCTTCACAGCTGCTGTGCAGCACACCCACAGGAGTTCCCCCCTACTGCTGAGAAAGGCTGTGCATAGCACACAGGGTGCAGACACACAGATGTGCTGAGCACCTGTCCTGTGCATGCTTAGCAGGTGCATCCTGGCTTTCCAACCATACGTCAGGCAGACAGCTATTCTGAGTGTGAAACAGCATCCCAGCTGACAGTTACCAGATGTCCAAAACTTGAGGATATACGAAAAATCTTCAAAAAACATCTTGAAAAATTTCAACCAAAAAAAGAACTTTTCTGAAAATACCTACAGGTAAAATAGCACTGCCAAACTGCAAAAATATGTCTCGCTCAAATCTTTGTTACTCAGGGCAACTAGTGCAGATCTAAGAGCACAGAGAACAGCAATATTCAGAAAATCCAAGATATGTCCAAAAGCACCAGACAGCAGAGAGTCCATCTTCTATTTAAAACTTAAATTTGAATAGAAAAATCTAATCACAAACCTGGTGGATGGGGCCTTGTTAAAAATTAATCCTCCAAGTTAGTTTAACCAACTGAACAGATTTTCTTGCCTCTGATGAAATCACTCACTCTGTTTACTATTAAATCAGTACTGTCAGTTCTGATTTCATTCTTAGGTCACCAAATACTTCTGTATATTGTTTTTCTACCTCAATATCCAAAACTAAATGACATCCAGATGGTATGAATAGTAAAAAAACCACACACCAAGCAACAGAAGTCCTTTCAGGAAATGATCATCAATTTCCCTTTAAAGAGATGTTTCTTCTCCTGCTGAGATGGCACAGATCAGGCACTGGGTTGTACTACCAGAATGTAAATAACCTGATTTTGCTGAAAATGTATTTGCCAAAGGGTGCTGGTCAAAAGAGGTCATACAAGAAAGGGCAGATCTCTTTAACTTTTTTTTTCCACTGGTACATTTGATTACCATGAAGGAGAGAAAACTTTTAAAGAACATTTTTTTAAGTTCTTTTCTATGGCATTATCTTCTCTACCATGTCTACATGATGACTACCAAAGAAAAACCTCAAGATAACACAGCTGACTAATATAAAGCCTGCTGCTTCTACTGTTAGGAAAGGAGAAGTCATAAAAAGAGTGTAAGAGGGCAGACATCACAGGATCTGCAGCTGGAAGAACAATATGACTATTGGTCAGGAATAAAAAAATTGTGAAAAGATTCCTTCCTGTTCCCTGACCCTTCAAATATCAATTATTCTTTGGGGTATTCAGAACTTGTCTGGATATGACCCTGAACAACATGATCTGTCTTTGAAGCGCCCTGCTTTGAGCAGGGGATTGGACAAGATGACCTCACAAAGTCCATTCTAAAATAAGTGATGCTATGATTCCATGTTTCTACTTAATGCTAGGAAAAAACCCTCTCATACCTCATACTTTAGAACTAGCATATACAACATCCTATGAATGCCCGCAGGTGCTTTCCAGGGCTAAAAATAGTAAGATCAGACCATCTTCTTTGCACAGTAAATACGACATATGTCTGTTTGAATCAAACAGAAATAAGTAGACTTTATTAAGTATAGATTCTGGGTTTATTGGATATGTGTGCAAAATTGGCTCTACTTACTCACTTTGATCACCAGTTTGATCTGGTGTAAGGAGCAGCAGATTGTATTCCTAGACTCAGGCTACATAAGTATACTCTCATCAGATCAAATTCATTTAGTTTAGGTTTGTTTCAAAATATTCCTAATATAGATTTTGTAGGCTTAGCTATCCATCTTACAGTCATATGTGTCGAAGATAAAAATAGTAGTCATTTTAAAATTTTTCTTATGTAGGAAGATTCAGTATTAATAATAGTAGCTCCCAGATGATACAGATGTATTACTGTCATTTCTGAAATAAAGAAATGCCAGTAATCATTGCAAATTTCTGTTAACTCTTTAGAATAACAGAAAGAAAAACTTTTGCATTTAATTGGGAATTGATTCTTGCCAGTGCTCCCAAAGCAAAATGCATTTGTCACTTTACTATAAAGAATGTATTTTCAAAGGGAATAAAACATTACTTTTCTGTGACAGTTCCCCAGTGGTGACAACAGCGTATTTTCAAAGTAGTAAGTTTTTTTTGAAAACTGAACCTCAGTGACTGATAACTTTAACATCAGATACCGATTTTTTTCTTACCCTTTCTGTGTGGGTCAGAGCAAAGTGGCCAAAGAAGGACCTCAAAGTGTCATCAGGACCAACCTCCTACCTGGAGGAGAACTCAAAAACCTTCTCAATGGGTTGAGCTCTATTGTTCTGTACTTCACATGTTGGGTTCTCCTATGTGGATTTTGTATACTGCACTGTCACTTCCCAGAAACTGACATTTCACTGTCACGATGCAGAGCCAAAACATGCTGAATAAAATCAGGGAGCTTCCTGCGAGTGGGAAGGGGATGTAATGCAGTGGATTGTATTCATTAAGTACTTTAGCATAAAGACTCTAGTATATACTCAATGCCTGATGTGTATAGATATATACATATATGTACACACATAAATATGTAGGTAGGTATATCATAATACTAAATAAAACAGGACCAGGGCAAGGGCTTGAGTGCCAGCCTGTCATTTGCCTGTAGCAAAGTCACTGGGGCTGCTGCAGTGCCAGTTCTCCCAGAAATCGCCTAAGCCCAGTTTGAGCAACAGCATGTGCCAGGAGTTCTCCTTAGCAGACAGTTTGGACCCTGCCTTTTGGAGGGGACAGGGAACAGAACATGCAGCCATCTGAGCCCAAGCTGGCCGTGCCATTTGGCTTCAGGACCACAAAATGGTCCCTGGGTGGTTTTACTCAGTAATACAGAGGTAGCCAAGGAGAAAAAATAAATGTCATAACCTTTATTCTGACATAGACTCATTCTGGGATTCTTGAGTTTGAAGCCTGAAATTTAAGAGAGCCCACAGAGTCTCATCCACCATGGTGACCCATAGACTTTGGTATGAAAATGTAAGAACTAAACAACTAACTGGTTTTTGTTTTCTTTTCAGGTAATTTAAATGATTTAGGTGCAGATTGATTGTTTCATAAATGGACCATGGAAGACGTTTAATGCTCATTTGGCTGGGTGCCTTCAGTCTTCCCTACTGCCTCCCTCCCATTCCAACTTCTAACTCTGGGCTTGACAGTTCACTTTAAAAATGGTCCTCGCTACTCAAATCTCGCTTACTGAGGTGTCATCGTCAGTGAAACTCCAGCACTTTGATTTTCAAAACATTTGGCATGCCCACATACGTTCCCAGCAGGATTCTCTGGGTGTCGAGCTGGGGTGCAGCTTCAGAAGGACTGGCCGTGCCAGGAGCAGTCTAGAGGAGCAGAGGCACATGGGTTTAGGGCTGCCAGAAACAGGTCAGCTTCTGCATAAGCAGACATAAAATAAGAGGGAAACAGACTTGTTAGCAAATGCCTTCAAATGGCTTTATGAAAAAAAATCATTTGAAAGGTTTATTCCACACAGGAAAACTTAATGGATACTGAAAAGATTTTCTTGACTGGCCAGTATGACCCTGATTCTCACAGGGAAAAGTGACCGATAAATAGAAAGCTATTACCTCAATTTTAAATAAAGCCATCAACATTACTCTTGCCTTAGCTCTCCACTTCTGTTACATGAAGCTACTTACCTGATTTAGAAAAAAAGAAAGCAAAACTCTCACTCTTTTTCTGATTAAAGTCCCTGTGGTTTACATACATTTAATATAAAAAATCAGGAAATTAAGCATGCCTTAATAACAGACTTGATTGCCGCAGAAAGCACGTTCTAAATGTGAAACATACAGAAGTGTCCTTGAAGGGGCAGAAGAAATACAATGGCTAAAGTGCAGTTATTTGGTAGCTCAAGCTGGGTTAAACTCCAACAACTGACAGGCAGTACCTGCCACTTTCAGCCTTCAGGCAGCGCATCAAGTCAGAAGGATCACAGTGAAAGTTATTACCCAAACCTTGATGCAGTACTTAATCCCTTTTCTGAGACTGGAGATAACAGTCAATGTAATCTGTCACGGAATAAGGTAAATTACTGTTCTATGAACAGGTTATGCTGCAAACAATTCATTCTGCTTTGTGTTTAAATGCCAAATCAACGCAACTTAATGTCATACAGTAGTTAATACTTACTGTCTTCTGCAACAGAACTTAATTCCTATAAAAATATGATCTACTACTGCATTCAACCTCCATTTTATTCATTCTACTCTCCACTAAAAAGACATGACTTTCACCATTTTGTAACACCAGATTTCTTTTACATGAAATTCTGTCTAAACTAGTATTTTGAGACCACGAGGTCTGAGCTTAAAATATAGATACTTTAGTGCATGGGTATGTATTTGCTGGAACACAGAACACGTGAACGTTGACCTATAAACAGAGGGAAGCCCACCTTTGTTGTATTAAATAATTTTGTCATTTTAGCACTGAATACAGAGCTGCCTGAAACTCTGATATTTCAAGTTTGTAGAACTTTATGCTATTGCAATTTTTTTATATATTTTGCTTATTAATGGAACCAAACCTTCTTCATGATCTATGAGCCAAATAGAACATTTTAGGAATACTAACACAAGATGTTTCCACAATGCTCCTTGTGTTTTTTCCCAGTTCTGTTAGCTGCTGCGGACCAGTGCCTGCCGGGATGCCAGGCCCACGGCTTCAGTGCAGCTTTGCCCTGTACAGTGCTACAGAAATGTAACACCTTGGGGCTAGCTGCTCCAAAAGACTTTCTGGAAGCCAGCTGCCTTGCACAGTGGGAAGGTTGGAGTCCTTGGCCCTTGGGTAGTCCACGTGGAGGCACTGACCTGAAACCACAAAGCATCTGAATCCCAGCAGAAGCCACGAGGCTTTTCTCCTCTCCACTGCAGGGCTCCAGGTCTAGCTTCTAGGCTTCAAGTCTAGCAAAGGCTTCCAGTTTCTCAGGTCCGTGGTGAGATATGAGCCAGGAAGACAAGAGCAATCTCTCGCTAACCGGGTATCTTCCTCTAATCTGTGCCTTAGCATCACCCGCGGGTCTCAGGTTTCCACACTTTCTGGTGGAAACTCGACCTGCCAGGTGCTCCAGGCTCCTGATGTTATAGCTGGAAACGGGGCTTCACCTTTGCCATAGAGAATTTGGTAGCACGGATCTGCAGAATAACTGCCAATGTTCCCAGAATGTTCTGCACTCAGCAAGATTTTGTGCAGCTGTCATCTTGGAACTACCTATTCCAATACTTCATTTTTAATGAGGCAATTTTAAGCCCCTCCCCCCCTTTTTTTAAGCAGAACTTGATGCCTTCGCTATCTGAGTGATGGCTGGAGAAAGAGAGCTTCTGGTGAGCATTTAAATTCAAAACGTCCCTGGGGGAAGCCTCAGCATGCCAGGGAGTGTGAGGTCACCTGCGGGCAGCACTGCTTCTTCTCCTAAGGCTGAGACTGCTACCTACTCTGCCTTTGCCCGGCCTTGAGATTCTTGGTTACTACTTTCAAGTGTGAAGAATGGCCCAAAGCTTCCCCCTTCCCTACGCCCCATCTGACGCCGAGGCCAGGCTGCACCTTCCTTTTCCCCCAGCCCTCACCGCTTGGTATTCTCCTTCCTTCCTTTCCAACACTATAACGGGGTAGTGTGGTCTCTGTCTTGTCAGAGACCTTGTGGGACCATGTGTGACCTACAGATGGGCAGGCTGTAGAGTGTGGCACTTGCACCCTGTCAGCAAATGGAAGGGAAGACAGGAATGCCAGAATTAAAAGCTTTACCAAAGGACGTAATTGTAGGGGACAAATCCACTTACGAAAGCACAAACATAGGTGATTACTGTAAAATATAAGAACATTTTCCTTTGCCAAGTACAAGCAGACTGCATTGGGCTCCTGCTAGACCAGCAGGCCAAAATTAAGCCATGAAAGCAAGCATTAATGCAGGGATTGCTTGTGGCACTGAGAGACTGAAGACAGTCCCATTACTGGGAGGAGTATGCACTGGTTTAAGCTGGTAGCTGAAACAGTTTTCAGACGGTTAATCCGCTGCCTGCTTGCTTGGGCCAAGGGTGCCTCAGGATCCGTCTATGCTCTTGACAGTAGCAGTAGCACGTAGGTGGGCAGAGTACTGTCTCTAATCAAAATAGCTTATCAGAAGAAGTCTAGCACACAGCAAAGGGGAATGCTGCAGAGGCTGCAATAACAAAGTAAGTAACTGATGTAGAGCTGGGGTTTGCCTGAAAAAGACCTTTTAAGCAACAGCAGATATTTTTATGCTGTACTCAGACATCTATTCAGAGCCCTTTCACACCATATCAACCTCAAACATCTTTGGCAATTATCAAGAAAGTCTAAAGCCACAAATGCATTCTGCTTTTGACTCTTCAGGAAGCTGAGAAAGTTCCTTGCAGCAACAATAACTGTTTGTATTTGAGCTGTAAACTGAAACGAGAACACTTTTCTTTCACCATCCCGTTCCAGAGTATGTATTCAGACTTCAGGCTATTTGCCCACTAACTTGTTAAAAATCTGCATTATCATGAGCTATATGACATGTTATCAGGGCATTCCCACATTCCCACTCCACAAAGGACAAAATCCCAAAAGATGGAAAAAAATACCTGAAGGACAGCACTGCAGCCTCAGCTGTCTTCTTTGCCTGCTCTGCCAGGCCCACACCAAAAAGCTCTTTTGTTTTCCAGATTTCCTTTCATTCAGATGTTTGGGAAGACAAGACAGGTATCTTCAGTATCAGAGCAAGGGAGCTTGTGATGATAGCCTCTGGTCTGTACCTTGACCAGAGCCAGCGTGGTACGGCTGCCCCTGGTCAGGCTGTGGAGATCCCTTGCAGACTCATTTCTCTCTGTTGGGATTTCCAGTTACTTCTTTCACCACTGCTTTTCCTCAGCCAAAAGGCCCTGGTGACATGATGGTTCCCAATGCTTGTGATTACTCTGGAGTATTTGTTACTGAACAGATTAATTCTGTTCAACCATCTGCCCTCTGGATGAATTTCTCCATGGTCTGGTTTAACACATGGTGAGCTTTCTCCACAATATTGAGAAGATTTTGAACATCTAGAAGGCAGTGTGTCTTCTGCAGTCTCATCTTCTACTGGAGAAGTACCCAGAGATTACAAGTTCATGATACTTACTGCCCTCTGGCTTGAATGTCAAAATTTGGGGCAAAGGTGTCCCTTCCTACCAGATAAGAAAGCAGATGCTGTCTAACATGGTGGAGAGATCACAATGGACAGCAGATAGACTGAAACAGTTTATGTACATGGCCTCTTACCTGTACATAAGGCTGCCATTACAATCCAATAGCAATATAATTCTGTTGCACAAAATCTTCAACACCTTCTTGAAAAAGGAGGCTATCATGCCTCTGCCCCAGCCTCTCCCTGTGCTGCTAGAACAACATGCTTAGCTCACCAGGCTTGGAGGTGTGCCTCTTGGCTGTCTAGAGAGGCTCTGTTCTGGCCCACACTCTTCCCTACTCAAAACGTCTAGAGGCAGACCCCCCAAAACTCTGGTCTTGTTAATCACCAGATTTTGAAAAAGTCTGAAGACCACCCAAGCAATTGAAGCCCTCTTTCATACTGCAAGCGGGATTGCTCAGGGTTCACCAGGGAGCAGAGCCCAACTTGCCTGGAGTGGAAGGCTGCAGCGTATAAGCCTGTCAGAAGGAAAACGATGACTTCTGACTGCCTGGTTAGGACTCAGTGCTGGCGATGGAGCACATTTAAAGGGTGATGACAGAGTAGAGCTATAAAGAAATGGAAGAGACCGAGCTTATCTGATGCCCATTTCAGGTCCAAGCACATTGGGAAGTGATGGCATCCTGCCGCTGAATGCCAACGTCTATTGGAGTGGCAGAATCCCTCCCAGAAGGAGCTGCTGGTTGATTGTCATCCTAGCTCTACTGGTGTTATGCAGGGGTTTTACAGTGTACACATTATTCAGAGGAAACACAAACCTATAAGGACTTGCCAAAACATGTTGACCACCATGTAGATAGTTTCACAATCTTCTCCATCATTATTCTTGGAATTTGAGCCCTGGAAGGCTTCCATTTCCTCAGCTACATTAAAAATTGTGAAATACTTAAAAAATACAGTGTGGGTTAATAGTACTGATGTAATGAAGGTGTATGGTTTTTTAACTGAATTTACATGAGTTCAGGCTAAACTGCATAATAGAACAAGAGGTCATCTTGGTGAGAGGCAAGAGGTACCAGCTTTCATTAAACAATTAATTTACTGTCACTTTTCAAATTAAAAAGGGTTTATTTTATCACAAGATATTGTGTTTAATTTTTTGGTAGTGGTGCTTCAGACAAATTATTTTTCAGTGAACATCACATGAATTTTTTGATGCATTTTCCAATAAATGTTTAAAACAAGACTGAGCTACTTAATTAGAAATAATTGTCTATTACAGACATCAAGCCAGGTTCATATAATCTGATTGCTTCAGCCAAAGAAGTAATTCAAAAATTAAGATAGCACATTTCAATATTCTCCATAATTGGAACAAGATCTGGCTTACTCATATAATTTCAGTGACTGTCTTGCACTTCTGCAGTAACAGAGATTTATTGAACCTGTTGAAAATATGTACACTTGCAGCAAACTTATGAAGACTTCACTAACCAAAACTGGTATAAATCAGGAGTAAATTTGCTCAAATCAATGAACTTAAAATAATTGTAGACCAGTATAAACAGCTCCTGCCTGTCAGATTTCATATTGCTTTCCACATGACTGACTATATGAATGGCCCGATGGAAACCCAGTGAAGTTATTAAAATTGCCTAAAGCCACAGAAACCCTACTGCTCCACTAATGCAGAACTGGAGCCATGTTACGTCCATGTCATTTATATTAGTCCAGCTATCCAGTATCAGATAGCTTTACATTTTTCAGGGACTGAAGACATTTTTTTCCCTGTGCAAATATAGGGACCCTAAGTTTATTAAAAAAATATTTGAACAAAAGATTGAATTAATTCTAGATTAATGTGTAGTAAATTGTGGTTAACCTTACTTATTCCGTTATTTCAGTTTCTGTACCAAGAAGCAGAAGCAATACCATCTGACACTGTAAGAGACTGTTAGTGCATTGCTTCTTCAGAGGAAATTCTAGATGAGAAAACAATTATAATTTCAGTTTTTCTAGGGTTCATTTTAGTCAAATTGTTACAGGTCATCATGAAGACCTACAATTTTTTCAGGCCCTTGACTGCCTCTCATAAATGTCAATGTGTCAACATTCATTTATTGGTTACAATGAGGCGTAAAGATGTTATAATGAAAATGCTGTCATGTGTCAAAATTATATGAGTCTTGAGCATATTAATGAAGTCATCAAATTTCTACAGAGTTGTAGAAACCCTTGTTAAAATACATTTGGGTTAAATCCAACTCTGAATCCTGTGAGGCCTGATCATTTGAGACTTCAGTGAGCTTGGCAACATTTCTGCAAGTGACGTCTTTAAGACAGTTGAAGGGTACACTTTCTAAAAGATCACGAAGATACAGACATTTCAAAGATATTTTCATTTAATAGAATTCAATCACAGTTCCCCCCGTCCCTGTTTTTATGGATATAAAGTGCTCCTACAATACCTAGGCATTCTGTTTACCAGATCCTCTGAATCCAAGTTACTCCTGAACATCTGGATCGAGCAGCAAAGGGCTGTAACCCACAACAAAGAAGACTGTACCATGGGTTCGAACTTTTTATAGCCTTCTGGTGCCTACCTCCTAGTGTCAACTCTGTCCTTCTTACATTCAGTTTTAAACACCTGCTTTTTCCTGATCTGATCCTCTCCATAAAAGCAGCACAGGGACAGTAGAGTTATGACTTTGGTGGATGAGAACTGTCAGAACTGTCACCTGTACCTCACTGGCAGCTGACCTGCTGACTGAATCACTGCACGTAAGTGCTTTGTAGAAATGGAGAGCTGATGGTTTTGGAGCGACAGGGTGAATACTACTTTGGTGACAGTGGAGTTCTACACATGCACTCAGTCTAATTCCACATGAGTTTCAGTTTGAACACATTTCCCTTGCCTCTCTGCCAGCTTTTGATGGAAAGAGCTTAAAAAGATTTTAGGGACTGAGTTTTCCAGAGGGCTATAACATAGGAGTGGGACCCCAAATCCCTGCAGTCTAGCCAATTTTTGTGACTGTAAGCAAATCTCTTTTAAGCCACTTGATCTGCTTTCCCCCTCTCTAAAAAAAAAAAAAAGCAAAAGATGCTTGCTTTCTTTATAAAGCACTTTAATGTCTGTGAATAGTTGTTCTATATGCTACATCTGGGGACAAGAGGAAGAGACTAGATGTCTGTCCACATCTGTGGGGTTGTTAAATGGAATTCCATCCCTGTCTGATCTGATACAGACCATGCAGTTATTAATTTGGGGATTCTCTTTACTCCTGTAAAACAAGATAAAGACTTGTGAAGTTTCTTGTTTGTTTCTTTCAGTTCATTGCTGGTGTTTCCCTCCCTCTCCTGTCTTCAAATTCTAGAATAAGTTATGCAGGATTATCAGATACTAGTTTTTGCCTTTGGAGTTCTCTCTTTATTAGGCATTTCCTGGGTTTTCTCTATATGTTATTAAAAATAAATATTTCTGAAAATAAAAATGTCTGGAAGTACAACCAGTGAAAGAACTGCTTCAATTGAATCATGCTGCATAGCACTGACAAGCAGAATTAAGTCTTTACAGTGGCCAATTGCCACTGATGCTGCAATCCAGCCTATTCTTGCCTACGCTGGAATGGTTTCAGAAAGAGCAGAAGTTCTGGTTCTGGTAGGAGACAGTTCCATTGCACCAGAGTTATGTTGCAATTTAGAGGAGTTATTTTTTCCTCTGAGGTAGTATTTACTGTATTTCTCTATTTATTGCTTCTATTACTTCTAAGGAACCACATGAAAAATTCTGACCTTTGTAAGTGATGGCTTCCATTTGCCTTCTCACCTTCAGACTAAGCTTGAAGTGATGATCAGCATGTTTCTGGAAGTAACCGTGAAGGTTTAAAATCAGTTTAGAGGAGCTTGGGTTTCTGAGGATTAAAGAAAATCTTCAATCCTTGCAGTAACATGATTGTAACACAGACTTAATCAGCTTCAGATACTGTAATACAAATAATAAACCAGGTATATGGCTCAGGATATTAAGCACAGCTGGTTTCATTTTTCTTGTAAACTTGCAAACTTTTAGCTTTTCTTCTTGCACTGAGAAGTTAAATTGCAAGATGATAGCCCCAACTTTAAGAAAATTGTCCTCCCTTATAAATAATTTAGGGAGGTAACCTGTATCAGTTAAAATTTTAGAAACAATTCAGTAAAATCAATGGTACCTTCAGTATACTAGATAAAAAATGGTTACTTGGACCCAGAGGGCAGTTTTGACTGTGGGTTAAAGAGGAGGCTGCCTATTGGGCCAGAAAAGGCAATTGCAATCACTGGAAAGCAACCTGGGAATAGAGAGTGGTCACTTTCTATTGTATAGTGGAAAAAAGTGCTGCTCAGAAGGAAAGTATTTAGGACAGAATAAAAGTAGAGACCAAGCAGGAGTAGAAGGCCAGGAAAGGGCTACCAAACAGCATTGACAGAAAACAGCCTGGGAACCGCCTTCTCAGGGCATCTCAGAGACTCTTGTGATGATGATAAAATGTCCCATTTAAGCTGTGTTCCCTTTAGTTTCTGTATTCTGTATTTTTCCCTGGAAGAAGAAATGGAGCTTTTATACCTGCACATGGTGCCTTTTGTAACACAGGAAGGTCTAGGTGAAGCATACAGTTTGCACTTTGTGACTTGGCCAGAATAATTTCTTCCACTTGCTTTCCCATCGCTTTCC
>JAVKLA010000074.1:60695394-60719666 GCA_034782735.1 Sagittarius serpentarius
TTTATTTTTTTTTTTTTTTTTAATTTGGAATGAGAATTAGAAGTACTATTACTAAAAAATCCATATGAAAGGTAATTGATGAAGAACAGATTTTTTACCATCTCCAAACACAAGGAACCTCAATGAATTTGGAAGTTTTAGCAGACGGGATAAGTAGCAGCCCATGCTTCAGATACCAAATTAAAATACAATTAGTATGTTGATGGATTCCACATGCTCCAGTGTAACCTGAAATACCTGCAGTCGATAGTCTGTTGCCAAATAAGAAGTGGCTGCTGCATTCTGTGATTATGTTACTTCCTGCTGGCAGCAGCAGAAGCTCTACACAGACAAGCAGATTTGTACAAAACATGACAGAGATTTCTAGAGGTGTTTAGTAAAGTTTGCTATATTTGATACCCTAGCTTTAGGAGTAAATATTAAAATTGAATTTAATCTCATTTGAAGCTAAAAGTGCTAGCCAGTACAGAATGTCCCACATAAGGGGTCTCATACGTACCACTAGTCCATGAAACAACCGCTGGTAATAGCTATTATATTCCAGTTCTCACTTCTGTAGAAGAATAGGATTATTCAACTACCCAATATACTTTCCAAGAACTTAGAGACACAGCCCTTCTGCAGAGCTCTGATCCAGCAGGCAGTCCTGTAAAAACAGATTATTTGTCTCCAGAGTAGAAGAATCCTAACAGAAAACAGACCTGGACACTCATTAAGGTCCACAAGGAAAACCTTTTTCCAAAGGAGGATGACTATGTTGACTGTAACTTCTGCAAAGAGATTTTTCTGTGTATTTTGCTCACCTAAGTGGAGCTACAAAGCGGGATATTGAACTAGACACTTTAATTTAGTGTCACAATTTGCATTTAACAGAAATTTGCAAAGGAGGGAGGAAGGAAAAGCTACAGCAAATACAACAAAGAAGATGATATCCTATTCTCCTTATTTTTTTTTTTTATTTGGCTCTGCTATGTCACCTCATCTCCAGTGTGCCCCCTTAAAAACACAAGACAGAAGGAGGACTTGTCTCGCCTTTGCAGGAAGGGTGCCACAAATGCAATGTGCAGCTTCATAGCTTTCTGCTATGCTGTCCTCTAAATAGCATTCTGAAACAGATGACAATAACATATTTTTAAATGTTACTAGTAAGCTGACTTAATTTCATTCATCATTTGAATAAAACACCTGTCACAGATGACATAACTATTTATAGACCAGCACAATTCCATTAAAGTTTTAATGACCTGTTGTGGTTTCAACTGGGGTAGAGTTAATTTTCTTCCTAGTAGCTGGTATAGTGCTGTGTTCTGGATTTAGGATGAGAATAATGTTGATAACACACTGATGTTTTAGTTGTTGCTGGGGAGTTCTCACACTAAGTCAGGAGATTTTCGGCTTCTCATACTGCCCTGCCAGCGGGGAGGCTGGGGGTGCAGGAGAAGTTGGGAGGGGACACAGCCAGGACAGCTGACCCCAACTGGCCAAAGGGGTATTCCATACCATGGGACGTCATGCTAAGCAATAAAACTGGGGGGGCATTGGCCAGGGAGTGGCAGCCTGCTGCTCAGGGACTGGCTAGGCATTGATCAGCCACTGGTGAGAAACTGAATTGTGCATTATTCGTTTTGTATATTATTTTATCATTATGATCATTTTCCTTTCCTTTTCTGTCCTATTAATCTGTCTTTATCTCAACCCATGGGTTTTACCTTTTTTCCAATTCTCTCCCCCATCCACTGGGTGGGAGCGAGTTAACGGCTGTGTGGTATTTATCTGCCTGGTGAGTTAAACCACAGCACGACCTTTAGTTATGACTGCAGAAAAAGGCACATCTGTGCAGTATTCTGAATATGAAATATTTTGCATTTAGAATGCTCAGTTAGATAAAAACATGTTAGTCACTATACCAAAGTCAGATTTTAAATAACATTTGCAATATAGGAGGTCCTGTTTGTTACTACAAATATAAGGAAGATGCTAAGTCAGATTGTTAAGACTATAAAAATTATTTTCTCATGGCAACCTACACTTAGGATATGTCCTAACTGACTTCAAGGTCCATTTTATTCAAGGACTGCCTGAGAAGACACAATAGCATTGGGCACAGGGATAGAAGTCCTTCCCTATAGGGAAATGTACAATTTCAGTGTAATCAATATATAGGCTTTACAGACTATGTAATGGTTTTGATTATTTTTTTGGTCTTGCTTTAATCTTTTAATACTAGTTAGCTATTACCATATTCAAATTACAGCTTTTGGAGAATTGCAATAACAAGTTGAAAAGCTTTCTTGTAGAACTTGTACCTAAGCTTGCCATTCTCTATTTTTGGTGAGATATAAAGTCAGAATCAATATTTCACACAAATGGCATGTAACAATGAGGAATTTTCAACAGATTTTAAATAAACACTTAAAGCAAGATCCTGTGACAGGTAACTGAATTCACTACAATTTTTTGTCCAGAAAAAAATCTGCTTCAGTTTTCAGCTGTACAGCCTTTTAACACACATTTACTTTTGACACAAGAAATTAGCATGACCACACAGAATACACCTCCAGAGTAATATGTAAATTACATAGAAAACTCGCAAGTGGTACTTGTGTGATGAGAGAACTAGGTGAAGGCCAATGTTGTGCCAGTTTCAATACGGAAAAGGATTTTCTGCTGAAAACTGTAGGGCTTTTAAGTCAAATACTCTTACCAGTTTTAGCACCTTTTACAGAAAGATGAATCGCTTACCTTTTTAAGCAAACAATGCAGGTGTGATAACCAAGAGGAGTTTGAGGGCAGTGCATCTGATGGGACAAATCCTTTGACTGGATGAATCTAGATTGTAGGCAATTCAGTAGATGCCATTTGCGCAATTTAGAGCTTATTGTTCCTGAGGAACAGATTCTTCACAAGGATGAGAGCGCTTTACCCCAGAAACTCTGTGTATGCCTCTTGGGGTCTGCCATGAGCAGGAATGGCCAAGCTAGGGTTGCCGAGCTTTCAAAGCAGACACTAAAAGTGCACCACACAACTTTGCCTAATGCTGCTTCTGTTTCCTTGATTTAGGCATATGAAAAAGATCAGAGCATTGACATGCTGTGTGTTAGAAAACGGAGACAGAAAGGCAAGAGATCTTTCCTAAATGCTGGTGACTCGGTGAGTGAATGAGAAGATATGTATATAACCAGACATAACTTTTTGACCTCATCCATTAAAGTAGTCTTTATCTCACTCATGATTCTGCAGTAACTTTTATTTCCTTCAATAATCCTGCAGTGAAACAGAAGTACTTTGAACAAGGACAGGCCCTCAATTTTCCTCTGCCTCCAAGACCCTTACTTCTTCTTACTGCACCTCGTTTGTTCCCCAGGAGTATTATTCCCTCTATAGAGTCTGCCTGGACCAACAGCTGGTTCTTCCCAAGAGTTAAAAAAATCAGTCCAACAGGGAGAAGCATCAAAATGTCAAAGCTGCAATATGCAATGATTAGGTTCCTGCTCTGCTTATGTTAGATGCAAGTGTGAGTCCATAGACATCTCCACTGAAGCACCCACTGAAGTGTTCGCAGAAGCAAGGATTTTGGTTAGGGTGAGACACACCATGCATGAGGAAAAGAAGATGGTGGAAATTTTCCTTTTAGGCTGTTTTGTGTAGACAGTAAAGATGAAGAGAGTCTAAAAACAGGTATTTGCAGGAAGGCAGCGTAATAGCTTACACATGAACCTGTCACTAATTTTTTCAGTCTTTCCATCCACAGCATTGCCTGGTCTCACAGGAAATATCCCCAAAGGAATTTTAGCTTCAACATAGGATAAAGAGCTCTGAATATGTAGACCTCCCTAAAGGAAACCTGTAGTTATTATGTCAGTCCTAGGGTCTGAGAAGTGAAAGTAGTGATCTCACATTTAATTTTCTATTTGCAACAGCTAGTAGTTCACCAGAGCTGCAGTTGTCTGGAAGAAGTGTGTTTAGAGAGAAAATACTCTGGTCATTTCTTCTTAGTCTTCTTAGAACATTGAAGGTGATGGTGGTGTAAGAAGTAGCAATTTTCCTATCATGTTTAAATCCTTACTTTGTTGTTGTTGCTGTGTCCTTACTCCATGCTTTTTCTCTGGCAATTTTTATGAATAAAGACTGCTCCTGCAAAGGTGGTACTGAAGAGAAACTGAACAGTCATTAAACACCCACAGTGGTTACATGTCAAGGATGAGGATAGCAACTGTTCTTTCGAAAAAGATCATCAAGTTTCCTTAATATCCTACTGTATCAGGTGAATCTTTCTGATTACATATGTTAGATTCAAAAGAAAGTGCTTTTTTGCACTTGGAGATAAAAAGAAATTTTTCTGTCCTGTTACTTAACACATCAATAGGATTTAACTTTTCTCTCTTTCAGTTTACTAATTCAGCTGCTTTTTTCTAGTCCTTTCACTGTTAGTTGTGTTGAATCCACTAAATCGCAAACTAACTACTAAATTTAAATAACCCTTTCTACCATTTTCACATTAGAGTTAGAGAGTTATCAAGTAGTGAACTGAATTGGAACAGTGACAACCAAAATGCAAAATAAACTAGTCAGACCAAACTGAATCAAGTTGCTGGATAGAAACTTTCCAAAACTTACTGGATTTTGACAAATCCAAGCCCTCAGTAGTCTGTGTAATTTTCTGTGTTGCCCTGTCTACAGTGAGCATGTTCAGTCTCTGCTCCATGGCCACAATGATGCTGACACCTGCAGCAGTTCCACATGTTCTCTCTATACAGTCGCTTTTATTTGTGAGTAGCCCAAGGAAACATTCAGACAATACGTGGTTTCTTAATACATTGTGTGTTTTAATGGGTTGAAATAATTTTTCACTTCCAATTGTGAACAAGAATACTATTTTTTCTGGGAAAAAAAAATCTCAGTACCAGTTTCTCCCGCTTTCCTCCACTGCTGAAGGAATTCTCATACAAAGCTTCCCACAGGCCAGTGAGTTAGGGGAGTTTAAGTGTTTGTCAGGGAGGGAAGGTTAACCACTGAAGAATGTGCTGGCAATCTGTGTTATTGACGGTACTGCATGTATTCATCGCCCACCTGGCAGTGGGTGAGCAGGTCACTGACCAATTCTTGAGGATCATTTCCTTTCCTTCTCAGCTATAACAAAGGAGGATGCAGACTTCCATTCTGGGAGAAATGCAGTCAGTTGTTGCAATCTGTTGAATAACAACAAAAGCAGGCAGTTATGCTTGTGAGAAAATTTGAAAATAGATTGCCATAAATGATACAACGCTGTGTATTTCTAGTTGCTTCTCAGGTTTTTCAGATGTGGGTGTGAAAGACGGAAGCCAATCATCCAAAGCATGTTTTCTAATGCATGATGTCCTAAGCTGGCCCACTTTGCCTATTAGGAAAATTCAGATTTAAATTTCATTATTTAGGATATTCCATACAGAAGAAAAATACAATCAGAGGTATAAAGGAAAATAAAAAAAAAAACTTCAGTATTTTGTTCATGGGAAAAAAGGTTCAGTAAACTTATTTCTTTGGTGATGGATGTTTGAAAGATGCATCTAATGAAAAAAACAGTAAAACACAGAACAGCTTATCAAATTTATGAATAATGTAGCTACTCAGTCCCCACATCTCACCTAGCTGAGTATGTGGGGAGGGAAAGACTTCCTAGGTGTTACGAATAGATCCAGAATACGTTGCTGCTAAGTCTAGATCAGCTCATAGGTAGGACAGCAAGTTCAAAACATCACAGGAAGATCAAATTCTGCATGCAGTGCAGTGAGGGGAGAGAGAAGTGGTAGCTAAGAGAAACTAGGGTGTTAGTGCCTGGATATGTAAGAATGAGATACAGATGCTCAAAACATGAGATTCTGTTTTTGTGTGGAGAGATTTTAGTATAGCAGTAATTCAGTATCCCTGCCTTCTCACTTTTTCAGTATCATCAGAGAGTACTGATTTTAATGAACTACATGCTGCATTTCCTTAATGTGGCACATAAAGGAGTCTCTAATCTCTGTCTGTTTTAAGAGAAGACTTAACCAGAGTCAGTTGCTCAGTGTGCTTCCATACCCTTCTAATTAATAGATTTCTCCTGCCACTGAAGGTTTTTGGGGGCCATTACAATAGTTAAGGGCAGACAAATTCTCTAAGCAGGGTGAGCTCTCTTACCTCCTGTCTTTAGTTAACTGACCTATTCTACTGCTTAAGCCCATTAAACCCTGGTTGGCTGCTTCCATTAAGAAATAAAATGGAATTTGTTGGCTTTTGCTCAAGTACTTCAAATTCAATTTTTTCCCCTTTTTTAAAAAATCTAGCTTCATGTATAAGCAAGTGTCCAGATGGAGAAAATACTTGCTACCATATCAGTACTGTAAAATTTTAGCTTCTGATGCTGCTTCAGAATCAGGGCAAATATATGTTCTGACTGTCCAATTGGCCTAAGAAGTAACTGAACAAAAATTGTCCTTTTGTAATGAATAATGACACCATATTTTTCTGCCCATTGTAACTAGGATCTAACTTCTATTTCACCAGGAGTTACAGACGTAAGCCAGTGTTGGTTGGATGATAAAAGCCTTTTTTTATTTGTATTAAAACATCTGTCAAAAAGTAAATTAACATTGCCAGTTTACTGCCTGGATCCACAGCTACATACTGCGCACAACTTTCTTCTGTGCTTCTCAGAGGCTTCTGGAAGTTCTCCTGCTTTTCAGAAAAATCTCCATTTGGGACAACCTTCATACTCCAAGGCATTCAATCCAATAAAGCACTCAGCTTGATACTCTAAAATAATAAAAAAAGCAGTTGAGATTTTAAAGTGTAAAAGAGCTAAGGGATAGTGCCTGAAATTTTTATGCCATTTTAACACATGGATGAATTTTTGTAGTAGAAGAATCTCCTCCAGGAACGAGGGGGACAGTTTCTGGTGTTTATATTTTACAGTATTTTTCAGTTACCTACTGTGTTGTCTAAACCCAGAAAACTACTGAACACTTTTCCTTGTCTGGATTTTTTTTGTCCAGCACCAGTCCACATTCTGAGATAAGAGACAAGACTATGCTTCTCTTTCTCTCTGCCTGTGTTCTAGCAAGAGCACATCATTAAAAATGGAGGAATAGAGACCCCACATTTTATATCACTGTCCTCCATGCCTTTGGATTGTCTTGCTTGCCAACACCTTAACACTACTCAAGACCTTAACACTACTGAACCTTCTTTTATAATATTGAAGCAGGAAACAACCATTAAGCTGTGACCCATTAAAACCTCCATGCAGAAAAAGGAGCACCCTAGGATGAAAGGGATGATAAAATCCTCTGAACTCCTTCCAGATTGTCTTAGGCCATGAATAAACATTTTGAAAAGGGTGAGTCCTCCTTATTTTATATTCCTTTTGCACTCAGATGACTGACTTCACAGGAGTAAACAAAATTAAGCTGGAAATTTGAAAGCAGCTTCAAAGGAGTTCAGCACCTAATTCTACTGATGGGTCTTTTGAAGATGCAGACCTTTACCTGTAAAATAATCTACATCTTTTTAGAATGTTCTATTATTGCACAGACACTGAAAGCTCAACATTAAAAAGCTTTTCAGTTGAATGGTTTGAATGATTCTTCATTCCCAAGCTTTGGGATTATTCAGAATGCTATGAAAAAAACCTGTCTGATTGAGCATACTGTTTTTCACTTAGTGCCACAAAGCAAAGTTTCAATATGTCAACATAAAGTCTAAGGTTACTAAAGGACAGAAAACAAACACAAAAAGCTGGCTAGTAGGAGTGAAGCTAAAAGACATTAGTAAAAATTACGAACATATACCTACTTTAAAAGTAGAAAAGCATAGTCTGTTTTGACTCAGTTTCTAAAAATGCACATATATTCCAGCAACGGCTCAAATAAGTTCAATAACTGAACAGAACAAGGAAGGTGTGATAGTGCTCATGTTTTAACTTGCAGGATGGTGAGTGGAATTTTGCTTACCGTGGACATCACTCCTGAGATCTCAGGCCTGCGGGTACATGCAAGGAGGGGAACAGGAGCAAGAGCTATCTACAGTGAGAGTGACAGAAGAAGCAGGTCTAAAGCCCTTTCCCACACCCTCACCACAAAACACAGTAATAGATTAATCTTATTTTCCTTCTTACCAAGGTATTTTAGCCTCCCCCAAGATATAATCTCCTGGAGCTCCCACTGAATGACCGTGCTCTGTTTCTGCTCCAAATAAGTGACTGCACATATGGACGATCAAACCAAATATTCAGAAATGTCTATACCCACACAAGTTTGTTACTGTCTTTCTACTACTTTCTCAATGAAAGTCATTCAAGCGACTCCATAAGTCTACCATGCGGTGCAAATGGGAAACAGAAGGTCAAATAAGAAATTTATCCTCCAGGAAGGCTTTATGTGCTTCCTAAGGAAAGAGTCCAAGAAAGCCTAATTGTGCCTGAAAGCATAATGGCCTAACTTCATCCCCAGCTAAAGTAATACATAAAGTTTTTTTTAAATTTCTCAGATCATAAAGCTAGCTAAGGTGAAAATTGTCCATGGCCAATTTAGAAAATATTTTGACTTTGAATTTAAAGGGTACTACCTGCCTTCACCTGAAAAAGCAAAGAAATACATTACATAGTACCTACTCAATACTTCAGGTGTACATAAATGGTTACCAGACACTTCTTGTTGAAGAAATGTATGGCGAAAAGGAAACGTGAATAGTCCAGTAAAAATAATCTCACTTTTATGTGGGGTGTAAACGGTTTTCCTTCTCAAGTTAGTTTAATGTATCATGCATATAGTTTTATTCTGCAGCTTCAGTTCAATGAACCTAGCATGTGCAATGTCAGAAATAACTGCCACCACAGTACTTATTTGCTCTACTAAAGAAAAGCATATAAGCATAAAACCTAAAATTAGATTCTGTTCTTCTTTCTCAATATTTGAAAGGCCTATCACTTGCTGCCAGCCACAGTCAATTGTATTTTGATGTTTATTATTGTCTCTAATAGCAAACCTGAAGAAGCAGTAAGCAAAGCTCCATAAATCAATAGGATGTAGAAATGGAAATACAGACAAGATAAAATCCCTCGTCACTTTATACATCTGAGATTGAAAACACATGAAGAATATAGTCCTCTATGGAAGGCACTTTTGATTAACTGTATGAAAATATTTTAACTGCTTACTGTTAAAAATGAAATGAACATATAAACTCCCATTAGTACATGTGAAAAAAGACAAATCTGTAATTTCAGAATATAAAATTACCTATTTTTTACAGTTCAATGCACTCATAGTTAATGTGCCTCCTATAAACTAGTATTAATTAAGAAAGGATGTTTTAATTGCCTTATGGTTGTCTGATGGAGTTGCAATCTACTATAATAGAATTCTGTAAGTATATAAATTTAAGTATGCTTATGCCTACTGATAAACTTATCAGGTACTCAAAATGTGTTGATGCAGCTCATGGTCTCACAATGAGAGACTTCTGTTAGAGATGGGCTGAAAGAGTTCTCTCGAGGCAACGCAAGAACAGGTTCTGTGCTTTCTTAGTGCTTTATATGGTACATCTTTACTAGGTGAAGAACCCAGTTGATATTGCACTGTAAATCTCCATCATTTAAGCAAATATGACTCCATTTGGTACATCTAGAAGTAACAGCATAGCACTAGACAAAATCTGCAAAATTATTTAGGTATACAGGGTTCAGTTCTGCTGTAGTTGGAAGGAGTTAAGTAGTGTTTTTTTCAGAGACAGGCAGGACTTTTCGCTTTTGAAGAATGTTCTCAAGAATGTCAAAGGTCATAAAATTACTATGGTAACTTTCATTTCCTGAATAAAAAAAATCTTTATATAGGCTGGCTTTCGATTTATTGGCTGAGAATATCATTCTTTCATCTGCTAAAAGTATGTCTGCAGGCTTTTTGTTATCATTTATTACTATTTATTCAAATAATGCAAGTATTCTGATCATGCCTCAGCCCAAAATCTTTAAATTTTATAAATAAGGGCACAACACAGAAGTCTAATGCCAGATAGAGGATACGTAGGATAGAATCATAGAATCATAGAATCATTAAGGTTGGAAAAGACCTCTAAGATCATCAAGTCCAACCACCAACACCACCATGCCACTAAACCATGCCCTGAAGTGCCACGTCTACACGTCTTTTGAACACCTCCAGGGATAGAGACTTCACCACTTCCCTAGGCAGCCTGTTCCGATGTTTGATCCTTCTTTCAGAAAAGAATTTTTTCCTCATACCCAATCTAATCCTCCCCTGGCACAACTTGAGGCCATTTCCTCTTGTCCTACCAGTAGTTACTTGAGAAAAGAGACCAACACCAACCTCACTACAACCTGCTTTCAGGTAGTTGTGGAGACCAATAAGGTCTGCCCCGAGCCTCCTTTTCTCCAGACTAAACAACCCCAGTTCCCTCAGCCATTCCTCATAAGACTTATTCTCCAGACCCTTCACCAGCTTCATTGCCCTTCTTTCAACGCTTTCCAACACCTAAATGTCCTTATTGTAGTGAGAGGCCCAAAACTGAACACAGTACTTGATGTGCGGCCTTACCAGTGCTGAGTACAGGGGCACTATCACTTCCCTACTCCTGCTGGCCACACTATTTTTGAGACAGGCCAGGATGCTGTTGGCCTTCTTCGTCACCTGAGCACACTGCTGGCTCATGTTCAGCTGGCTGTCAGCCAGCACCCCCGGGTCCTTTTCTGCCAGGCAGCTTTCCAGCCACTCTTCCCCAAGCCTGTAGCATTGCACGGGGTTGTTGTGACCCAAGTGCAGGATCCGGCACTTGGCCTTGTTAAACCTCACACAATTGACTTCGGCCCATCAATCCAGCCTGTCCAGATCCTTCTGTAGAGACTTCCTACCCTTGAGCAGATCAACACCCCTGCCCAGCTTGGTGTTTTCAAACTTACTGAGGGTGCACTCAATCCCCTTGTCTAGATCATTGATATAGATATTAAAAAGACTGGCCCCAAAACTGGGCCCTGTGGAACACCACTAGTGACCAGCCACCAACTGCATTTAACTCAGTTCACCACAGCTCTCTGGGCTTGGCCACACAACCAGTTTTTTACACAGCGAAGAGTACACCCGTCTAAGCCATGAGCTGCCAGCTTCTCCAGGTGAATGCTGTGAGAAATGGTGTCAAAGGCCTTACTAAAGTCTAGGTAGACAACATCCACAGCCTTACCCTCATCCACTAGGCAGGTCACCTGGTCATAGAAGGAGGTCAGGTTGGTCAGGCAAGGCCTGCCTTCCAGGAACCCGTGCTGGCTGGGCCTGATCCCCTGGTTGTCCTGCACATGCTGTGAGAGTGCACTCAAGGTGAACCACTCCACAATCTTCCCCGGCACCAAGGTCAGGCTGACAGGCCTGTAGTTCCCTGGATCCTCCTTCCGGCCCTTCTTGTAGGTGGGCGTCACATTGGCAAGCCTGCAGTCATCTGGGAGCTCCTCTGTTAACCACAACTGCTGATAAATGATGGAGACTGGCTTGGCAAGCTCCTCTGCCAACTCCCTCAGTACTCTTGGATGGATCCCATCTGGCCCCATAGACTTGTGAGTGTCCAGGTGCTGGAGCAGGTCCTTAACTGCTTCCTCCTGGATCATGGGGGGTTTATTCTGCTCCCCATCCCTGCCTTCCAGCTCTGGGGGTGAATACCCTGAGGATAACTGGTCGGACTATTAAAGACTGAGGCAAAGAAGGCATTAAGTACCTCAGCCTTTTCCTCATCCTTGGTGGCAATGTTTCCTCCCAAATCCAATAAGGGATGGAGATTCTCCTGGGCTCTTTTGGTTGTAGATGTATTTGTAAAAACACTTTTTGTTGTCTCTTATGACAGTGGCCAGATTGAGTTCTAGCTGGGCTTTTGCCTTTCTAATCTTCTCTCTGCATGACCTAACGAGATCCCTGTACTCTTCTTGAGTTGCCTGCCCCTCCTTCCAAAGATGGTACACTCTCCTGTTTTTTTCTGAGTCCCAGAAAAAGCTCCCTGTTCAGCCAGGCCGGTGGTCTTCCCCACCGGTTCATCTTGTGGCACTTGGGGACAGCCTACTCCTGTGACTTTAAGACTTCTTTTTGAAGAATGTCCAGACTTCGTGGACGCCTTTGCCCTTCAGGACTGTCTCCCAAGGGACCCTCTCAACCAGTGTCCTGAATAGGCCAAAGTTTGACCTCCAGGAAGTCCATGGTAGTGGTTTTGCTGACCCCTCTCTTTACTTCACCAAAAATTGAAAACTCTGTCATTTCATGGTCACTAAGCCCAAGACAGCCTCTCTCCACCACATCTCCCACCAGTCCTTCTCTCGTTGTAAACAGAAAGTCTAATGAGGCACTTCCCCTGGTAAGCTCTCTTACCAGCTATGTCAGGAAGTTGTCTTCCACACACTCCAGGAACATTGCAGACTTTTTCCTGACCACTGTGTTGTATTTCTAGCAGACATCCGGTAAGTTGAAGTCCCCCACATGAAAAAGGGCTAGCGATTGTGAGACTTTTGCCAGCCACTTGTAGAATGCCTCATCTGCCTCTTCATTCTGGTTGGGTGGCCTATAACAGACTCCCACCATGATATCTGCCTTGTTGGCCTTCCCCCTCATCCTCACCCATAAGCACTCGACCTTATCATCACAGGTGTTGACCTCTATACAATCAAAACTCTCCCTAACATAGAGCCACTCCACCACCTCTCAAATCAAAATTGAATGAAAATTGACTTTTTCAGTGTATTCTGTGAATGTCAAAGATGTGTAGAAGATAACGGACAGAGCAGAGAAAACACCTAAAGGTATACAGCTTTATTTTTCCTTCATCATCCCCACTGAACTCCTTACAAACAAACAGACAACACCCCAACATTTGAGAAGGTAAGAAATATTTCCTAAAATACTCTTTAATTAAGTTAAACAGAGACATAAACCTTCAAATGATGCAATTAGACTTTTCCACTTAAAAAAACCCCGAACAAAACCAAAACCAAAACCCAATGATTTTACTCTGATTGTATTTCCTGAATTCTTACAGCTGTAAGCTACAAAATACTTCAATTTTTTTGCTGTCTCCTTTTTTCCTAGTAATAATTCCATTTTTCTTTAAAATATTAGACTTCACAGACAACAACCTTGTCAAATATCCTTTTTCACAGTCTCTCCCAGACTGTCTCTACCATCTGCATTCTTGCATGGCTGGATACCATTCTCAGTATAAATTGTTGGAGGGAAGAAGAAAAAAAGGCTACAACAGAACCTCAGAGACAATTTCACACATCTGTTCCTGCAGGTGATCTTTCATTCTTTTTCATTTATAATTAATGAAAAATAATGGTGCTGACACAAGTTAATTACTATGAAGAATTACAGTTTATGCTATTCATTATTTTAATGGCAAATTACTTGAGATTTTCAAACACTGTGCCTAAGCAATTAGAAGTGTTCATAAGGAGTTCACCTGTGATTTTTTTTTTTTTAATGAGTTTGCACTCTGTGTAGTGAAGGGAACACCCAATGTTTTTCATTAACAACTGAGGTAACACAACAAGAGATATTAATCACTAGTCCTGTGTCTAAGGGAGGAAAATGAAGAACAAACTGAGCATATGTTGATGTAGCAGAGGTCAATCAACAATACACAAAGATATTCATTATAGTTAAACTTTTCTTAACAGAAGTAGAATAAATATTAAGTCTTATGATTTGAAAATGATTTAATATAATTGGAAATACTGTCATATCTTCACCAAAATATTAAATTACTTGTTTAAAAAATAGAATTAATAATCTCTTAATTACCACATGCAAATTAGGATAAAGTTTCTTCTATATCTTGTTTTTCTTATGAATATACAAATTAAAAAATTATATGTGAAATTTTTCAGATAATTAAAGATAATGTATGGTTGAAACATACTAAACAAGTCTAATGTGTGTAGGCAGATGACTATGAAAAATACTCACCAAACATATTTAGAGTCAATAATAGCTGAGAATAAGTTGCCTTGCACGTTGCTTAAAAAGGTGAATTAACGAGAAACAGTATTTCTTTTACTGCATATCACCGGTGTATACTTTGAACAATGCATGGATTAACACAAAAATTAGCTCAAGAAGTTCTGTTAAACCTGTTTATCTTTCATCTAATTAGCTTTTAGACAGATTAAATCCTACTTTATTATTCAACAATCTACTGCTATGTTAATGTTATAGAAATCATATCAGTTTCAGTGCAAGGATTATCACAAATCACAGAACACAAATTGTAAAATAGCACTTCAACATACATCAAACATCTGATCCCAAAAACAAAGCCACAGTGCCAGGATAAGATTTTACAACAGAATACAAATCACAGGAACCATAAAAAATGCCAACTCATACATGGAAGAAAAAAAAAAACACCTATATTTTAATACTTTGAAAATACTGTAGACAGCATCAAGTGCTATGATTTCCATGGATGTGTTACTCCTGGCTGGAGTACATCAATCAAGTACATCAATCTGATACACAAGTGCATAATAAAAGACAGAAATTTCTAATAGATCTCAAAACCAAGGAAAATAACCTGTCAGAAATTTCCTCACTTTTATGCATTTGCTGAATTACATTTCTGTCGGAACATCAAAATACATTATCTGAGAACTTTTATACCATATATAGAAAATCTCGCATGATTCAGAAGCTGGTTTATCTTTATGATTTCTAGTTATTTATTTATGCGTTATAAATGAGGCTCAGAAAGAGGCAGGATGCTTGTTAGATCACCAGCAAACTCTTGATTTAACAATGCCCTTATTGTAAATTTGTAGCACTGCTACTAAGCATTTCAAAAGCAAACACCCACAAACTATAAATAGATTGTGCTTTGTAATGCAGACAGACGCTCGCTGGGGACTACCCCAAGACCACAGAACTAATTTTCATTTAAAACTAATAAAGACATGACCCACGATCTTCAAACTTGAAGTCTATTATCTAGACATTAATCAGCTGTTCCTCTATTTCTCTGGTGCTTGCTTACATTTGATGTAAAAGATTAAATTCAAGAAAGATATTTCCCCCAAAAAGGAAGTATTTACTTAGGTTCTCTACCTTCTAAGCTCGAAAGGAAGAGCTCTGAGCTATTTGACACTAGCTATAAAGCCAGTTGTGGAAACAACCTGTCAGTGCCAAGAAGAAGATCTTGGTGCTGTAAGGCATTTGTAGGTTAAGTCAAGGAGATGACAAAGAGATAGTCTCATCAACAACCAAAATATTGTAAGATTCAGAGGCATTTTACTAACTTACCAGGATATATTTTAAAAAACACTGTGGCATTCAAAATTATGGGTCATCACATCAATAAACACAGTGTCATTTGCATTATTGTTCCTGATGTTAACTAAGTCTATCAGGCCTATGATCTGTGGAAAATGATAGGTTTTGGAAATGCCTGGGATAAGGATGTCTGTACTTGTAGAAAAGTTTTCTAAATGTTTCCTTGTGAAAAGTTTGTGGGTTCTTTTTTTCTTTTAGCCTGGATCTTTAGTTGAAATGTTTTCCTCTTGTTTTATCACTCTCATATTAAAAAAAAAGAGGGTTAAATATGTAAATCTGTGTAGCTTTCAAATACTTCCTCTCCTGAGCCATAGCAGCAAACAGCAATGAATTTGCCTACACTAACCACTTGTATTTCAAACCTGTATACTCGTAAGGTTGAAACACAGCTGCATGTATTCTGAAAGTATTGGACCAGAGTCTCACTCGGTTTGAATTGACATAATTCCATTGTAGCCAGCAGATCTTCAGTAATTTGCAGCATAATTTTGACATTATAACTCCTTGATTTTGGACTTACCCAATTTAGTGAACTGAAATTGGACATCACACTGCATTCTGAACATGCATATAGATTTCCAGAGCACCTAGAAAGTTTCCAGTAATACTACTCAAGTACTACTGCTTTAACAAATATACATAAGGAAAATAATCTTAAAATAAATTCTCTCATGCACAAAATGAAGAAAGATTTAATGGTGTAGAATTACTAGTGTTCAAGCTTCAAGTTAAGCAACTGACTGCTCAACTCCAGTGAATATTAAATATGTTTAGTCTCCTTGATTTTCTCTTTGGTGTCATCTTCATTGTCTTTTTACTTGGTGAAATTACTGTGAATTTTATTCATAGTGAACCATATAATTATAACAATTTTTAAACAGGTCTTTCTAGTGCCTTCCAAGATTCATTATATTTAAGGACTGGTGACACAATATGGCTTAGATTTTTCCATTGCAAATCCAAGAAGGAGTACATCCTAGGTATAAAGGTTGAATTTGCCAGAAGTTTAATATTAAGGATTGGTTTTACAGTAAAATATTCATAGAAGGAATAATGTGATTTTACAAAAAAAAATTACTGTGAAAGGCTAGGAAGATGGCCTTCTCTACCATGGACAGCAGGAGCATAAAAAGAATAGATGAAAATATTATTTGTATCATCCTTCTTGCATGATAAAAACATTTACCTGACATTATAATAGCATAACATTTTCAGCTGTATATGGACAGGGAAGTTGCTGTAAGTTGCAGTCATAATAATACATTCTACACATGTGATAGAGGTTCTGATGTGGTACGGGAACTTCAATGAGTTTCAAACTGCTGTTCAATGTAAAAATCATAAAGTTGTAGTCTAACTAATTTGACAGAAATATCATTGCTTGCTTATGTAATTTTTTATTGCCACTGATCAAATCATGCACAGATTCGATACTCATGAATGGAGGGCCTGAATTAGTGATGTAAATCATCATCTTTGTAGTAAAAGAAGATCCATGTCTTAGTTGTTGTCAGAAGTCTTCATGAGCTTACCTCCATGTCATGGTTTGAGACCAGCCGGTGACAAAGCACCAGGCAGCCGCTCACTCACTCCTCCCCTCCCACCCCGGCTCTGGAGCAGTGCGGAGGAGAATCAGGGAGGAGACAAAGAAGATGGAACCTTGGGGTCTTGAGGTAAGGACAATTTACTGGGACAACACAGAGAGAGAGATAAATTACAATAGTAACAACAGTACAAGTAAACGAAAATACAAAACGAGTGATACACAATACAATTGCTTACCACTGGGAACCTAATGCTCCACCACCAAAGAAAAAGAGGACTTGCCACGCTACCTCCCCCAATATATATACTGAGCATGATGTCAAATGGTATGGAATATGCCCTTGGCTAGTTCAGGTCAGCTGTCCTGGCTGTGCCCTCCTCCCAGTTTTCTTGTGAAAATTAACTCTATCCTGGCTGAACCCAGGACACTCCAGCTCGAGCCGTATCACATGTATTTATCATACTCAGTCCACGGTTGAATGAAGATGAAAATATGTTTTGTATGAATAGACTCATGGTTAAGTTTTAAGGATTTTACTGGAAATTAAATTCTGATGTTCCTTTTTATACACACAGACATAAATACATATATACATATGTCTGTCTGTTTCTTTTACAGAGTGCTAAAGAAGGTTACGGTGCCGGATATGTAACTTAACATAAGCAGTGTATGACCTACTTCACCCTGCTCTGTCTGCTCTAGAATTTTTTGTCTTTTTTCATCTTAAAAGTTGAGGGAATCCACTTGCCAATACAGATGTAAAGGAGTTACTGACAGTGGTCATGCAATGAAACAAGATAGATTAAACATTTAATTCCCATTATGACAACTACAGTATACTAAAACCAAACCTCCCCCAGCTTTTGAAAAGGCTTTTGAAGCCTTCTGAAAAGGTTTCAAAAGCAAGAAGAGAGAAAAGGTGGTGAGAACCACCTTAGAAGACTCAAGCAGAGTATTCAGTGACAGCTACCTTTCATAAATGCCAAATTAAATTGACTTAGAACATGTTCTGCTCCACATTTTACTTCAGCAATGTTCTCTGAAATTTTGTATTGCCTGTACACTTATTGCTTTGCAGTTATGTTCTTATGAAAATTTTATTGAAATCTTAATCTGCAATAGATATTTCAGCATTAATCTAAGTAGACTTCTAATGTATTTTACATATAATAAACACACTTAATAGAATTTCCTCCGAGGGAGCTCTGAGTCATCAACTAAGTACGGCCTAACTGTCTTGCCAAACTTTGTCATACACTCTTGATATTTATACCATCAGCTCTAAGAAAGTATGAAATAATTCAAAATAGGATCCATTAACTTTTCTATTGCTGTGATTTTTTATCAGTATTTGTAAGGTGTATCTTAATCCTATTAGCATAGGAGCAACAGAAGAGAAGCACAAAGGATAACTTGCATGTATTTTTTAAAAAGTTTGATAGTATGGAAAACTTAGATGCGTGGTTTCAAACATCATTTGTAAAGTATGACCCACAGGGTATCATAAAGTTAGTTCACAGTTTGCATGTAATATCTTTTATTGGGCCAAATTTTATGAAGATACTTTTAATGTTTCATTTGAGAACGTCTTAGAGGTCCACCTCAATCTTGTTACTAAAGGCAATAATAAAGAAGATACAGCACTCACCACAGTGTGGCTATTTCACAGTTACTTGCAGATCTAAAATTATTTACCAAAATAACTGGACAATGAATAATAAGATCTAAAAATCTAGTCACATGATTGAGTTACAAATGAAAATGTCAGACAATTGTATGCTACAGCTAATGACTGCAAGTGAATGGCTCCATTAATTCGTTATAGACCCAAGATAAGGGGATCAGTCCCTTATTTATGTACACTTTACAATGACAGGAAAGATTCCAGGAGTTGAAAGTACTTCCTGTTTGGACTTTTATTCATTATGCCAGGAATTTGGAGAAGTGTTGAGACATTTAATGTTTTCAGCCCTATTAAGATGGAAAACAAACAAACCAACCAGCAACCAAAGAAACCAATTTCATCCAGTTTGGTAACCTCTGCACATTCTGCAGTTTGGCACATGTAGAACATATGTAAAATAGGCTGGAGGAATGAAAGCCTGCCTCTGGTGGGTCCCAGAACAGGGATCTCCATACTTGAATGTAAGATTCAGCACTTCAAACCTATGAGGCCTGGGATCAGATGATAGGCGCCTGGAGTGAAAGATATCTGAACAAGTACACATGTTAGCAGATATCTACATCAGTAGAATAACCTCTAAGCTATTCAGCTGTTGCTCCCCAAATAGTCCAAGAACAGAAGCAGGCATTTTTAGTATGCAATTCATCTCATAATCAGTAATTGTCTGATATATGTTAAAGGAGATGTGCCCCAGAAGTTCATGATTTCTCCCTGTGGATTAGAAAGTGAGACCAGGGTAAATAAATCAGATACTCAATATAGAGGATTGCATTGTAGATGCCAAAAGGTAGGTGAGATGAATCCCTCTTCATGTGGTGAAAAGGCTTCATAGCCCTGCTATAAATTGAGAGAGAGACACTAGCAATGAGAAAGAAACCTGAGAGAGATTATTAATGATTGCTAGGAAAGATTATCTATCAGCTGGAAGAATGTCTCCTGCCCTCTACCAGTCTGCAGTCTGCACAACAAAACATGAGCCATTATCAGTCACAGTAAAAGAGGAGGATAACAACTGGCCGAACAGGTAAGTCTTTTCCCTCCCCTTACCCTTACTTAGAATAAAATCTTTTCTCTGCTGCCTCTCAAGTCGCCCCTCCATTTCTGTGAGGGAACAAGGTACAATCAAGGACTGCCATTCCTCTCTTGCCCTACCTAAACTGCTCACAAAATGCTGTTTAAACTAACCTGGCTCATTTTGACAGTCAAAATAGGAAGGGCTTAGATGAGCAGCAAACCTAGCAGACCAATTAGGAATTCACAGGTAGGTAGTGACAAGTAGCTAGAAGAGAAGGCATGGTCAAATCCCTCTTGAACACACTTGGATAAAAGAGCAGTGAATTCATACTTGAAGTTTTGCATGCAATGAATTGGATCCCTGGCTAACTTATATGCAGGCTGAATTTTTCTGCTAAACTGGAATCTAAACAAAATTTTGGGAATCAATTTGAAAAAAAAATCTCAGGGAATTTCTGTTTGATAATTCGTAGGCTTTCTGGCTGATGAATCCCATTTTAAACTTTCATTCTGATGTTTTCTTCAAAACACAAAAATGTGACTTCCTTATCCCATCTAAGCCAAGGAATAGATCATGATTACTTGGACTTGTGTGGCCTGATGCAACTTGGCTTTCATTCAGTGCTCGTGTTTGTTCTGTTCTGGTCTACAGTTCAGCTTAAGTTTGATGTATCATATTAATTTATTTTGTAGGATTTGATCAATTAACTTGAGAAAACTCTGTGTAGTGTTGATTCAATCATATAACAAGCATAATTTAATACAAATCGCACATCAGACATTGATTTTGCCCAACTGCTCAGTAGAATTAGTGTCACTAAAGGACGCAGCCAAGCTGAACTAACAATATTAAGCATTTCTGCAATTTATCTCTTGCTATAATGAGCAGTAAATGATATAATGACCAACAAGATTAATGATAAAATAAACATGCTAGTTAGACTCACTCCACAGAAGTCCAATTCAAGACAGTGCCTTGTAATCAATAATCTGGGACTTGTAATAACAAGTAAGAATGTTAATATAAAGATGGACTCATTAATAGAAGTTGAAAAAATATATTTATCCAGTAGTTATATTTTTAATTATATAAATTCAAAGTGTTTCCAGAATTAGTGCTGCTACTGTGAAAGTCAATAGCTGCTCTGAAAAAAGTACAAAATCCAGAATATTTCAGACATTTGTTTCATTAACTAGGAAACTAGTCTATAAAAACTTAGTTGAAGTTACTCCACATCTCAATTGTTGGCAAAGAATCAACAATACAAATATTTTAAAACTATTTCTTATTTAAATTAATAAACTTGCCCATCATATGCAGCTTTCAGACACAGGTGTGGTGACTACAAGAACCTGAACTAGTATAAAAGAAAACAGACTAGAACAGTTTATGAAAAGAAAAGTTTAGAAATGCCCTCTGTCTTATTTTCCATCAGATCTCAGGAACAGTGAAAAATCTTTTTGACTCCTTTGTCGCTGG
The DNA here is from genome assembly GCA_034782735.1 of Sagittarius serpentarius. NCBI lineage: Eukaryota > Metazoa > Chordata > Aves > Accipitriformes > Sagittariidae > Sagittarius > Sagittarius serpentarius. Next base: position 60,716,445 of record JAVKLA010000074.1, read on the forward strand.
TCAAATTTCTTTTCTTACACCTCTGTTCTGGGTTTTCTTTTGTGTTACTGTTTATGGGGTTTTGTGGTTTGGTTTTTTCCAAACACTGTAAAAAGGTTTCTGCTGAAAATTTTGCCATTACCACAGACCATTCTCTGCCCCCTAGAGTACCTTCCTGGAAAATAGAAATCAAGCAAAGTTCTTTTGATTTCTAGGACTGTTACCCAATGTATTTTCTAGCACAAATAACATACTTCAGAAGAAAAGCAAATGTTTGGCATACCAAGCTCTAAAGAAGGTCCCTTGTGGCCACAGAGAGTTGTCAGAACATCAAATTGACCGTAAGCCTAGTTTATTTACATGTTATGAACTATTGCAGTTATCCTCACGGTTTAAAACAGGGAGTAGATTCTTGGCATCAGTCCCCTCATAGGCTGCATTGGGAGTAGCTTAAATGAAGTGTCATTTTTATGAAGTTGAATTTCAGACTCCTACTGGATGATAATGACAATGTTGAATGCCACAAACTGAATGAGTTAGTGAACTACATTTTTGCATTTGGTGACAGAAAATTGAATAGTTCATGTATCCAAACAAACCATATCAGCTTGAGCTTTACATATCAAACTCAAAGAATTGTTCTTACATTGGTTAAGAATTTTTTTTGGAAATGTGTGAGAAAGTAACTTTAAAATGCTGATTGAAAAGTAACAGTGTGTTGTACAAAAATCAATTGCCTTTTCTGACTATTTTTTGTAAATGAAGTATTAAAAACTAGTTTTCTGTATGCTTAAGGAGCTTCAATGCAGTAGCAAAGTGCTGCTATTTCTGAGGAGTCTTCAACACTGGCAGGAGACATCATTAAGCAATATTGACATGAGTTTAGTCAGATGTAGAGAAAAAGCTGTTTCCCCCATATCTACCATATACCTCTCTAAATCAATCATGTCAACAGGGACCTAAAGGGAGACTTCTGTTCTTCTATCAATTTTCTTTAGCTGTAAATTTCCATGTACAGAGAATTTATCTAACAATAATTTACAAATATTTGTTATTTTACTATAGTCCACAGTAAAAAAAAAAATTCTACATTTATCTTTATAGGAGTATTTTATTTATTTTAACAAACAATCATAGATGTAGCTAAATACTGTATCTTAAATTCCACTCTGCACTACCTCATTCTTTGCCAAGGATATGAAAGATACTAATAGCCAAGTCCTGGCTTCAGATTCAATAGCCGGCACAAACTATGCAATCAGTCAGAAAAAATTCACTGACAATAATTAAAATCCTTTATGTTTTTATTATTCCTACAGCCGTAAGCCAAAAAAGAAAACAGAGAAGGAAAAGATGGGATAACTAAGTTCCTGAAAACTCTGTTATTTAATTCTTAATTGGACCAATATGTTAAAAATTAACCATTTCCACTGACCCAAGAGGGAAATGAAGCTCCCTTAGTACTCACTCAGCTGAATGTTGAAGGATTCAAATATCCCAGAATGCCAAAACGGATTGACTTTACCCCCCTCTCCCTTCAATACACATTTTACCATTTTAATGTTTAATGATAGAGTCTCTGTTTTCAACAACAGCAGTTTAAAAAAAGGTCATCTATCTGACCTAACTGAAATGTGTCAAAATTTGACTTACTCATAGCAGTAAGGTTGAGTATAGATATTTCCAAATTTTCCCTCAGTAATAGAACAATCCTCTGTATTACTTTTTAAATGTAACAAACTCTTCAATTTTTTGTCATGATATTTTTTTCCTTGACTGCAAATTTTTAAATCAAAGAGGCTGTTTCATTAGTGGGAAAACAAAGAGTAAGAGAGACAAAGCTTTCAAAGGAAAAAATCAGTAGCTATTAAGAGATTTCCCCCACCATACTGCATCCATTATGGCAAGATTAATCTTTTCAGAACTGTCTGAATCCTTGAGAGTTCAAGACACTGAAGATGTGCGCTTAAAGAGCTGAAGGAGCTGAGTGACCTGTTGGCTGTGATCAGTGAGAGGATACACTAGAAGCTATAGCAGGAGTAAAAATAGAGACATCTCATCATGTTGTTTGTCCTTCGCAAAGGCAGCCATTCAGCAGAATTTTTGAAGGCTGAGTGGAAGAATAAAGGCCTGGAAGAAGAAAATAATGTGGCTTTGAAGAAAGGAAGATGCTCCTGATCAAAATTTTTTCTTGGATTTCCTTGGAAAGGGGCAAAGATAATAAAACCTGTCCCACTTCAGCACAAGGATCAAAACATTGGGGTTCTTTTAACTGCTTTTTGTTTAGAATAGAATAGAATAGAATAGAATCATTTAGGTTGGAAAAGACCAATAAGATCATCAAGTGCAACAGTAAACCTAACACTGCCAAGTCCACCACTAAACCAAGTCCGTAAGTGCCACATCTACACGTCTTTTAAATACCTCCAGGGATGGTGACTCCACCACTTCCCTAGGCAGCCTGTTCCAATGTTTGACCACCCTTTCAGTGAAGAAATTTTTCCTAGTATTCAATCTAAGCCTCCCCTGGAGCAACTTTAGGCCATTTCCTCTCATTCTGTCACTAGTTACTTGAGAAAAGAGACCAACAGCCACCTCACTACAACCTCCTTTCAGCTAGCCGTAGAGAGCAATACGGTCTCCCCTAAGCCTCCTTTTCTCCAGGCTAAACAATCCCAGTTCCCTCAGCCGCTCCTTGTAAGACTTACTCTCCAGACCCTTCGTCAGCTTCGTTGACCTTCTTTGGACACGCTTCAACACCTCAGTGTTCTTCTTGTAGTGAGGGGCCCAAAACTGAGCACAGTACTCAGGTGCAGCCTCACCAGTGCTGAGTACAGGGGCACGATCACTTCCCTGTTCCTGCTGGCCACACTATTTCTGATACAAGCCAGGATGCTTTTGGCCTTCTTGGCCACCTGGGCACGCTGCTGGCTCGTATTCGGCCAGCTGTCAACCAGCATTCCCACGTCATTTTCTGTCAGGCAGCTTTCCCTACTCTTTCTGTAGCCTATAGCATTGCATGGGGTTGTTGTGACCCAAGTGCAGGAGCCGGCACTTGGCCTTGTTAAACCTCATACAGCTGACCTCAGCCCGTCGATCCAGCCTGTTCAGATCCCTCTGGAGATCCTTTGACCCTCGAGCAGGTCAACACTCCCACCCAGCCTGGTGTCATCTGCAAACTTACTGAGCATGCACTCAATCCCCTTTTCCAGATCATTGATAAAGATATTAAACAGAACTGGG
>JAVKLA010000074.1:60719766-60730057 GCA_034782735.1 Sagittarius serpentarius
TCATTTGCCTGACCCTCAAGCTCCAGAGCCCCATACCTATTGTGTAAGGGCAACTGGGAAGGTGAGGGAGGCCGGGATGGGATTCACCTGCCGCCCCAAGCAGGGACCTCTTTCCATTCCCCTCCATCTCTTAGGTCCCCTCCTTCTGCCTGGTGGCAAGAGGGTAGGAGGTCCTCTGCTTCTTGTGGAGCCCTCATCTGCTGCCTTTGCCTCCAGGACGACAGGGTGTGGCTCACCAATCTACCTCCCTCTCACCCTCCCTGATACACTTTAGCCTTTCTACTTCCGCTGCCACCACACCAGGCTGAGCAGATCATTCACCTGGTAGCACCGCACACAGATATTTTCCCTGCTGTCCTCTGGTTCCAGTGCCAGGCTCAGGCACTCCCTGCAGCCTGAGACCTGGACGGCTGCATGTTGTCACGGGAGCTCCGTTTTGCTTGCCACATCCATTCTGCTGTGCACAAAGGACAGAGCTTTCTGCCGCGTGGATAGCACAGCTAAGCTCCTTCTGAGAGGGTGATGGACACCACTCATGCAGGTATGCAGCTACAAGTGGCATAAACTTGACTTGTTTAAGCATGTACGATCTGCTCGAGCAATGATTCTCCACCAGCACTTCTGTCTTCAGCAATGTCCATCTCCATCAGTCAAACATAAATGCTGGTGTTTCTCAACGGAGGATTTTGGTTGCTTGCACTGGATACATAAAAGATCCAACAGCGATCTGAGACAGCCTTTGGATTTACGAAGGGTGGCAGGGTGCAGAGAAATAAGTAGTTATGTTCTTTGCTGTACAGACCTACAAACAATCCACATCTCAAACTATCATATGCCCTGGATTTATGCAACCAAATTTGTTCACAAGTCTCAAGGTTACTCTTAGAGTGATGAGGACATCTGGATCATGCGGACTTTCATAAATCTTGTTTTCGATGCGCAGATCACAAGACTGATGTGTTTGGCCATTTTCAGTAATCTGTTCATCTTCCTGCTGTGGTCATAAGGTAGCTATAAGATGACACCAGACCTTTAAGCATACTAATAAGCATGCAAATTTAGTTCCTATTTCATCACTGACTGTTCTTTAAGAAACAGTTATCAAAGAAAGGGAGAGGATTTGCTTTTCTAACTTCTTTGGTAGCAGAGAGGAGATTCTTGGTTGTAAATTGCAGAACATTTGGCACCAGGATGGAAATCCTAGAAGGAATGGCTTCATCGTAAGGGAATGGAGAGATTTTCAGAGTTTTTCCAGGCACCTATCTCTGATGTCAATGCCTTTCTGAACATGAATGTTTAGGGTGAGTCCTGCCTGGGATTTATCACTTGGCTTGACAGAATGCATAGCATAAAAAAACCCAAAACAACAACCCAACTGGTAAATGCCTATCATCTTTTCCTAGTCTACCTATGAACCTTGTACTCATTTATTTTCTCGTTGAATATTTTATTTTTTTTTTTCTTGCCCGTTAATATTTCCCTTTAGCTATGTTATTTTCAGTGACTTATTTTTCTTTCCAGTCTCGAAACCCAAACATGTTGTAACAATATCAACATACTGAGTTTTGATGGTCTGAGCCATTACATACACTTTTCTGATAATCCAAGTCATACCTATATCAAAATCTTGTTTAGGAGCTGAAGGAGTGCCTGAAATATGAGCAGTCCAGATTCCTCTGTTCCTTTTCATGTGCTCTCCACAAATTAATGGATGGTATGAATTAATGTACTACTTAAAAGAACACTGGTAAACATATTGTACTTTCACAGTCTTTGGACATAAACTGTCTGGAAGGGTTCTTCTGATGGACTCTATAGTACTGGACCATGAGGGTATGGCTGTGATGTGGGTCTCAGGACTTTCAGAAACCCTGAAAGATACTTATGATTTGACAATTATCCCTGCACATAGTTTTTCTGTGACACTAGATCTGGTGGGTTTGGTCACTAAAGCCTCTGCTGCACTTAGTTTCCTGTTCTCTTGGTGTGAAAACTCAGGACATTTGGTGAATCTGTCTGTGTCACCAGCAAATTGCTAGTCTTTGAGTCTCAGAAATGGCCAAGCATTTCCTGTGCAACACCTACTCATGAACTTCTGCTGCAAAGTGTCTTTCCCTCTCTTAGTTGTCTTTCTGCAGAATGTGAAGATCACATTTCTTTCAACAATATATTGTATGCCACCTGCATTTCTTTTTCCTTAGCTAAGATTTTTATGAGCTTCAAATGCTCCATAGTTTTGGCTTCTTAACAACCTTGATATTTATTTTTCTGTGCATCTGATACCACCAACCTTCTTCCAATCAGACTTCCACTCTCCCCTTTCACATCCTTACTAGATTTATTTTATCCGTGTTTCTGTTAAACTCAAAATAATTCCAGTACTGGGTAATGATTTTTCCATGATAGACTAGGAGGGGCATAATATCTTGGCAAGGCTCTGTCTGCCTGCTGAGATTTCAGTCCCACACTAGTGTGAATTAGCCTTCCTCCCACTTGTCTTGCAGCCTCCAGGGCCATTTCTGCAGCCTCTCTCACTGCACCAGTGGGGAAACAGGGAACATTTGCACCACTGCGGATTATGTAAAAAAGAAGAAACAGTCTTCTCTTCCCGTAAAGTAATCCAGTAATCCTGACCTTGACTCTAACAGGCTCTGTGGTAGTTACCCTTTTCATCAAGCAGTAGGTGATCAGTTCCTCAGACATTAGCCTGAAGAACTATTAAGGCCAGGGTTATTTCAGTAAGCTGGAAGAGAACATGGCAGATATTCTTCCTACACTAAGTGCAGAGAAGACAACGTGGCCATGTTTGTGGAGGTGCAAACTGATGTTGTTCCATTAAAACCAGCAGACCTACACCACTGTACTTAGGTTCCCCAATCAGGGGATTTGCAGTCTAAAGTTTAGATGTGTAATAATATACCAAAAGCTATTCCAGAGACTATTCAGGTTGCATGGGAAAGCACTTCAAAACTCAGAAAGAAGGGTTTTCTCTTTTAGTTCCTTCATTGTCTTCTTCTTCAAAAATAAAAATACTTCATCTAAAGTCTACATAGCAAAGTGATAATGCTCTAGTTTTTGTAGCTACAGAATTTCATAAAGCACAAGGTAACTCATAAGCTAGTGTTTACAACAGATTATTTACATGAAGATTTCCAGTGTCAAGTTGATTTTAGTGTTATCAGTAGTCACTTTGACTTGTTTCAGTAACGCCTTTGACTTGTTTAATGCTTTCACTAGCAGATCTGATTATGATTGTTCATGAGAAACATCAAAAAAGACTTTGAAATATAACCAAGACTGAAATTAGATTCCTTTTTCTCATCTATTTTAGTGATCCTAAAAAATATTAAAAAGAAGCTCACTTCTCTCAAAGTTAACTTTTTGGAAACCTCTTCTGCTTCCTATAATATGTCATTTCCTCATAAATTATCCATACTATCTGCTGACACAAGTTACAGACACACATGAAAAATTAAACTGACATTTTTAACTGGGTTAAATAATTATGAAAGTTCTTTGGAACATCACTTAGAAAATACAAATCTACAAATCTACAATAAACCAAAGTATAATGTGGATTTACTCATTGCTCCGCATTAATATGAACAGCAATTTAATTATTGAACTAAGAACTTGATTATCAGGCCACAGTACACCTACCATGTGTTTGAAATAACAATCAACTACTGCAGTTTAATATGTACAAATACTGTAAGCTTACTGCCTTTATTTAAAATTTTATTATAAGAGTCATTTAAATACCTCAAATTGTAATTTTTCCCAGCATGGCATTTTTAAGTTCAGTTACAAAAGGAAGTATTTACAGTCTGTTCAATCCATTAAAGCATTAAAGAATTTCCTGAGATGGAAATAACAGGGAAATTCTTGTTCACACATGTGCTCTCTCTACTAATAAAGTTACTGGAAACTTAAACAGGTTTATGTCCTGACCTTGCACTGTGAACTCTTAATAGGGATACACAGACTACCACAAAGTTCTTCAGAAGGAAGAATTCACAGCAATATGTTGCATTGAAAGACATGAGTCTTGCTTTGTCATTCACAATATACGTCTTATGTAAGAACTGCAGAATATAAAACGTGAACGCTAACTAATTTATAGGTTGGATTTGGGACCATTTTATCTGTTCTGTAAACTGCTGTTAGCCTCTCTTTCTCTCTTTTCCCTCCCACCCATTCCACCAACATAAGAAATGAGAGTCCTGAAAAAGTTAAAAACTGAGTTTGAACGAGGTCAATGAAGGTATTTTTTGCTTCCCTCTTCCTCCCTTTTTATTTTTGCAGCACTAAGCTCAGCTTTAAACAATTTTTATACAAGAAAAATATAGGCGTTACATTCATATGTTCTCAAAATATGAAGTCTCAGCTGTGTCTGAACTTCTTCACACTGGGAAATTAGCTAAAACCAACTGTCTTGCGTACCATTAATTTTAAAATATTGGCATTACCTAAGAAGATAACTCTGACAAGACATTTCTGCAGGGCAACTATGCACATATATGAGGAAGAAGCCTTCCCCTGATTCCCTCCAGATGAGAGAGCATAATGAGGCAATTGGTTATGTGCCAAGACATGCAAGCTCAAGTGTGGGTGCAGGGCCAGAGACTGGAGAACCAGGAGCTGTGCAACTGGGTGTGCTAAAAGGGAAAGTTGAGGATGAGCTCTATGAGTCAAGTCCTCACTGGGAAAAGTGGTGAGATATGTCAGGCAGGTTCTTGAGATTGCACCCCATGAAAACACCCACAATTTGTTTTTCTAGAATAAATTAGGATCTGGTCTCCAAATTTTCTTTAACACCTTACAGTATGATTTCATCATTGCACACTAGTTTGATGCTGATGCAAATTTTATTTCTTTCAGTTGAGTTATGCTGGTGCAAACATGGAGTAAAACATTACCTTGTGAGTTGCCTGTCCCACTGTCCGTCTTCTGGGCTATACTAGCTAATAAGGTCTTCTGAGGAAGCCGGCAGAGGGTTTCACTCTACTATTGGTAAAACAACAGTATTATTGAAAGAAAAGAGATGGGGAGTGGGGGCGGGGAAAGGGTGAGATAAATGCACGGGATAAAACAAAATTTTAAAAGAGCTACTCTGACTGACTGCCTTCTCCCCTCTTACAGCATAAAAATAATCTTATTTTTATCCTATTTTAAATCTTAGTTTTATCAAGGCTGGACAAAGCTGAATTCTAGCTGGAAAAAAAATATTGTATGCATACAATTGTTTTTGATCAGACATTCCTGACTTCAGTTAAGATGTGAAATAACACAGTACTGAATTTCACAGAGTGATGTACTGAAATAACACACCCTGGAGAACAAGAGCTAGAGAGTTGTAAGAACCAATATGGAATGTTTTCAACAGGAGGTTTGTGGTGACACATACTACAAAAAATTGCATAATAAATCAGAAGACAATCTAGCTTTTAAAAAAATAGCATTGCTATCTATTCCTGAAAATCCTGGTTTTAGGCAAGGAAGTCTCAATCAGATATTAACTTGAAGTCCCCTTTGAATTGAGATTTTCTGTTTAACTTTGATGTGTAAATAGTCTGATTCTCTTTGAAGTTTGTATGTATTAGAGCTAAGACATCTGTGCTCTGGAAAAAGTGGTGTTTCTCCCTTTTTCGTCAGAACTCAAGGCTTCTTTTGGGGTAAAAGAGAGACACCAGGAAAACATTTACAAATCCATTTCTATCTGATTACAACATTCAACCATTTTAGTCATGACATACGTGTCTCTCTCTGTCCTCCTTCAGGCAGTGTTTTAACTTGTTGCCTTAGCCATAATGTGGTCTCCTCTTCAAACGACCCAGCTGGTCCCTTCCCTTTCATATCTCAGATGGTGTGACTAAGCTCAAAGCAAGTGTTTCACAAGGTTAGAAGTGGACTTGCCTTGACAACTAACTTTCTGAAGTTCATGCTGGCATGTGCACGTCAAAGAGTTTATCTCCATGTCTCCAAGGACAGCAAGCCAAGTGGCAAAAGTAGAGCACAGCAACTTCTGATCCAGAAAGATTTGATTGTTTCAGACTCCCCATAAAATTATCCACCTGCATATGATTAAATGACAGAACAGAAGCAACCAACCAACTCAAGCAGAGTGACAGGTAAGACAGCTCCTCTCTGCACCACTTGGCTATATCAACCAGGGAAGGTGCACAGAGAAAACCTGCTAGTACTCCTCCACATTTTACCTTGCTAGAGAGGAGAAATGGGGATGGGACTCTGCTGCCAACTCCACCACTGTAGAAGAGGGAAGAAAGCCTGAGAAGGCAGAACTGTTGCAAAGGATAAGTAGAGGTGGTTGTAGTGACAAGCAGATTTGGGATTGCAGCAGTACTAAAATCACTGTGCCTTCTTTACTTGAGATGATTGGCAATACAAGCTGTTTTCCATTCTCCAGATAGAAGGGTTTATTATATAGAGATCAGTAACATGGTGGATACAGTCCTTAATCCTGATGAGAGCCTCTGAGACTTTCTTTCTGAGGTACTGAAGTTAGCAATACTCAGTACAGTCAGTTGTCCTCGGGAACAATGGGCCCTGCTAAAAGTTCTCTCTTTCTCTTGACAGATAGATTAGATGTACCCAGAAGTAACTAGGCTAGGCCAAAACTATGACATCTGCTAAACTAAATCTTTATGTGATTTGAGCATTCTTTTTAAGAGAGCCAAAACAGAGGGAAAAAAGGAAACAAATATACTAGCAGTGACCAGTAAGAAACTCTGCTGCTGTATTTTACATAGGTCTTTGTATGATGAAGGTCCTACTTGAAAAAAAATCAATATAGGAGCTACCAGACCTGTGTACCTAGCAAGCAAGAGTAAATACCAGAAAGCAATTAAAAAAATCAAAAGGCTATAAGAAAATAATACATTCTGTAATCTTTCCATTTATTCTTCTCTTTAAGAACAGAGTTCCTACTTTGAACATTTTCTTTGTAAATATGAAGGCTAGAAACTTTCTTTCTTTACTGAAAGCTACGATTCTTGTTAACTGCCTGACTAAAGGAGCTGAAGCTTAAAGGGAGAGAATTCAGCCTTCACAAGGCACATGATAGCATCAGAAACCTGACATAGTTCAAGGGGACTATTCAGACTCTGTCATACCAAAGTGTAATAAGCATAACATTTTACTATCATGTCTGCCTGTTGCTTTTCAGCTTTAGGGCAAAATGAAGGAATTGGTTTTTTTCTTCCTATATGAAAGATCAAGAGATTTTAATCTTCTCCAACATATATTTTGTCCTATTACAATAACAATATAACTCGAGTTGTTGTTCAGCCAATATCCTGTCATATTCAGGTAGCAATTCTAAAACACCTGTCTTTAACCTGAGCTGTCTTTTTTAATGTTTCTTGATCGGACAGACTAATGGCAAGAACAGGTCTTGAAATCTGTCATGCAGCAAAGCTGGAATAGCTAACAAAAGATTAAGTTTAGGCAACACACATATCCATTTAAAAACTGGGAATGTTCCATCTTTCTCAGTATCTATACAGTATAGATCACCATGATATTCAAGTACGTATTATGATGTCTGGCAGGATTTTGCGTGAATTCCCATGAGACCTAGCAAAGGGCTAGCATATTTAGAATTCCTTGAAATGTTCAATGAGGAGGTATTAATTATGGTTCAATTTCTTTTGATGATGTTATATCATCATATTTTTTCTTCAAATAATACATTAAGTCAGAAGAAAATTTTACTAGTCCTATAATGAGTCACACTAAAAAGAAACAACTGAAACAGTATCTTTCTGTATTTCAAGGCAAAGATCTCATTTAGAATAATGTATTTGCTGAGAAGTTACAATTCTAGCTGAAATAGTTGTGAACAGTTTCTCAACTCTGAATGCACAAGGAAAGAAGTAGGTAGAGAGGCACTGTTGCTCCTCATTTTTGACTGCCAAATGATCTCTGACTGTCTATTATCAATCATATGTAAGGAAAGCTGAAAATGGAGTTTACTACTTCAAATCTTCTACTGCTTATTAAACTGTTATTCATGGAGTTTCCTAAGAGTTTGTCCCTATCACCTCCATCCTAGATTTTTTTTAATGTAAAAAAAAAGAAAAACAAAAAGAAAAAAAAAGGAAAGATTATAAGATGGAAACTATTTAGCAAAATTAGGAAAACCTGAAAGGACCTGACTTAAGGAATTTAATCCTTTTATGCAAAGTGAGTTTTGCAGGTGTCCCACCTCTATTGCAATGAAACTTGGATGTTAATGAATGCAAATAGCTTAGCAGGTGTTCAGGTTTGTCTGTTTTGAACTCCATCACTGATGAGGATATATTTTGTTCTTAATGGCATATTTGTATATTTTCAGAGGCTAAAAGTATTTGAAAATACACCTGCTGATGCTGGTACCACTTTGATTGGGCTGATTTGATTGCTGTGTATCTGGGTTAGTTTTGGTAGACTTTCATAGACTTAATAGGACTTTCAATCTTTTTGTTGGAGTCCATGAAATGCAACAGTAATCCACAGTTGTTGAAACAAGAGTCTTTCCATCAGTTTCAATAGCCTTTGAATTAGGTTCAAAAGCTGGATTTGCTATCCAGAAGTAACAGCCATAGTTTGCATCCTAGGGAGGAGTTGCCACACCAGCTGCAGAAGGTCAATTCTGCAAGTGAAGAAGCAACATCTCTAATGAGACCTCTTCAGTGGCCCTACACAACTGGGACAGTGCTACAAGGCACAAAGGTTCAATTTTGATTGAACTGTTTGAATGAAATTTGCAGAAATGGAAAAATGTCTCTTAAGAAAATTCCCCACGGTATTGTTATGAGGTATTTGAGGACTAATCACCATTTTTTGACATTAGGACTTTCTGCTGGATCACTAGCAGTAGATGGTTAGAAATGCAGAATTCTCTAAAGGGATTTTTAACTATGCAATGTGCATACAGAAAGGCGGCACAGACACTGATCACCTGCACCAGTAATTCTGCAAACAGGCAGAAACTAAATATACTGCAGGAAACCAAGGATGAACGATGCGGGGAAAGCCAGGATAGAGGAGTTACAAAGAGGAAAGAACTCTTTGGAACAAGTGTTCCCTAAGCAAAGTAAAGCACAGTTGAAAAGAACTTTTTCAATTTTTATATTAGGAATCCCTGAAGCTTGCAAGCCACATCCATCACCTGTTCGAACAGGAATACCGAAAGAGTGTCTCAGTGTAAGAGCATACCCAGAAGAGCAGTTTTGTCACTGTGGACAAAAAATTATATGTATCCTTATACCAAGAACCTTAATCACGATATGACACTTGTGGCAAATGTTCTTCAGGAGTTTAGTTTCTTCTTGGGGCAGAAATTCCCTAGAGAACTGATCAGGAATTTTTATTAATGTGGTTCTAAAAATTATTAGTTTATCTATAAATTATTGGTTTACTTCCCTTTACTGTTTGTTTGTTTGTCCTGTATGTTAAATAATTAAGCCCATCTTCTGACAATGGGCAGCAATAACTCAAGAGTAGATACTGCAATAGAAGCAGCCATATGTGGAAAAGTCTGGCCTAGATAGCAAGCAATTCATCCTAATCCAGACGATGCGAAGCATGAAATTTCTAGAAGTTTTTGTCTGCATCAAGCATTCTGCTTATCTATTGTTTATACTGTTGCACTGGATGAGTGTTTTCCTAAAGGATGTAATGAATATGAATTAACACTTTCTGTTTAATTTGCCTATTTACAGAAAATATTTCTGGTAAAATTTTACCTTTTGGGATTCATGAATATTTTTAAAAAAGCACAGCCCTTCTCTGAATTCTCTCAGGTAACTGCAATGCCTCTGCAACAGAGAACACAGTAATTAGATACTTTTATTAATGGAAGAATACAGACCAATTATTTTCATTATACAACCTAGCTAGTTACAGTGGAGACAATGATGACAACACTGAGACTGTGACTATCGAGTTACAGCTCAGAGGTGAATCCTTACAAAGACATTTGGATATGTAGAAAGAATACCCTGAGCTGCAGAAAGAAGGATAGGCAGCAGGGAAGAGAAGGACTGAGAAGAAAGTTGTTGGAGATAAAACGCCTGTTTCGTCTGGTCAGTAGACAGTCTTCAGATTGTGTGGAATAAAAAGCTGTTTTCCCAACCACCGTGGAATTGCTTTGCCTCTGTAAGCAGTCTCTTGCAGCTTCCTCTGCAGAAGCTGGTGCTGCTCATGTACTGTCAGGAGGCATCACACTCCGTTGGCTGAAACAGCGCAGCAGCTCTCTTCTCTGCTCAGAAGGGTTTCAAGTCTGGCC
>JAVKLA010000074.1:60809977-60821288 GCA_034782735.1 Sagittarius serpentarius
AGTTCGTGAAGAACTGCAGCCCGTGGGAGGGACCCCAGGCCGGAGCAGGGGCAGAGTGAGGAGCCCTGCCCCTGAGGGGGAAGGAGCGGCACAGACAAGGTGTGAGGGACTGACCCCAACCCCCATTCCCCATCCCCCTGTGCCATAGGGAGGGAGGAGGGAGGCAAACTGGGAGTAAAGTTAAGCCCAGGAAGGAGGGAGGGGTGGAAGGAAGGTGGTTTTAGATTTAGTTTTTGTTTTCTCATTATCCTGTTTTGATTTGATTAGTAGTAAATTAAATTGATTTTGTTTTTTCCCCAAGTTGAGTCTATTTGTTGCCCATGACCATAAGTGGTGAGTGATCCCTCCCTGTCCTTGTCTCGACCCATGAGCTTTTCTTTATATTTTCTTCTCCCCATCCCACCAGAGGGGAGGAGTGAGCGAGCAGCCTGGTGGTGGCTTTGGTGCCAGCTGGGCTTAAACCATGACAGTGCCTATCAAAGTTTGACCCAAAGGAAATAAAGTGAGACAGAAAACAAGATATGAGTAAATGAAAGGAGGTCGAGAGGAATAACCTATGGCCAAAAAACAAATATGTGAAGCAATGAAAATGAAGAAAAATATTTTCTTACCTCCTTGTGTTAATAGTATTGCAGTGAGTAAGGTGTTAGAAAGAGATTAGAAAGTAATAACTTTTTCATGACCCATCTTGCCTTGCATTTTTCCTTGCCATTGCACCAGTTGTTTTACAGCTGATTCCACATTTATTTACCTTTTGGTCCTTGTACAATTACTCTGTGATTTCTTTTTCTCCTTTTCTGCTTACCTCAGAATTGATTTCCTGCAAGGTTTACTCAGACTTCTTGTGATTACAGGAAAGATCCCCCAAGGTTATGCCTCTGAGGCCGAAGTCAACATACTAGAAACTGTCCCTGAGTTTTACAGTATTCCAATGTTCTTCAACTGATTCTAACCTTGTGCTGATCAACCTAACAACAAAAAAGCAATAAAAGGAGTGAGAAGTGGTGTGACAACTTCAGCACACAAGGCATTTTGTTTCCCCCACTGCATGGTCACACTGGCAGGTCCACGTAGTTTAACTTCACTGCTTACTCAGCTGATCCACAAAGCATTAGGCACTCACAAGAAGCAGAAAGGATGGGGAAAAATGATGAGCTGGAGACCCAAGATGACAAGCAGGGCTGATTCCCAGGCCTTGGTCAGCCAGAGTATTTTGACATATCTAGTTTCTTGATAAAGGGTCTTGGCAATTGTCACCACATTATTAACTGATCCACATTATTAACTCTCGATCTGACACTGGCTGAAAAAGAGCTGTTCTTTTATTCTCTGGCACAATGGCAATAGTGGGCAGGTTAACTTCCAGGCAGAACCATGAAAAAGAAGAAAATGAAGTAAGTAGCATAAAATACATGCAGCTCCCTGGCAAGTTACAGAAACATGCCAGCGACTGGCCTTGAAGTCATCTGCTCAGCCCAGTTTCATGTGAAATGAGGAGCTTCTGTCTTTGACCCAGCTTCATTTTAATTCTGCATAGAGTCAAGCTATTCTGATCCTCAGCAGATGCCAGGCACAGCATGAGGCAACACTGGCAGATCCTTTTACATCTCAGTGTAAGAAGAACAAAGAATTTACCCTAGGTGATGGTGGACGATTACAGAAGTTAAAGGTTTCTCTTTCAAGAAGGGTGTTCAGTTTGCAAACAGGCGTCGAAACCACTTCTCAGCTAGGAGTCAGTTTACCATTTCAGACAGAACTCTCATTTATCTTACAGTAACATGCATAAATTTGCCCTGTATCACAACTTGCTTGTAGATTACTGTGAGACTGTGATAGTCCTCAGTAACACAGTGAAATACAGCTTCCACCATTACCACAGGCTTAATAACATTTTATGTAACATCTCTGGGTTTTTTCACAGTATGTGAAACAATCCATCATGCCTTATTGTACTGTCACATTACTACAGGTAATATCTGATCCCTAGAGTTTATGCTGAAAAATAGGTCAGTAATTAGGTAAGTATAGCAAAGAATACAGAAGGAATTCAGGGCTGTATTAAAAACTTGGCATTCACAGTAGTAAGAACTAGGATCTTACAATTTTGTAACATGCTGACCTTATAGTCCACTGTTTATTTTGTGGATATAAACTTCAGGTATGAGAGATTAACATTTATTCAGAGTTAATAGTTGGTATCTACAAATGATGTAGGTTGCAATACAATATACATTCTGCTTCTCTAAGATAAGTGAAGACCCATGACTTGTGTAGTGAATCCATCTATAATAGACATTACAGAGCAATTATCTGCAGTGCTCTTCTGGCAGAATGGGTTGAATCCATGAAATTAAAAAAAAGTGTGGTCAGCTCATCCCTGACTGTGTAAAGACTTACCAATGTGAGCTACACCTACGCAGTCAAGCTTAATACTTTCCATTTTGGAGGTCCTCACAAGTAACAGAACAGCTGCAAATAAAACTGTTCTTTCCACTTGTTCTAAAATGTAACTGTTTAAAACACACATGTTGGCTTTAAACCAGCAATAGTTTATTTTACTAACTCTCTTCTATAATAATTGAAAAGACAAAAAATGTATAAAAGTAAGAGTAGATGCTGACTCTACAGGGCTAGCTTTTTACTTGCTAAGTAAAAACTTGATTTAATTTAGAATAAAATGGTTCAGTTGGAAGGGACCTACAACAATCACCTAGTCCAACTGCCTGACCACTTCCATGTTTAATATGGAAATATGCGAGATAACCAGAAGGAAAGAATCACCAGGTAACCTCAACAGCCCCCTTTAAAGTGGAAAAAAATTCCCTGTTACCTTGAATTTCGTGAAAAGAAACACATCAAATTAAACTTCATTGAAAATCATTGTGTCCTGAAAATTAAACTTTTAGGACCATTGTAACCCTTCAGAAAGTCTTGCAGGCCACCACACATATTTTACGTACAGCTTTTAAAAGAAAACGCAAGTGGAACTGTTTAGTGGGTCACTGTATATCAGCTGCAGGCAACTTGCCCTGGCCCTACAGCCCATCCAGCCCCCAGACCATGGCTGGAGAAGAGGGGCACTGTCACACCTTCAGCAGTCAGACAAGAAGCAATACCCAGCTTCTGGCTGGCATTTAACTCCTCTGTCATGGCTGATATTGATTTATGTGTTAGCAACATTCAGGTTTTTAAAATTAATTTCTCTGAGGATAAAAAAATAAATGAAAGCTCAGTTCCTCTGGCTGTTTGTCCCAGCTATGAGTCATAGGAAAGTATTAATTATTTAAGCAAAAACCTTTGCTGTTATGGCAAATATGTCTCAGATTTTTTCCACACCTTTAATTTTTGACAAATTAATGAAAATAAACTGCTGATTATTTAAAATATGAGCACAGAAGTGCTGCTGCTTTGGTGAGTCAGCTACACCTAAAGAAGCTAATACCATTTTGGCTTGAAAATGAAGAAAGTAAGATTAGAGACCAAAATAGTACCTTTAATCTCATTTTTCACTGCAAGAATATGCGTATTTGAAGTCTTAGATACCATCTTTTTCTTTAATTACAAATTGCTCTAAGCCACTTTAAAACCTGAAAAGGGCATATGACATTCATAAATATGCAGAACTGCAAGCAAATGAAAGTGTAAAAGCTCTGAGATTCGAAAGCCTTTTTCACAGATTGGCAGAGCAATACAAAGGATAAGTATACTTTAGAAAGGTTAAAGATCATTCAGATTTGTCTTCGCTTTGAATACCTACCCTGGAAAATGTTCAGCAAATATCTCTGATCTCCTGGTATGTTTCTGACACGTGGGAGCCAGCAGAAGATTTTCAGGTCTAAAAAAGAACAGAGAAGAGGAAAAGTGAATACAATATGAACATGACCATGAAGAACAAAGCCAGTTACCAGCATTTGCTTCTCTAAAATACCCTTGGATGATGTTATAACTTAAATGTCAAACTCTATTTTTCCACATTAGTACCTTTCCAAGTCTATGAACATAGTGGAATATGTTTTTTATATTTAAATTGTTATTACAATATAATCTATAAAGAAACAATGTTTAATGCCACAAACATTTAGATTCAAATTAGGTATGTCCAGATTTTTACTAAAAATTGGAAATCAACATTAGAAAAAGCTGTCTGAATCCTACATAAACCACCCAAAATGCTCTCCATTTCCACTGCAGCCTTCCACCATTTCCAAATGAGTAGGGAAACCTTCAGTACAAAATGTGAGGCCGATCAGTAGACTGCAAAAGAGGTACAGAATAGTATACAAAATTATACACTGAGGTGATGATTAAATTTCCTGGGTCTGATTTAGCGCATCTGAATTCTGGCTGTCTCCTGGATTTGGAGAATATCTTGACAGATTTCAACTTTCTTTTCCCAGAGTTCAAGTTTTTAAATTTAATATCTCTATATAATAAACATATCTATAGTAATGTCTCACCTGCAATTATGACCTAAGCATGAATAATTTCATAACTGAATGGCATGTAACTCTTGAGTAGTGCAAACTATCCCAATCATCTTTATAGATTTTTCTCTCTAAAACTTTATTACTGGAGCAATTTAAAGGAACAACTATTAATTGAGTGTTTCAGGCTTTTATGACCACTTGTCATGTCTTCAATGACCTCTAATATGCTTCAAAGTGAGCATTTTTAAACCTTCATCACTCTACATCAGCTATGAGGAACATTTCATCTCTGGCAGCTGTTTATGAATTTGTTGGCTGTTACAGTAACACACATCTTAGCACTACCCAATAGTAATGTGAAAAAAAATGCTTGAGATTCACCTTTAATGCGTGAATGTGATGGACCATTCTCAATGGCTATGCCAGATCAAAAATAATGCTTCAAATTACTTTTGGTGAAAAAGCACATGTTTTGACTAAGCCTGCTCTAGATATAGATGTTTCCAGGACTACCCCAGCATTATATTACCTTTTTTCCCTTCCATGCAGCTATCAAGCCAGTGTAATCACTTCCTTGTCACTGTGAGCCTCAGAATGAGGAATTCTCTGCCTCCAGAGGCCCATGATAGCAGTGGATTACCTCCTAGCACAGCCCCAGCACCCATGCGTAAAGCCTCTATTCTGGCAACAGACCAGTTAAAGCTGTCCTCAGTTTTTTGTGGCTCTTTACTCACTGCATGCTTGCCTGTAATAGTTCAATGATACCATTTCATTTCCTGAGGATGACTGACGTTACCCTTGAATTTTTAATGGACTTTCTCTTTAAATAGAGAAGCTTCTCAACATTGGTTACATCTCTTGTTGCAGTTCATGTATCTGGAGAATCGGCTTCCCAAAGTCATACTGGATTTGAGGCAGATCTCAACAAATTCTTCTAAGGGTAGGAAACTAGACACAGTTAAAATGATTCTCTCCAGCTCTGGTGGCTGGCTGTGATTGCGACAGGAGACATCTGTCATGTCCAAATGGTGCTGAAAGGATGTTAAAGGAAAGGTTTATTTTCATTCTTGTATACTGTTGCTTTAACTGGGAATAACCCTGTTAATTTTAAGTGGCACTACCAAGATTAAATTTATTTAGGTGAAGGAACAGGAGAATTTAATTGGAAGCCATGTTACAATAAAGCAAAACAATAGTTAGCTTGGACTGGAGTTATGATGGCAATTAATCCCCAATGACTATGTTCTCTATTAAGCACTGCATCCTACAGCTGTTCAAAAGCTTTCCATCATAATAACTTTGCAATTGAAATGCAGTTTTTTTCAAAACACAAATTCCTTTAAAGGTGAACACTTTATTTTGCAAAACTTTCTGATATATTTCTTAGGAAGAAAGTAAAGAAAATTTTGCATTCTCTGCAATTCTTAAGAATTTTGGTCTAGTTCCAGTTAGTTCTAGGTTCAGTCTGTAGATATCTAAAACAAGGCAAGATGAATCCTACCTTGTTGTTTTCCTGGATATAGAGGAAATCTCAAATGAGTCCTGAAAAATGCCCTGTTGATTTCCTCCCTTGATATACCTTCCACAGGTTTTGCCACAAGTGTGGGCAATTCAGCTTTAGTTTATAGTGTGAAATCAAGGAAATATTTCAGAATTGCAACACTAGCTATAATCTGAAATTAACAGTTTTAAACAATATATTCAATGACAATTATATAATGGCATTAACCCAGTAATAACTGGTGATATCACAACAGAGAAATGCCAACATTTTAAAAAAATGGCAAGGCTTTATTTTCTCACACAAAACCATTTTAGCAGGATTGTATAAAGCACCAAACGGACCACAGTTTGACCCTCAGCAACACAGATGTGCTGACGTGCTTGAAGAGATACAGATTTTCAAACAGTGTTTAAAAAAAGAAAAAAAAAAAAAAAAGCAGTCATGAGATAACCCCCAGAAAAGAACACTGAACTGGGCACAGAAATGTATCAGCACTCTCCAATACTGAAATAACCATTAACAAATATCAGGGTGTCAGTAAATCCATTTATATGTTATGAATAGATGTAGCTGAGCTAGCTCTAACCTGTCCATCCTGAGAGAGAGATGGGAAGGGATTCTGGTAATAAGTTTTGAAAAAAAGCTTTATTTTTATTCACTGCATGTCAATAAGAATTCAAGTCAAGCCTCACACAATTAAAGCAATATAACACTGCACAAGTTATTGAATTTCTTCAGGACTACTTAATAGTCTTTATATTACAGTGTAGAAAATGTGTAATGTATCCTATCATTCCAAAGTACAGGCAGAATTAAAAGGGCATTATTCCTGTGGAGAGAAAGTATAACTGCTTTTTTAACTACAGAGAGACAAATAATTCTACCAAAGTTATAAAGTATTTTTCTATTAATATAAAACCATAATATTTGTGTGCACAATTTCTCATAAACTAGACCCACACACACAGTTCTGTTCTAGGAAATTCCAGTGGTTTCCCCTGAATAGACCTGGTCATCTGTGTACATAAGAAATTCCTCAATATGGAAACAATCCTTCCTCTCTATAAAAGAGTAGGGACTGAAATATTTATCTCAAGTTTAAGGACAAGATTCATGAATATGATACTGAAGTTGATTGAGCGAGGGGAGGGGTGAGTAGATCAGTTAGAAGGGTTTATGAAACTAATAATGTTTAGCGCTTCGAGTTTAAATTGTATTGTGCTACAGACTAATGCAGAAAATCTCAGGCATATTGAAATTAATTGCATGGATTAGAACAAATTACAAGAAGATTGCTAATGTGATGTGGAATTTTTTTAAGAGTCTTAAGAAATAGTGTAGAAAAGTTCAACCAGAAAGTAAAATTGTAGGCGGTAAAGATGTAAGTGTAGCATTCACCTTGCCTTATTTTCAGTCTGCTATTCTCTGCTCAAAGAACAGTACAAGGCCAACTGCTGAAGGGATAGAGAGTACTATGTTAGGAATAGATAAGTATCATCATGCTGTCATATCAATCACAACAATATTCCACAGATCAAGAAGAACTGCTCAGGAGATGCAGTATTTACTATGCAGGCCTTAAAGTAAATCAGATCCCTGAACTGTAACTGAGAATTTGAAATGATAGATTTCTGAAGTGCTAAACTTGACCTGATAAGAACACACAGATGCAGAAAAGTTTTAGATATGTGGTCTCAAGTCACTAGAGGTGCTCAGTGCGTGGTGTCTGTTTGCACATGAGACAGCGTATGTGCTTACCCATAGAGACCTCCTGCGCTAGCTTTAATATCGCTCCACCACTTGGTACACAGGCTAGGACCAAAACTTCACCTTCTCTTCTTCTCTGTCAAAGACTCCAGGAGACATTGTCTACCTTCCTTATTGAAGGGAAAGTGGGAGAACTGAGACTGTGTTATAAGGAGTCCATCCCGCAGAGCCTCCAGGTCAAGCTGCAGGGAGGACACAAGGTTTCCTTCCAAACAGCTCAGTCAGAGAGGCTTAAGTCTCTCCTAGGGTTCTCAGTACTGAGCCCAGACCCCTCTGGAGTCAAGGCTAGAGCAATGCTTCTGTATGATGGCAGAGGTGGGAACAGCAAACACAGAAACATAGAATCGTTTAGGTTGGAAAAGAGCCTTAAAATCATTGAGTCTAACTGTTAACAATGCCAAGTCCACCACTAAACCCCATCCCTAGGTGCCACATCCTCACATCTTTTAAATGCCTCCAGAGATGGCAACTCAACCACTTCCCTGGGGAGCCTGTTCCAGTGCTTGACAACACTTTTGGTGAAGAAATAGAATTCACCCACATAAGACATGGGAAAGAGTGCCACCATCACAGGAGTGAATCCCAGGATGATTGAGGAGCCCACACAGGCTGAAACACTCTTTGGATTGTAAGGGAACAACTCCACACCAAGCTGGGTGTGAGGATGACGTGCTCTGCAATTTATACCTTCTGTACCTGTTGGGCAAGTACATGAACACATCACCACCGGGCGAAAAGTTTTTGCCTCTGTGTATGTACACTCACAGGGCAGTGTATATGTAAATTCATTCGAACTAGCTCACCAGGGAATAAGAACACTGGAAAGCTACTGCCTCACTTCATTTTTGACTAAAAATATGAGAAACAAAAAAATGTCGTCACTTAAAAAACAGATTTGAAGAGCATGATGACCACAAGCAGTCGGTAATATCTGTGAGCTAACTACAGATGTTATTTTTGTCTGATGTGCCTACTAGTTTTATATGCAAAATTTTTTTTAATAAACTTACATTTTCTTTCTGTATGATATTTAAGATATTTTTACTGAAGTTCTTACAATTATTTTAAAACTGTATTTTCAGGGTATTTTAACTGATCTCCAACATCCACCCAACTGTAGGCAGGCAAATATTCACCAAATAAAACACCAATAATCTGAAAAGTAAATATTCAATTTCTCATTTTTCAGCATAATTAAACTGTGAAATTTTAAAATCCCAATAAATATTTACTTAAGTAAACATATAATGATTCTCTATAACCTTATGGTTACCAGAAATTACTGCAGTTATTATAAAGGCAGTATTTAATTTGAAATCAATGTATCTTTATAGGTATCAATCAACATGAAACAACTTTTGTAAGCAAACACTTAAACAACAAAATGCAAGGCAAGATTAAAATTGATGTTGTTGATGTAAATCAGTCAAAGACACAAAATCCTTTTGGCAGTGTTACGCAGCAATCACTCACGTAACTGCCTCTGAATCTTTCTGCAAGCTGAAGCATTTGGTGCTGATTTTCAGCACTCAGCCACCTCTCCAGAAGGCACTTAGGAGCAGCAATTGGCTTTGCAGTTATTTCCATCACTGTCTTTCAAAGTGATCTTAATGGACCATGTGTTCTCAGTAAAGGGTTTATTTCTCTGCTGAATTCCTCTGCATACTGAGGAAGGATTATCCTGTCACATCAATGAGAAGTATAACAGTCTCACAGGCAATCAAAACCCAGGTGCCTCCAATATTTTCTTCCCAACACAAGAGAGAAGGCCATGTCTGCCAGATTACACTAAAGGGCCTTAAGCACTGACCTGCAGCGGGACAGACTTGCTCCTGGAGTCCCTTGGCCCCAGGTACAGTGCAGTGCCACCGTTAGAGCTCTGCTGTCTGGTAAATGTAGCCCTGCACGACATATTTGGCCAGTTTGGTTGACTTTAAATGAAATATTTTGGTACCTGTTCCAGGCTTTATAATCAAAAGGTTTCATTTTTACCGTACTTTTTTTTGTCTGTATGTAAAACCATGTGCCAATTTTTACACAAATTTGAAAAGAATTTCGGTAGGCCACCACTTCAAATTTGGGAAGTAAGCTCTTCAAAATCAATTGCCCAGCCCAAGTTGTAGCATGCAAGAAAAAAAATATTAAATATTCTTCAGTGATGGCAGGGATATTAACAGCAAGAGCCCAAGAAACAGTGATATACACATGACGCTATGCTCCTTTGTGAGAATATGTACATATAGCAAAATGCAGCTACAGCTGCAACATTGGCTAACTTAAGTTAGCATAGCCACTGAAGGCAGTGAAGACATTTGGATGGGCCTTTGCATCTATCAGTAGCCATTACTACCTTTCCCTGAGTGTTTGCTCTGGAGTGCATGACTTTATTTGCTAGTACTCACCCACATTGCTGTTTCTTCAGGGATGTTCTTTTATCCAAACTAGAGAGAACAAATTTGCACAAGTTGTCTATCATGATACAGATAATTTCATGATGTGCCATTGACCTGTCCTGCCTCATTATAAGACCCTCTGGAGTTACTTACCTGACTTATTCCTCCTGTCTCCCAGGGCTACTTTGACAATCAATTACTTAGCAATTGCAAACATTTTCACCACCGTTTTTGTATCATTTATGACAGAGTTGCATGTGTATCTGAGAATGCTGCGATACGTGCAGACCCCTATCAGTCCTCTGATTTTGTGCGAATTACTCAATAACTTGTTTACTCTGCAGCTATCATGACCGTAATTTTCTGAAGCAGGATTGCTGTTGGAAGGCTGAAGTAGGACTTTACAGAACATTCTCTTAACTTGCCACTTCATTTAAACAGCTGTTGACTCTGCTGTTCACTACTACATAGCTTTCAACAGACATGTTCTTCGGCAAGCAAACCCAGTGAGCCAGAGTTGGGTGCGCTCTCGCCCTTTGAGCAATAGGAAACTACATGAGCTTGTGCTGTAGTACCAGTAAGCTCACCTGGCATCCCCTCACCGAAGTGCATCCTGTTTCAGTTGACATCCAACAGCACTTACCTCTTTGGAGTACTACGTCGCATTTCATTGAGTCGTCTGACTTCTACACCCTTCAAATGCTCTGCTAGGCGAGGTGTGAGATGCAGAGCCAGTCTGTCAGCAGAGCCGGCTGTCTGCCAGCACAAAAGAACACTTCTGAGCACCAGCTTCCAGAAGAGGCAAAATTACTGACATCTGCGCTTAGAGAATGACTCCAGCTCCCCTCTGTTGCTTACGAATCACTTCTGTGAAAGGGGATAACAGGGGAATATTGAAGAATAATATAGAAAAATTAAATTTAACAGATATTTAACACATCATTATAATTAATCATTATTTAATGCAGTTTTGTATCATGTTAACGATCTGAAGCCTTTGTCAGGAATGACTGTTCATTATACTAATTTCTCTATCACCAAGCAGGGCAGGAAGGAGTTGCAATTTGAATGGGGATTGGAGTACTGATGGGGAAAAGGAGACTGTAGTGGAAAATGGTGGTAGCATCAATGGTGGAGAAGAGTTACCACAGTCCATTTAGTATCTGATATTTGAAAAAGTGAAATATACAGAATATGCAGGCATATGCAAACAACAAGTT
>JAVKLA010000074.1:60840186-60850497 GCA_034782735.1 Sagittarius serpentarius
CATTCTGAAAGATTCAACTTTTAATCTTTTTGGAGCGAACAGACTGAACTTCTAAAGAACTCTTTCTACTGCCGCTGCTATTACTGCATGAATAGGTGACAGTCATTTAAAAGCACACAGACTGGATACTGAAATCTGCCTAATACTTCGTCTCTGCCCCAAAGAGATGAAGAGGCTTTTTACTGAAGTATATGCTTGGAGTGGAGTTCTCATGTCATCATTTGTGAGAGGATTTGCTAGATGATCTGGCACACTCTCCAGCATCACACGTCATGGGAGTCTGAAGTGAGGCTCAAAATTGTGCACTTCTGTCTCTGCAGCAGAAGAGGGTAACTGGTCCAGCCATGGGTGATCTCAGCTGAGTACTAGGGGTCAGATTTTATCAATTAAATGACTGCTTGTATTTTCCCTTGGGTTCAAGAAGCAAATATTTCAGACCAGCTGCTGCCATGAATGTGGTCAGCAGCAATGAATTACTCAAGCTGAAAAGAAAGCAAAACTGATTTGCATGAGTATTGCTAGTATATTCAGAATGTTTTCGTCTGGTAGAGCACTGTATCTTCAGCTCTGCAGGTGAGTTTAATCAACATTAAAGTGCCCAGAAAAGAAAACCTGAAGCTCACAGAATTTCAGTCATCAGATTTTCGCAGGTTGTGCTACTGATTTAATAGTAGGTATTTAGTGCATGCCCAGTGCGTTTAAAAGCAAATCAAAAAACTCATAGAACATAAAATACAGCGTCGGTTTTCTCTGTCTTGACAGATTTTAACCGCTAAATTAGTAGATTTGAAATGTAAGGTTTTGTTTGAAACACAAATTGACAGAAAGTATCAGTGAGCAATTACACTCGTATCTAAAACCAAACAATTTCCTAAGGAGTAAGCTAGTAGTTGTTCTATTCCAAAAATTAAATTTGTCTTCAATCCATTTTAACAGAAAGGTGGTGGGAAATATTTAGTTTAAGGAATATTTCAACAAGTATTTATTTTTCTCATTAAATTGAAAGGCCTAAAAATCTCTAAAAATTATAATAATGAAAATGATAACATGAAGGCAAAAACCAAGAAGCAATTAAAACCGCATTGTTAAGGAGAGAGCAAGGCATGCTGATTCCCAAAATAGACATTTCTAAAATTCAGAAACATGCCAGAAGAAATACAGTGCAAGTGGGTTTTTTTTGTCTTTTGCAAAGAAGGAATACAATCACAGAATACCTTTTTTAAAAAAAAAAATCTGACCAAATGAAAAATCCTGGAGAGGACATACTGCCGTGATCTGGGTTACAAACATAGGCAGTTACTGCAGTCCGATATTTAACACACAGAATGACTAGATAAAGAAGCTATCAGGCAATTTTACAGAGCTTTTTTGTCTCCTCCTTTGAAAGGACAAAACTGGCATTTTGAAAATTTTTTCCATATATTATGGGTGTCAGGGAGAAGTAAAAGGAAGATGACCATAAAAACAGATGAGTAAAAGAAGTGGGGCTGCAGCCTCTTACTGAATTTTCAAGAATATATTTCAGATAGAGAGTATGGAAGGAGGCTGAAAATTCAAATCTGGATCCACATTTTCTGGGTTGTTTATACGCAGTGTTTTATTAATTCTATTACAGAGACTGGAGCTACCCACTAAAATTTACATCTGTGTAGATGTGCTTCAGCAAGGTTACTTAGTTAAGTTTGGTTTAGTCTGTTTCTGCTTCAAATTCACCACTGTTCCAGGCCAGTTTCTTCAGATCCCTCTCTGTGTCAGTCACAGAAATAATTTATGTACTGCCTCATTTCTATTTTCTTCACATACGCCTCTTAATGCAGTTATGTGATCCCTAACGAAGTGGAATTGTTCATGCCGGCTGAAGGAGGAAACAAGACATTAGACTATGTATGAATGTGTGAAGAATTGGGTACAGAAAAATAATGATGTTAGAGCATAAAAGCAATGATGTATTCTCATATAGTTTACTATTTGCTGTTCTGGCCAGCTAACAACAAAAACAGAAAGGCTTCAGGGAAACTTGATGGTCCCCATTTTCAGAAGGACCTAAGTGATGTATGGGCTGAAATTCCATTTAGAAATATGAATTTGACATAAAAGGTGCTTCAGTGTCCTTAGATATAGAAGCTTAATTGCACTGACATGTGCACCTGATTGGTTTCAATCACTTTCAAGAACACAGACCTAAAATCTCTTTTGAAACATGACTTGGGCTCCTAAATTTCTTTGTTTCAACAATGCCATGTAAAAACAGCTACTGGTTTCAAGAAGATTTTGTATTCCAAGACATATAAAAGATTAAGAACAGGATTTTGAGCGTACTTCCGAGAAAGGAAATGGAATAAGGGATGCAAGGCAAAGTCATAACTTTTCAGGGATAAGGACACTGTGAATTATTAACTTACCGGTGTCTTATAATGCAGAAATAGATAGAAATACAGCAAATGACACATACAAACAAAGTTTCATAACCTCCTCCAAAAGCTTCCGTGCTCACTCATGGTACTTTGTATTCCAGGTGGTAAGGCAAGGTTTGCTCACTTACCAAGGCAGTCAGTGAATTACCACACTAATCAGCATAAAACTGCGGGGAGGGCTATGCCTGGGACCATGGAAGTCACTCTCTTGCTGTTGAGAACATTGAAATGTGATGAACCACAGACTTCCAGAGATGATAGCGATGACACATAATAAATTAAAAAAAACAATCCAACCCACAGAGAAATGCTAGATGTCTGGCTGCTGAAGCTTATTCCTCATAAAAATTCTTAGAAAAGTCTTAAATCAGGTAAAGTAATCTTTGGTTAGCATTAAAACTCAGGACTGTCAATACCTTATTATAATGATAGGTCACAAAATTCCATAAGAGTCAATGAAAAAGCTATGCCATGGTGACAGTTATTAACATCAAAAAGGACAAAGCCAGTATGCCAACTGCAGATTGAATGATAAGCTCCTGGTATGCTGCTCTTCTGTCCAGGTATATAAAACAAACTTCAGATAATGTAACAAAAATCTCTGTTCTTACCCCAAGGCTTGACTTTTTGGTTTTTAATAGTTCTTTAGTGGCAGCTAGCCCCTTGTCAGTAAGTCATTACTGTATTGAAGAGAGATATTGACTGCATGAATAATTTAGTCAAAATCTATTACTTTTTATCATTCCACAGCTTTGCAAGGGAGCAAAGAAATCGTATCAAGACTCATGATAATTCTTGCCCTTTGGATAAAAATCAGCACTCAGACTGTGCGTTTGTGAAAATCAATGTGCCTTTTTACAAGTGAAATGAAAGAGTTAATATGCAATTCCTCAAAAACTAGTTTACATAACACCAAAATTCGAATTGGACAGAAATAGGTATACCTAAAGAGTTAAGGATAAACAGCCCTGGGTAATGCTGGTAACTGCTAAACCCTTTCACAGTTTTCTGGTCTTGTCTTTCTACGGCAAATCTGTATCACTCTGTGAAACCTTTGGGTATTCTCTTTTTTTAAGTCATAACCAGCAGGAACAACTATACCCCACAGTTCTGAATTCTCAGATCATTTGCAAGTTCAATTAGCTTGAACTGCACCTACCAGCTTTCTCTGGAGATATTCAATAGTTCTAAAAATCAGACACAAGAACAGAGGCAAACGCAAAAAGCAGACACTTTTAATGTGCAACTGTTTCTTTCAACAGTATCATCAAGGTGTCCCTATGTTTTCAGACTATTGAGGAATCATTTTTTTATTTCCAAGAAAGACAGGTTCTTCTTAGGAATATGCAGTTCTGTGGCATATAGAAATAATTTTTCTTTTCTTTTTTCTTTTTTTTTAATTAGATAAACCTGCTTCATAATACTTTTTCTTTTCTTTTTTTTTTTGAAGTATTTACACATGTGGGGGTTTTATGGTAAAGTTTATATAGGACCCATTTCTCAGTTCTTCAAAAGGATATTTTTCCATAAAGATGTGGTGCACTTCTCTTGCAGAAATGCCAAGCACTGGCTCATTCAAAGACTGATTTTTTTTTCCCTCACTTCTTCTTTTTCTTTCAGAAACCATAAAAGGTTTAGATTTTTTGTAGTTCTTGTTAATTTGATGATTTGCTGCTCCTTAGTGCTTCAATTCCATTAGCTTTAAAATTGCTTTGCAATAACACTTCTGTTACTAGTCTGGATGGTTTCCGGTTTAGTTCCGAGAACCTGAAACCAAAGACTCTGTTTTATCTGGCTATACTTGTTTTGGCTGAGATAGAGTTTATTTTCTTCACAGTAGTTTGTATGGTGCTGTATTTTGGATTTGTGACCAAAACAGTGTTGATAACACACCCATATTTTAGCTATTGCTGATCAGTTCTTACACGGAGTCAAGGCCTTTTCGGTTACTCTGCCCCACCAGCGAGCAGGCTGGGGGTGCACAAAAGGCTGGGAGGAGATACAGCCGGGACAGCTGACCCCAACTGACCAAAGGGATACCCCATACCATATGACGTCATGCTCAGCATTTAAAGCTGGAGGGGAGGAAGGAGCTTTTGTTTTCCCAGGTAACCATTATGGGTGATGGAACCCTGCTTTTCTGGAAATGGTGAAACACCTGCCACCACTGGGAAAGAGTGAATTAATTCCTTAATTTCTTTTGCTTGCACACACAGCTTTTGCTCTATTAGACTGTCTTTATCTCAACCCATGAGTCTTGTCACTTTTACCCTTCCAATGGGGCTGAGCCGCCCACTAGGGTTAACCCACAGCGCTAGCTTAGCACTTGCTGCTTCCCAAGGGGTTGAAGCTGAATTAACTTTTTTGCAAAGCCCGGTATGCTGTAGAGGTGTCCTCTTATATACAGTTGAACAAAATGCACTGACTGGTTTTCCTGTATTGTGCTGTCCAGCATAGCAAAACGGATTTATTCAGAATTTTGTACAACTGTAGTTAGTTTTTGTTTGGGGTTTGGGCATTTTAGGCTGTGTTCATCCATTGCAGACCTGTGATTTTGGCTGTAAAAGCAAGTTATGATCAAGAGTTCAACTGAATCATAATAATAATAGCCCTGATCTTTTTTAACGTGTAGAAAACTCTGCCTCTTGCTCCCATTTCCCTCCCATGCTTTCAGAAAGTGTCACCACCATGGCCAGCTGTTATTTCCAAGCAACCCTGAGAGATAGTGGTGTAATTCACATACCAATGAAAAAAGTATTCTTCAAACTAGCATACCTAAAGGACTAAAAATCATCCCCAGGGTTTTCCCTCTCCCTTCCTACTTAGATCAGGTTAAGACAGACATAGATGGGTAGGTCTCGTGCTTCCTACCTAGTGGAGCATCGTCTTCCTCCATTTCCAAATCCCTTTTGTCACCACAACAATAAAAGTGTGTACTTATTTAGAAAATCATCTCCCTCAATGGCAGAAGTATGCATTGCTAGTTAAAAACAATTCATTTAATGAGAAGAACTAATGAAGTCTTGCTTCCAAATAGTTTATGAATCATAACTCACAGCCCTACGATTCCAGTAGTGCCAGTATATCTGTACATCCTGTGCTCTCCTGTTACCTTTTGCTAACCAGGAAAGTCTCAAAACCAGCCCATATTATCAGTATCTTGATTTCACAAAACTGTTCTGCCCCTACTTTCTGACATTA
The DNA here is from genome assembly GCA_034782735.1 of Sagittarius serpentarius. NCBI lineage: Eukaryota > Metazoa > Chordata > Aves > Accipitriformes > Sagittariidae > Sagittarius > Sagittarius serpentarius. Next base: position 60,845,802 of record JAVKLA010000074.1, read on the forward strand.
CCTGGCCGTGGGCATGGCATCCTGCTGTTCCTTCTCCTCTGTCCTTTGCGGGGTGTCATCAGACTCTTGCCCCTTGTCATTGGGCATGTCTTGAAGCAACTGGAAGAGAAAGTGAGACAGTCCAAACCACACCACCATAATTTCACAGATGACTCGGCTGATGGATCAGGAGCAGCTGGCTGTTTCTGGACATGGGTAAAAGAAATGTACTGCTGGCAGAAAGAGGGAGGAAAGGGCAAAACCCACCCAATATCTTCTCATTTTGCATCCACCAGTGAAATCTGCAAGAGACTATAAATGAAGGGGGAATTAATATGAAAACAGGTAAACAAACAGTCACTCTAGGAAAGAGGAGAGGGGGGAGAGAGAGAGAAAGAAAACTGTATTTTCTTACCCTGGGGAAACTCATCCAGCCAGAGTACTCTAGAGACATCATATGTCTGCCTAAGCCCTAAATGACCAAATATCCTTACAGATTCCACTATGGACAGCACGTGCCCTCATGTTGTTAAGTCAGTCTATTCAGCTTGGAAATACTAAAGTTTATCTTGGAGATATATAGATATAGATTTAGGTATAGACATGTGTAGTGGATTGTGTGTACAGGCAAGCATTTTTGTCCTTAATCTCTGAGCTGGCTGATGGATGTGCGCCTGGAAACCATACAGTCCAGCTACTGCATGGTACCCTCCAAGGGCTAACAAGCGCTGCCAGCAATCAGACATAGCTTAAGACTGTTCAGTGGTATAGACAGAGTACCAAAACACAGCCTACTGCTGCCTCTGGCAGTATTGTTTCTTTACTGCTGTAAGACCACAGGCCAGGTGGTAACTGATCACAGTTCTGATTTTTAAGCTGAATAACTCTAACTGCTATAGAAATTAGTTGGTTTCCACTGAAAAAAACTCTGGCAGAATAAAACCCCAGCTACTTAATAGAGTTAACCACCAATATCCAACTATTCAATGGCATTTTTGTTCTTTTTCTGTACTCTCGCTCTGGAAACCTGGGTTTAAACTCTCTGCCGTGAAAGGAAAGGAGATGCTGCATCGCTCTATTTCCATGGTAACCACCATCAGCCAGGCAGCAGGACCAGGTTTGTATTTGGAAGCAAATGCACAGGCCTGGACTTGGTCTGCCATCAGTGAAGTTTCACAGACGAAACAAAGTGATTGATTGCACAAGCTGCTTTGGGAAAAAAAAAACAAACCAAAAAACCAAAAAAAACTAGAAAGAAGTAAATTCTTTTTCTAGTGTTAAATATTTGGAAGAAAGACACTGGGACAACATGCTCTTTGGATCCTTATGAGAAGCAGCTTCAGTCCTGGAGGCTTTCAAGGGGAGGATTAAAAATCATTCTTCAGGCAATAGATTATGGTAATACTTCTCTTTCATCTTCTCTCTCTGTATCATTCACTAATTGCTCCATGTTACAATGACATCTTGGCAGATGAGTTCACGTACATTTATTAAAAAATCCTCTATTTTTTTACTTTATTAAAAATGATTTGCAAAGTAAAGCAGAAATTTGTTCATCTGCCTTCTCAAACAGAGTCCATGTGCAAATTTCCTATTCATCTCTTCTTTATTCAGTATTGAATCAGCAGTGTTGTTGCAGCATTAGAGGATTTTCTTTCTTTCTGTGCTTGTTAAGGCGACTGGCTGTACTCCATACTGCCTTTGAAATGTATATTATTTTTATAAGTCATTCTTGCCTGTTACAGGAGCTGCATAGTACTTTATAGGCAAAAGACAAATGGCTAAGTTCATCCACAGACACAATAGGAAGTGCAAACCATTCTGTCGTATGTCGCTAAAGACTTATATCCACAGAAGACAGGAAAAGTGGGTATTGTTTTATCTCTACTTGCCCTCAGAAATTCAATAAGAACAGTTTCGATTTGCCTAGAGGATTATAGGAATTTATTTAGTTGTTACTAGGAACGTACGGAGAAAAATGTAACTATGTAGCCAGGGCTCTTAAAAGGTTCTTACAAAGTTTTTCCTAGGCTCTGTTAGCGTTCATGATTTTAAGCACAGGGAGTTAAATTAAATCCCATAAAATCTATGTTAAGTTTTAGAAATATTTTAAGTGACTGCAGTCTGGGTGGACTTAGAGCTGTTTAGTTTACATGATCAAAAATACAGGGGATACAAGGTGAAAAGAAAATACATCAAAAACTGCTTGGCTGATTGGGAGGGTGGTATTGGAAGGGGACTTGAGACTTAGAAATATCTGTAGTGCCTAGTGATACCTCACCTTAGCAGTTAAATTGAGAGTTTGGTTTACCTCTCATTTTGGTCCCTCTGAATACCTCCACCTGCTTTGCCTGTCTGCAGAGGTTACTGCAGAAGGGAGAATGCTTTACATTTGTCTACTTTCTACCAGGGTAAGTCCAGGCGTAAGAGCCTTCCTAGCAGAAAGAAAGAAGGACGCAGCACAAGGTCGCAACAGCTCATTCCTAGGCAGGTTCTGGATGCATTTGGCTTACTCTTGAATGTACAATGTACTCTTGAATGTACCATGCACTGACCTTTGTGCCCAGAATTTCTTGATGGTAGAGTCACTGGAAACGTGGTAGTTCTACCCTTTCTTTACATGTTTCTGAAACAGTTATGAATAGCTCACAGCTAAAAGATAATCTACCTTTTATTTCTCTATCAAAACCATGCAGTGGACAGCTTCAAGAACCTAGCCACCTTAATAAAACACTGCTATATTTACAATCCATGCTTTCTTTGTTTTGGTTTTGTTTTGATTTGGTTTTTTTTAAGTTACTGTCATTAATAACTAAGCACCCAGCCTGTACAGAGACTCAAAAGATCAGGGATTTCAGAAGAACTTGCAGCTCTTTCTAGGGGTTACAGAAAGCCACTGTCTAAACAAATTATGTCCTTTGGGGTTGGCGCTGTCAGCACAGGGCCGAAATGCTGAATACTGTTATAAATCCTGTTCCTGTTTTAAAACTATTGGTGGTAGCTACTGAACAAGGACTCCCACTTATTTCAAAGTTGACATTTCTTATGGAAGAAGCTGCGGCCAAACAGGAGAGACAGAGACTGATTAACTATTCAGAGTTGCGGCTCTTACAAACTCTCTTCTTTCTCGATCATTCTCAAGGTAGAGCTTCTTTTTACTAATCATTTCCTTTCGGATTTTGCTACTTGTTAAAAATGGCCGAGATTTTCAAACAGACTCTTAAACTGCCAATTCATCTTCAATTTCAATAAGAGATGCGTATTCAAATCCCCCAGTTCTCTTTAAAAGGCTGCCATGGATGTGAGAATAATAAAGTACTGCAAAAGTATTCCATATATTTTTCTGCTACAGAAATGACAGTTGTAGTTGCTTTAAATAAATTACCACCCACAAGCTTGTAATTGTTTTGCTGTTGTTGTTTCTGTAATTCAGTGCTGTTCAAAAATATCTACCCACCACAATGTTGCTTATCCAGCCCAAGCTGATGATTTCAGGCTCCAAGCTCATCGTTTGCATCACTTGTTAAACTCCTGCCTGCATGTTTACAAGGTGCAAGACCAGTTTCCTCTCTATAATGAGAACAAATGGACAACTCAGGCTCAGAATTGCTTTGTTCTCTCTCTTTTTTTTTGTTTTTTAATGCCCCCTAAATGTGGGGGAAAAAAGTCTTTTGTTTAAAAAAATAAATGGAAGTCTTTTGTTTAAAACAATAAATGGAAGCAAGAAAAGAGCTCCAGATCCCTGGTGACATGAAGTAATTTGCAATTTAGATGCAAGTTTTTCAAAAGGATTACATATTTTATTTTACTGTGATAGATCAGACACCTATTTTAAGCTCTGGGCCATTTACGTTTGAATAAAAATACAATGCTTATCTATAAAATAAAATGGAACCCAACTTATGCCCGGCTCGCACACATATTATGAGAATTCTTCTCTTTCCCCCATCTTTTGCAGCTTCTGAAATGCCTGTTTGTGCCTGTAGCATTTCAGTATGCTCTGAGGATCAAAAATAAATCTGGGAGGAGAATAAACCAAAGCAGGGGTTACAGCACACCCCAAAGGCACAGCTGCAGCTTCCAACCAAGTGACTCCCAATTTCCAGCTGTTCTCACCTTGCACAGGAGGAGATTCTCTCCGAAATAAGACCTGGGGGTTTATAGCAAGTTCCTATTTGAAACAGCTCTGATGCTTCCTGCCGAAACATACAGAAACAGAGACTACTACACATAAGACTTAGAGCAGGAAAAAAAGAAATCAGTGACATTGACAGCTTGGTGTGGGGGGTTGGACCACTCACCACGTGTGTCCCAAAACAACTGAAACACAGAAAACCCTTACTGGCGTTTTTGCCGCTTTTGCCGAAACTGCTGCGAGGATGGTCCGGTTCCAGAGGTTGATCGCAGTGACCTGTATCAGGAATAGCGTAGCCAGTAGGGCCAGGGGAGTGATTTTACCCCTGTACTCAGCACTGGTGAGGCCGCAAGAAGGACACTGAGGTGCTGGAGCATGTCCGAAGACAGACAACGAGGGTGGTGAGGGGTCTGGAGCACAAGTGTTATGAGGAGCGGCTGAGGGAGCTGGGGTTGTTTAGCCTGGAGAAGAGGGGGCCGAGGGGAGACCTTATCGCCCTCTACACCTACCTGAAAGGAGGTTGTAGAGAGGTGGGGGTCGGTCTCTTCTCCCAAGTAACAAGCGACAGGACAAGAGGAAACG
>JAVKLA010000074.1:60897347-60917566 GCA_034782735.1 Sagittarius serpentarius
TGTTATCCCAGAGGTGCTACCGTCATCGCTGATGGGCTCGGCCTTGGCCAGTGGTGGGTCCATTCGTAAAGCCAGCTGGCATTGGCTGTATCAAACACAGGGGAAGCTTCTAGCAACGTTTAAAGAAGCCACCCCTGTGCCCCGCCCACCAGCTACCAAAACCTTTCCACGTAAACCCATTACGCCATGTCAAAAGGTTGTACAGGAAAAACAATGGGCATATTTTTCCAGGAACATAAAAAACAAACAGCAACAACAGATCTATTATTTCATGAGACTTCTGTGGCAAAGGTTCATTCCTTGAGTGTGTGAGCAAAGACAGAAAGCCAATGCAGAGCTTTGTACCCCCTCACAGAAAATAAAGGAATTACTTCACCATTATGCCATCTGGGAAAGAAACCTCCTTGGCCTCAATTTAAGTGGATACCTATTTGGAAGCAGGTTGCGTCCTTGTAAGAGTTTGTTATGGACATCCCTGGAGAGGGCATTTGCCATCCTCAGTCAAACCGTATCTCTCAGGTGTTTCCCACAGCTGCATTATTTTCACTACAGGCGAGCACTGTCAAAAGACATTGTCCAATAACCTGGTGTCACTAGTGCAAGAAAAAGAACACCGATTCCAGTGTTACAATCTAGATGCCCTGTTCAAGGCAGTTTATACCCTAAGCTTTTACTTTTCCATAAATGGGAAACATACATTGCCAAAAGATACTACACGGATTTTGACTCCTCTTTAGAGATTTGAAAACTTGACTGTTCCAACTATGTCCACTCTATTCTCCTTCTACAAGATAGGGTAGCAATTTTCTTGGGAAATAATTCTGGAATTCTCCTATACAAAACAAAATTTAAATGTGTAATTGTTTTTTTATTTTTACTGGCCACATCTACAGAGTAGGCGAGACCTGGTTTCTTTAGCACTCCATCAAAAAAACCTCACACATGAGGTATTTAGAATTCAATCCCTGTTATACAAAAGGAAATGTTTTTAACAGAGGTTTGTTTGTTTGTTTGTTTGCTGTCTGTCTGCATTGTTCATAGCATGATGGAACCCACAACTGTGGTTATGATGTTTTTAATACAAATCTATCAATAATAAATATTGATGGAGTACTGAGTTGCCCATACTATAACTCTTATTTAGCATTTTAAACCACCTCTCCACATCAAGTGGATTTGTTTCACTTACATAGAGAAAAGCTGTAAAGATTTCTTCATACATGTGTATGGGTCACGTGAACAAAAAAAAGAGATCTGTTGAATGTATCTTGCCTACATCTGGATGTAACTTAAACCAAGAACATGCTGTGAGCTGTGGTATGTGCACTAGAAATGCATGCCAATACATTTTATTCCAGACGAAGCTTGAAGAGGATATGACTGAAAAGATGCTTTAGATATGCTATGGGGAAGAAACATCATTCCAGACCTGTGAAATGCTACCTAGCTGCAAGTTTTAATTCATTATCGACCTCTTATATGCAAAAGAATAATCAGAAAAGCTTGGACACTCATTTTAAATTCTGAGCAGCACAGTACATGCCAGTGTGGCGGTACCATTCACTGTACGTTTCCTCAAAGGTTGCTGTGGACCTTTGCTAAGATATACTTTATGGACAGAAAACTATGATCTGTACTGGAAGGCCTGGTGCTCAGCCTAAGTTTTTACATTTTATTCGGTACCCTTTGGGATGAACAGCTTTCGTCTCTTAAAAACACCAGCTATTTACACAACTTAATTAAATCGAAGAAGAGCACTCTGGATTATAGGCTCTGCAGTAGCTCTGCCATCTGGCTCAGTTCCAGGCAGGTTTAGACATCACTATTCAATTTGATTTTACACTCAAATAAAGCCAACTGTACTTAACCTGAGACAAAGTCTGGTAGCAAGGAAGTTTAGAGGATCATCATGTGTAACGACGCTACTAATAGATCCATTCTGCAAGACTGAGATGGGATTTGAGCAATACACAGGCACTGGCTTGTTCCTCTGGACATGGGCAAATGTCTTTATGGTACCGCTGGAAGAAAAACAGTCCCTTACCACAAAAAGCATTGGTAGTATTGTCAGAGGCCAAGAACCGCAGCCAGAACATCTTAGAAAATTTCACAACTTCTTTATCAATGACTATCCCTTGGTTTAGGCAGCCAGCTAAAAATCATCAGCTTATTTCTACAAAAAAGGTTTCTTAACTGAAGAGGAAATGTAAGTTTCTGAACAAAAACAAAATTCCCACAGAAAAAGAAAATTGTGTCTTGCTATTTTTTTCCAAGTAAGTAATTACTTGTTTTAAATATTTTTTTCTTATAACAGAAAGTCATTTAAAAGTGGGAAAAGACAGAAAAACATTGCTATTCCAAATCATGAAAAAAGATCCTAAACTCTCTGAAAATGAAATGACATCACAAAAAATTATTGTGCACATCATAGTCTGATACAGTTGACAATTAATACAATGGTTCAGAAATTTCTCTTTTCCACTAATAAAGAAGACCAGAGCAAGAATCAAAATGATGGCCTGACTGACTAGAAAGAACTGGAAGAATGAGAACCAAGATGGGACCTACTCTCGTATGAACTTCTATTTCATGGTTTAGGGTACTTACTATCTGGAAATTAAACAATGATGAAAGCATTTCAGGTTTAACTGAGTACCATAACACTGACAAAATTCATTAATCCTGAATGCTGACATTACTCAGTGTTGCCTTCTGCAAGAAGCCTTTTTAACTTGAATTGTTTAGCTCGGTTCTTCAGGACTGTAAGTTTTCTTACTTTCTCTATTTTTTCCTTTAAATACAGAGAGGTCAAATTTCTATAGAAGTATGTCTGTGGAAAAGGCATCTATATTTCTGGCAAAACACAAAACCAGAAGCAATAAATCTTTCTTTTTGTTCACAGTCTCAACAGCCATCAACCTCTGATTACTGTGTTAAATATCTCTGTAGATCTATACTTCTGAACAGACTCTACTGAGACCAAACTTTTAGAGGCCTTTATAAATAGTGCAGCTGTGTAATTTTATTTCATTTCCAATAAAAATCTAACCATTTCAGCTGACTCCCTGGACATATGGTATAGCCATCTGTAATAAAAACAATTTGCCCCACTACAATGACTGGAATGGAGAGCTTGATTCTGCGAATGAATGGGTAAATGGTAATAAATTATTTAGTAACCACTATCCAAATTCAATGTTACCATGCGTTCCTGTCCTAGGAATGTGAAAAGTATTTTTGAACAAGAAGGCCTTGGGGCAACAGTAAATGGAAATCAGATGTCAAATCTGCATGCTTCTCTCTGATAGTAGCTTTTGAGCCCATGGATTTTGCTTTTCCATTAGCACTAAAGAAAAAAGTGAATCACAGTGCTTCAAGCAATCTGTATTTAGCCTCAAGAATAAGCAACTATAACCCCCCCATATTTCTCAGTGTTATAGGCTAGTAGTACTACATCAAAGACCCAGTAGCAACTAATTCCTCCATATTATTGTTCCAACAAGACTATAAATTCCTTATAATTCTTTATAAGTCTTACGTAAGTCTTATATAAGGAAAATCTAGTTCTTTATAGTTCTTACACAAGTCTTTACAACTAAGGAAGCTGGGAGTAGGAGAGTAAGCTTTCATGGCATAGAAACCGAAACAGAAATGGAGGGAGCAGGAGGTGAGAACACCTGGGGCTAGTAATGCCAGTAATGTAAATGCAAAGAGTAGTAAGGAAAGGAGCCTTTGGAAAGAAATGTATTTACCTTGTATATGAAATGATACATCTGGATTTTTCTAGTGACACAGCAACTTTCCAACTGAAAACTTGCCTGCTTGGTGCTGTTCAGCTTTTGAAATCTGCACATTTAAAATATTCCAAACTCTAAAACATCTCTGTTAAAATTAAGAAAGCAACCCACCAGTGTAAGATGACTTATCTCAGGTCACAGCTCTGCCCTCTCTTCTGTTTTTGTTTTTTTTAAATGATTTAACTGACTTCATGAAATCCATCATAAGAATTTTACTAAGAATTCTCTACTCCTCGATTTTCCCTTCAATTTTCTTTCCCCTTGTAAAACATCTCATCTCAGTATTTCAGTGACGAAGTTCAGATTTAGGGTTCCTTCTGCTAAAAGGTGCCTTTGTTATGCCTTAGCCAGCTACACTGCCATAGCTATCCTCCTACCTGCCTGCCATCCCCGCATCTGCTGGAAAAGCTAGGTGAAAAGTGGGCCCAGAGCACTTGTATCTCGAGTCAACTTTTCAGGAGAACCCAGACAGTAATATAAAGTTATGAGGTGGACAAAAAGAAAATTTGAAAATGTTCCTTAAAAGGAAATGTCAGAAGATTCCTTGGAAAACCACCAGTAACTTCTGATATCTCATGCCCTCTGCTCATTTCAAACTCAAACTTTATTACAAAAGACAACATATTTTGAAAATACGAGCCTGTAGGAACTAGTCCCTGTTTACAGCACTGCTCTGTAGCAACAAGAAGGTTATGTTAAGATTAAAATATTACTAGACAGAGTAACACAATAAGGATAAATATTTGATACAAATTTACTGTCATAACACACTTCTGGTAAGAAAGGTCTTAAACAAGGAAGCAATCTCCAGAATGCAGTTTTTTCTACAAAAATGTATTTTGCAGAACTACAAGAAACTTACATTATAAAAGCAGCTCCAGCGTTGAAAACCAGCAGCAGAACAAAAACAAATATCAAATTGGAGTAGTTTAAAATTCTCAGCAACAAATACAACAAATCTACAAGCAGCCAAGCCAAAAAGCTGTTTAAATGTAAAGGTCTGTTGTTCCTCAGCAAAGGTTGAGGAATATGTTCAGGAATACATACCTGTGCTACAAGATAAGCTCTTTGTTTAAAGATGATTTCTGATGTGTTAATTCCTTAAAACACCTGGCTTCAGAACAGCATGGAAGTTTTTCAGAGAGACCAATATTCCTTAAGCTGCCCCCGCCATGTTTGTCTAGTTCTCAAAGGTCTAGAAGTTTCAGTTTTTGAAAACTTGATACCATCAGTAGTTTCTAATTCTGAAAGGTTAATTGGAAAACACTTGCACTTTCAAACTATTTCACATTCTGATTTTTAATCATCTTCTGGTGTGCACATGAAGACAGAAAAATAGCTTTATCCTTTGACTCACCTTGAAGAAGTAGCCAAGCCCATCAAAATTGCTGCTTACTGAATGATTTATAGGGTTAATTCTCCTTCAAAGTATTTTACCTATAACTCCCACTCTGAATTTTTCATAAGTGATCCTACAACATTTTGTTGGCAGGTTCAGTCAACATAGTCTGGAACTGGGATTTGTTATGTCATAAATCCACATGTAGGTACACACATTTGAAAACCCATTAATAAAAAATAACAGTAGTAGAAATGTACACCCACAACATAGCCAAAATTACTTGCAGAAAAACATTTACTTTCTATCTCTTCAGAGCTCCAGCCTTTGGACGACCATTCAGGAGGGCCAAGCCTCTCCCTGTGGCATTTTAGTCTCTGATAAAAGAATAAACATGGAGAAAACTGGAGAATTTTGTAGTATCTTTTTTATTATCAAATGTATTTTATCTATAACCCATACAATGCCATCCCACTTGACTACATCCAAGAAGCATGTTGAAGAGCAACAGAAAAGAAAAACAAACCACTGCTACCAGGAAAACACCTGTTTCACAACTTCAGAAAAGTCAGAACATAGCAGCTAGGAAAAACACTGTTTTCCAGGTGCCAGAGAGAGTGCCAGACTGATTTCCTAAACTTGAAAACCTAACAAAAAAACCCTGTAAGTAGGTAAAGAGAAGAGTTTAGTTCAGGAAAGGAAGAGCGGGTTGACAGAAGCTTCCTCTAGGAAGAAGGCTAGCGAATGTTTATCACAACATGAAAGAAAAAAAGTCTTATAAAATAGGAAATAAACTTGATTTTCATAGTTTTATTTTGTCTTCATCTGCAATGTACCCCAAATCAAGTAAACAGTACATTTATAAGCTATTTTTCAACTGCTGATCATACAATATCTCAAGGTATGCATCACACATACTACAGATGCACAAAGAAAATGGGTCAGTATATGGGCTTGCCTTGTTCCCATGAACAAGAACGCACAGGACGCAGGTCTGTGTCCCAGCACTCGGCGGCTGTCTCCTCCCAGTGACCGGACTGCAGCTTTTCAGCCTCACAGGGAGAAAGAAGTCAAGCCTGTCTTCCAAAAGGTGCTCTCAGGAGAACTGGAAGGCACCTGAAGCAAAATGTGTACGGTGACCAGGACAAGGTGTGAGGATGATTTCAGACACATGGCGAATCTGCTGGAATAGAAATGCACACGTTCAGAGATGGTAATTGCTGCAGCCACGTCTGTGCTGCCGCTCCTGGCCTTCCTCCCATCCCTGCACCAGCAACAGGACAGTTGGGACATACGTTACCCTGCAGTGCTCCAGCACAAGTTGGCATCCTTTCCCCATCAAGGAAAGGGTAAGCCAGTAAATTACATGAGCTTAAAGTAACAGCAATTACATGTTGAGCACTGTGACACCATGGGCAACGCACTGCAATGGATTGTTCTGCCACAAATCCTCTCTCTGACGAGACAAATGCCAGTTGGAAGAACAGACGCAGTTGTATAGTTGGGAGTGGACGTTCTCCTTCCTCACAAATCATCAAATTGTTTTCATCTCCTACCTATGACCCTTTCCTCCTACATCTCTCAGGAACGCATAAAAATGAAACACATGAAGATTTCTGTGTCACATCTGCTCTGTCTCAGCTCATTTCCATACAGAGGAGATGGGGCATATTTTAAGTGTGGAATGGTTCTCCGTAAATCACCATGGATCACCAGCCTTACAAAATACTGCTGGCAGGAATGTCAGGTCCATGTCGTCAGCCCAAGGTAATAAGTTCAGACTCATGCACTAATAATTCCTGCCTGTCCGAGACCTTTCACAGGGCGTTAAAGGAAAGTTCTTATGTTCTGCTCATTTAGAGGCATCCAACAAGCAGTCTGCGTGCAAAATTAATTTTATGGAATCAGCTAGTATCAGATCATGTAAACTGGTTTTATTTTGAGACAAGTGTATGAAATCCATGAGTTTCCACATAGGTAAAGTTCCCCAATAATAGCAAAGTGACCAAGTGGCACCCTTGTGATTTGGTTTTTATTTTAAGGTCTCATTGATGTTTATTTTTAGAACTTGCTTTCATTCACCACCATATAAAAGACATAGAACACGCTGTTCATAACTGCCTCATACAGAGTTTTACATGTACACTTAAATTTATCTTTGTTCCATTTTGCACAGCGCTTTGGAGGTGGAGGTACAATACATGGATCATTTACTTACCTTGTTCTGCCAGCTCATCTGGCTCCTTGCTTATTATCCTGAGCCATGATGATAAGTGGTGGCACAATTACTAGGATCGTTTCAATTCCTGTGAGAAACAGCTTTTTGCTTAATGCTTGCAAATGTGAAAAGATGGGGAAAGTGGCTGAGTTACATATATATCACTTAGGTGCAATTTATATGTAATATAAAACACAAAGAAATTTTAAAAGTCATCTGTGCTGATTCCCTGTTGTGAGTCTTCCAATACAACTTGCTTCTTAGGCAAGCAAGACTTACAACACGCTTAATTCTGTGCATACTAGGTCTTTACTGGATCTAAAACCAGAAAAGGGGTATTTATCATTAAATTCCTCTTTAGACATTTCTGTCCAATGCAGGCAGCACTCAGTTTCACAACGTTATAGGTTAATAAAGTTGCTTGTACCTAAGTTGTACCTACTAACTTGGCCTTGATGTTTGACTTTGAACACATACGTAGCCTGAGATGGCATTGCTGGCATGGATAGCTGGCCAACAGGTAGAGTAAGCAAGCACACAATCAGTGAACAATTTCTGAAGACAGGTTTAACATCCCACCCTCTTATTAATTAATCATTACGAAAGTGGAGGTGAACATCACCTCTATCCATAGCTGACTTATCCTACTCAGTATTCAAACAAAAATTAACGTACATATTGGCAGAGCTGGCTCACGTCACCAAGTCTGATTTCTTACTAGAGAAAAGCATTTAGGTGAAGACATACACAAAAAGATGGATGGTCTTGCAAGCTCTGCCAAGCCAGCGGGTCTTACTATTAATAAATCAATGACAGAAGCTGTGAAAATTAATTTACCTAATGATAATTTTATCTCTTTTAAAGGTGAAGTCTCAACAACTGCTAATAAATCTACTTATACCAGTGACTGTGTGTTTGATGGAAGGTTCAGAATAGGGGAGACAAGTGCTGTATTTCAAAAACACAATACGTAATGAAGGTCCAGTGTGATTAGCAAGAACTTCACATTAAATATATAAAGCAATGAAATTTTTAATCACTTTCCACACAGCACAGTTTTGAAGTAGAAGGCTGCTCAGTCTGTATTGGAAGAACTTGCAGAGAAGACACCTGTGCAGAGTAAGTCAAGACAAGTGGACATACAAAACTCTTCAACGTTTATTCTAAGCACAATCACATCTAACTAAAAACACAATCACTTTCATCACCACAGGCAGGTTATTCTTGCCAAGAACAGGACTTCAGCTGCTGCACCTCATTAATGCTGCTGTGCTGGTTGCCAGTCATGGCTCTGGCAGCTGTTTAAAGCAATTCATCTCATGAAAGTATGCAAAAATCTGAGGAAGAAGATCTGTACTAGCTGTATGTAGGAAGAGGTCAAGCTCAGTCTTCTCCTAGCCCAATACGTCTTAGCACCACTTTTATTATCTACAATTAGCAAGGGGTTAATAACATAGGAGTATAATATGTAGGTGTTACACACCAAAAAGGTGTATAAGCAAGCAGGATTATAAGAGAAACAGTAAATCTGCAGTCCCCTCAGTGGCTGTAGAGGAAAGGTGGAGGATAAAACCTGGCACTTTGAAAATGAGAAGACTGTTAGGCCAAATTGTCATTTGGTACTGCAGTGGCTTACCACCAGAATTCCTGGCAGGCTACCTAGGCAGACTTCAGCCTATGATGAAGGCATTGTTTTCACTTCTCTTTTCTGCACAAATTCTTCTGTCCTGGTTTGAAAGGTTTTTGAGTTTTATTTTTTTTTCTCTTTTTTTTTTTTTAATAAATCCTAAAGCCCTGAACAAATGTTCATGCACCATAGTATTTACTGAAGAGTTGCATAATTTATGATCTTCCCATTCAGAAGCATTATTTTTTAGATTTTGGTCTTTGTTATCGTGAGTTAGATATGCTTCTGCTCTACATGTCCAAACAATGGTATTTCTAAACATTACTTCTACATCTTTAAGTTTCAAAAGGCTATAAATAGGAAGAAAAGGGGCTGGTAGGTTTGACACCAGCTGAAGAACAGAAGACAGTTGTCTTAACAGGAGTCACAGAAGATGCAATTTGCAAATGATGAAAAAATAAGCAGCTCAATCTAAGAAGTTAACAACATTAAAATTATTCCAGTTCATGTATCTATAGAGTTTGTCTTATCAATCTCTGAAGAATGGTGTTGGAAATGGGTATAATGTCTTGCAGCTGAATAACTCCTGTTTGTGTCATATTAGATATTTGGTTTTTTTCTCTCTTCCTCAGATAAACTTGGTCAATTCACAGATGTCACAGCCTTTGGAGAGAAAATCTCAAAGGAAAACATTTAAATTTTGGTAATACTGGGGTTTTAAGTGCACAGTGTGGAATATGCTGTTGTTCATTTGAGACAGACTTGAGGGTAAAGTATAAAAAGCTTAGCGAGCAGCTAATTAAGAACTTTATTTTCCACATTTCATTAACCCTGGCCTGAATGCAAATGATTTTAAATTATTGCATGGATAATTTGTGGTCCCAAGTGGCTGACAGGGGACTCAGGAAAGCAGTAGCCAGGGTGGAGCTAACACCATCCTCTCCAGCTATGGGCTCTCACTCCTTCCACCTCCCCCTGCCTCCTCCCACAAGGCAGTGGGTTAGTCCCCAGTGCCACCTGCTCCTGACCAGCATCTCCTCCCTTTTCTTACTCCCCTTTCCCAACAGAGCAGAGCCTGAGCTGGGTCCTGCCTTAAAGCAGGAAAGTAACAGTCTTGGAACAATCCTTGGAGAAAACTCTCCAAACACAATGGAAACATAACAAAGCATTACTAATAAAATCCCAGAATTATGACAGGAATATTAAGAATCAATAGTTTTACTAAATGGCAAGAGAACTTTTACATACCTTTTTCTTCTTCACAGCTGAAGTAATGCCTACAACTAGCAGGGCAGATTTATCTCCTTAGATATACATATAGATTAACTCTCAGGTACATTATCCATTTTCTTAAGTTACAATTTTTTTCCCGTATCAGCAAAATTGATCGTATAACTACAAATAAAAAAATACTTTCTAAACTAAAATAGTTGTATCTAATAAGCCACCACAACATCCACTCAGCCTAATTAACTACTTCAGTTCACTTGCATCAAGTCTGACTCGTATTTGTGTTTTGCAGTAGCAAACATACAATCAATCCTGCTGATGCAAATGAACTTAGGGCAATAAGGGCTGCCCAGTGACATATATCAGTCTTTACACCCACAGCACATACTAGGATGGTTTGGGGAAATGGATCCCTCACCAGAGAGGCAAGCTTTCCAGGACGGCTGCTCAGGGCTGTACTGCTCCAGGATTCCCCCTAAATTTAAGAGCATTATTAAAAGCACACACTAACAAGACAAACCTTTTCTGTTTCACGTTAAGTTCATTAATGGAGAGAAAGGCTTCATGACAAGGAAATATTGGTGGAGTCAATGACACTTCTGTAGAGCGTAATGAGGACAACTGATGGACTGACTGGAACAAAACCTTCATTCTCACCCTCCAGACTGAACTGACCCCAAGTCACTCCTTCATAAACATACAGTCATTCCCTGCAGCCATACAGCAGATTTGTATGATCCTTGTGTCTGCAGGACACCTCTGTGTCTTCCTCAAGAGCAGCTCCAGAGCAGCCAGCAGGAACGCAGGAGCCCTGTGGTAAGCGCTGGCAGTCTCTTGAGTAACATTTACTTGACAGATCCTAGCATCACATTTCTGTTGTTGCAGCAGAACAAGAGCAAGGTGCCCAGGGCCTGCTCTGCTCCTCTCAGTAAAGATGATCACTGCCACGGTGGTGAGCTACCATCACTCTAAGGATGCACCTGGAAGAGGGCAAGCAGTGCTTTTGCTCCCTCAGCTGGATAAAGCTGCACTGCTTCTCCCTCGCTGCGCAAGTCAGAGAACACACTGCAGATGAGAAAGCAGTAGCAATTCTGCCTTGTACAATGAATCCATCCTTGACCAACACTAACATAAAAAGTACTGCACAGTGAAGGCTGGATATCACTGAGTATTGACATACGCGAGAAAGAATAACCTAGAGCTAAAATAGGAGAAACTATTAACACAAAGGGTATGCTAAATTGACAACTGATCACATCCATTTGAGTTTTTTAATTCAGTGTTCTGTTTCTGAAGGCTATTATAATTCTTCCTCTAGACCTACAGGTCAAGAGGAAAAGCTGACTGAATGACAAGATTCAAAACTGTTGACCAGAGATATTTCAGGCCACTGGGCATGAGAATAAACCAAAGAATCTCACACCTCTACTTCACTTTGCCAAGAGGGAGACCATTATCAACACATGCAATAAACTGTAATATCCATGATTAAATCAACATTGGCTAAAAGTAAAAAATTCACAGAAAACTGAGAAATTTATATGTGCATACATGCACACAGGTAACATTGTATATACATATATACTGCCAGTAAATTATGGTCAAGGTATAAACTGATTCCAGTTAACACCTTCAAGAAGTGGCAGGTAGGTAAAGAACACATTTGTCTGTGAGCAATGAAGGGTCAAGAAATGCTAGACCTCTGAACCAATCACCTCATCCAGAGTCTGCTAGCAAAGCAACAGCAGCCAGAAGCTCACAATCATAATTAGAGCTATAATGCCCTATTCATTCATCCCAGCTAATTCCTCTGAAAACTCAATATTCTTGCCCGTGCTTTGTGTAATTCCCTCTCATTGTTTTAATTGTTGCAGCTTTTTCCTTCACCTTTAGGTTCAGAAACACTGAGGAGAAATGGCTTTGAACAGTAAAACCTATTTGTACTTTATCTGCAGAGAACTATCTGCTCTCTCTTATAATCATCTCAGTTATCAGAAAAATGATAAGGAAAGGACAATTGGTTGTCTTGTAGCATTTTAATCTTTTAAAATGATTGCTACAGTTTATATTTCTGAGCTGAATGAAAAAAATATCAAAGTTCTTTTGAGTGAACTTGAATTCTTCTGTGCTGATACCTTCTGTCCTTTAAAGTAGTCATTTGGAAAAGAGATGAGGTGTAACTGCTTCAGACACTTCCCATCTTTCTGTATGTTATTCAGGTTTGTGGTTTATACATTTAATCTTGTTTTCACTTATTAATAAGTTAATCTCCATATATATTATAGGAAACATAAGATGGTAGGGTATATCAGCAGAAATGTACCTTCAAAATGAAGGGACTTTGTGACCTAGAATACCTAACAAATTTGTTATTTAGACAATGTAGATATGTTAAAATTACAGAAAACTAAACTGAATGGAGGCTCTTCAGGCAGGCATCACAAAATTAAGAAATACCCGTTGGGAAATTTCTAGCTTTGATCTGAGTCAATCCTCATAAAACCAAAGACACAATTCTCAAAACCAAAGATGCAATTCTAAGCATGATTTTGCATTTCAAAAGATTCTTCTGAAAAGTCAACGTAACACTTGAAATGCCTTATGAATGCAGATGCTTGATTTCTGAAAGCAAGAAAGTTAGAATTGGTACCCAGGGGTACAATGAAGAACCACCACTTATTGACTTGAAATACAGGAACAATTAACCCACGAACAAACTGCAGAACAGAAACACATTACTAGTTTCACATTAACAACAACAAAAATCATCTCTAACAAAAGTTGCTGGTTAGCTCTCTCGAAAAGCAATGATATGACAGCTGGTGTTTTCCAGGTATATTAAGGGGGGAAAAGAAGTTTTGTTGCAACTAAATTCTTCAAGCGTGACATAAGCTTCAGATGTGTCATTGGTCAGATGTGTGTGGAGAAACCACCATTCCTTGCAACAGGTGACTTTCCACTAACAGACTGTACCTGGGAGCAAAAGAGGAGATAGGGAGAGCAAGTGCCTCCTCGATACAGGAGCAGGGGTAGGTTCAGCCCCGGACGAGAAATTGCCTTCGAGAAGTAAGGAAGCAAACAGGTAACCTAACTGTAAGCAGTGTTTCTCTGTTTATCCAGCACATTGGCCTCCCAGCCACCTTAAAGCACTAGCAAAATTGTGTATGGCAATAACAAGGCAGGAAAGTCCGGTTTAGTCTGTATTTTTGGAAAATCACTGCCTCCCAGATGTAGTTTTAGCACCAGAGGAAGCTCCTGTGCCGACCACACGCCCCCACCCAAGAGCCAAAGTCGCCCTCCTCCACCTCTGGTCTGGCTGCTCCACGAGGTCGCCCAGTCACCAAAGCCATTAGCCTTCACTGCTCCCATGGAGGGCAACGCATCGCCTGGAGGAAGGGCAATCAGTCTGGGGTGGTAGCTGTCTCAGCAGGAGCATGAAAGTCTCCCAAGCTTTAGGACTGCTCCTTAAGCCATGCTAACCCAGAGAGGAAAATTTAGAAGGGTCATTGAAAGCGCAGGGACAGCAAAACCCCAGCTTGTGTCTGTCCCACCCCACACCTTCCTGCTCCCTCTCTTGTACCAGCATCACTTCAGGAGCAGAGACATTTGCAAAAAAAAAACCCCCAACCAAACAAACCAGAATCACAGATCAATTAAGTGAGTTTTCAGCGGAACTAGGGTGACAATATGGAGGCACAGACAGTACGGCAGGAACAGCCTGGCTCTTTCCGCATGCTTGCCAGCTTTACGACCTCTGTTCCCTAGACAACTGCATTGCCACCCTCACACTTTCTACCTGCATTCCCCCATGCACAGGCACCTCTTCAACATCAAGAAGCCAAAGTATTCTTATAGGGGGTGTACCATCTGCAGTGCTAATTTCTGTAACATCTAGATTTAGTTTGGCAGTCTCACACCTACGCATTCTTTGCCAGCTGCAAACCAGAATGGGTTTGACAGAGTAAGACCAGACCACAGCAGCCCACATGACAACACAAAGGATTCACCTCTGGCCTGCACAATTCTTGTTCCTAAAATTCCTCCCATACCATGTTCTGACATCAAATAAACCAGATAGTAGAAAAGCATTTGATCTCTCTAATGATTTTTTTTATACCTTTGACTCATAGAACATTGTTTTTAAAATCAAGAAAATTTTATATATATCTATATACATTTGTGTATATATCTCTCTCTATATACGACTCAACCAGCCGAAATGTTTCTTGCTGTGGCTCTAGGGAACATAATAATTTCTTGCAGCTTTAACCTTTAAGGCATTATTTGGTATGAGAAAGCATTGTAAGAAAATAAAATCTTATAAGACAAAAGCATTACAGAGAGTAAAAGTAACCATGAATGAAAGTTACCCCACATTATAAGACAACAAGCTGTGAAAGTAGTTCCTGCTTCAGAAAAAAACTACGAGAAATAGCACTTGTGCATCCTTTGTGGCTTTCTCAGAAAGTTTTGGTGCTAAATCCTGAGTCCTGCTGACCTAAACTGGTCTGTCAAAGAGACAAATGTTCATCACTCAGTTCCCATATTTCAAAAAAGCACAAGGTTTTACTTAGTGAGCTTTAAGTGGTTTAGGAAATGCACCCAGACAAAGATTAAGTTTGGATGCTTACCTAAAATTCAACACAACCAAACCAGCTTGCAAAACAGGACTGAAATCCCATTAGAATTCCTGTAACAAAAATTCTTTTTTGTCTTGGCTCAGACACAATGTACAAATTCCTGCCGCCTTCTATCCCACATTAACTGGACTAAAGCAGCACACCTACATTTTTTTCTCCCCATTTTAACATCCTTTTTCTCATTCCGGAAGCCCCACCCTACGAAAAGGGTGCTACTCTATCAGCCCATCCCAGTTTTCTCAACAACAACAAAGCTGATTCTGGTTCCATCAGACCTTATATTGCTGTTTGAAATTTAGCAATACCTGAAATCCTTTAGTCAAAATAAGGTTATTCTGATCTTTTTAAACAACATCAGCAGCACTAACTAAATTAACCTCACAATGTGATAAAACCTATGCAGCCATTAATGCCATTCACTAGACACTACAGACGATGAATAAGACTTTCCTGAGGTTTGATAACCAAAAATGAGACCAAGATCCAGTTTATTAAGGTTCTCTGCCTCCTGTTGTAATATAACAAAAACCATCAGAATAAAGTGAAGGCACCAACAATAGTTTAGAAACTTGCAGAACTATCTCCAGCAAAGAAATGCAATACTATAAAAATAGGAGAGTCCATAATAGGTAATTGAGGAACAGCTATGAACCTCCCACTCAACGTATGCACATATACACACTGCAATTATTATAGAAAAGATGCAAATTGTAAGAAGACCTAAGTGTTTACTGTTTTTTACTTTTAAAGGATTGGCTCTTGACAATCATCCTATCAACAGGCTCTAGAGCAACACAAGAGCTGAACTTCCAAACCATCAAAAATTCTCCTGCTTAGCCTTTTTTAAGAATTATATTAATACACTTGTCCAAGTAAATAACTGATGACAAATTCCACCATCTGAAGTGGAATTTTTCAGTCTATATTTAATTTTTTTTTAAAAAGGACATTTCATTTCTGTCTCGACTTTGTTCACAAGCACACTCAAACCACAGCATTCTCAACAAACCATTGCATTATCTTTGTATCTCCATTTGCACTTCGTATTAAGCTCTGTCATCATAACACAATCTTCTGTAATACTATCATATTCTTACTAAAATCCTATAAAGAAAACCAGTTACTACATATGAAGGTCAGATTTTGTTCACTGAAGAAGATTAAAACCCTCCTAAAACCCTCCATGTCATCAACCCTGCCATCAGCATACAGATTATCTCTCTCCTTTTTACAGCAAAAAGCCTTGCAAAGAAGAGGACTCAAAGCAAAGGAAACAGAAAAGAAAAAGAAAATAAGATGAAGCAGCCAAAGTATAGTAAAGTTGCTGCAGAAGTCTCTCTGTACTAATGGAAGTTGGTTTTATTTGAGCCTCATGTTTGGCCCAGCGGTCAAATGTTTCATTAGTGCAAGTGCCTGCTGTTACTATATTAGTACCTTAAGACATTGCACAGGTTTCAGAGGCACTGGCCCTAGGAAATCCCGTTTTTTGCATGGTAGGAACTGCAGGTCAATCCAAAACTGACTGGGCTGTTCTGAGGTAAGATACAATTATGAAGAGCAACACTAAGATTCATTCACAGCAATGAATTTAAGAAAACTGTATAGCAAAATATATACCTTGAACAAGTTGATTATCAGTTTCCCCTTATTGACAAATATTTGGAGGCCTAATTTTTAGTTCTAGGCCTGGCAGATACAAATAATTGCAAGTTTTACTTCTGCCTATGCAATAACAACATATGTGCAAATGTAGAATTAGCATTAATATTAAAATGGGAATGAAAAACTGTATCAATACATTTTAAGGGCCAGAGCATAAATTAGTGGAATACAGTCAATAGGGGCTGAAGCTACCTAGCTTTATCCTTCATTTCAGAGAGTTCACCAGCCATAGGGGAACGTGAAAGAACAGTTTAACTAGTTCACATTCCCCTAAGTACAAATAGTCCATTCCGCCATGGAGCAAACGTATCTACATCTAGGCTTCTGTACTACTAATGCAGAGAAACTACTACTGTTGCATCTGATCTATCTGAATTATTTCAGACTGTCCCTTTCTGGGGACCTAAGATGACCAATTCTGATGTACAAAGTATAAACACTCTGGGGCATTTATACTTCACAAGGCTCATCTCGTTCTTTGTGCCTGTACCAAGAATTATGGAACTTCACAGGTATTTGCATACATGAAAACTATTCACAAGTATCAAAAGGCTGGCCAGATGCGTCCTAGCCAAAAATCAAGTAAACTAACAGTTCTTGTTTGAATACTGCATACTGTTAAGCTTATGATGCAAAAAATACTATGCACAGTAAAACTGTTTTCAGACATGCCACATACCAGTTCTAAAGCTGTACGAATACACACACATTGTGCCAGGTTTCTGAGTAATTATTCTCTAAAAATGAAAACAACTCATTCTTCACTGAGACAACCTTCTCTTCTTCTCAATCATCATGAACTCCTGAGTGCACAGCAAAAAAAAAAAAAAAAAAGCCTCACAACCTGTTTTAAAATGTTTTGCCTAATAAACACCATCTCTTTGATCTGTGACAGCTGTAGACTTAACAGGCATCCAGCCTTCATCTAGGCCTTATCAATAAGGCTGCACAAAAGAGATCCACCCGAACACTGCAGAGGCTCACAAAATGCCCACTGTAACCTGTGGGATACTACTTTATGTTTTCAGGTTATTGTTTTTAAGCATGCTGTTCAAAAGCACATGCAGCTGGTAAAGCTTGTTTCACACTGCCTGATGCTTTTTCTGACACAAATATTTGCCCAAGAGAAAAAAAAAAAAAATCTTACTCCTACCCATCATGGCCCTCATATTTGCCTCAAATGTATCACCAGAATTATCAGAAGCTTTGTTCTCAACCTACTTGTTGCCTCATTGTTCAGAGGACTGACATTTGCAAGCAATTCGGTAAATGAATTGCTGAAATCTTCCTTTGAAAAACTCCAAGCTGTGTTCTTGTTGTGCGCTGAAACATTTCATACCAGTAGAGAAGACAGCTCAGTATCTTTTACATAGTTCTCATAGTTTGTTTTTCCACACTGTATGCAAAGAGGCTGTGCAACTCAATGAGCTAGGATATCTCTGATGACAGGAATTAAAAAGGAGATTTATAAATATATCAAGGGTATCAAAAGTTGCCATCAAGAACAACTGTATATTCTTTATATATTCTGACCAAAGTTCTGGGATCCATAGTGGTCCTGCAATAACTTGGGATCCACTTCAGACACTGGAGGAGGGCCGGAGCAAGGGTAGTGTTAAACTTAGAAACTTAAGTTGCATTTGTTGTTTCTCTGATTATATGGCTCGTCCTACCTCAGGTAATATAACGGTGTTGCAAGCATATATATATTATAGCTATATAACTCTGCAACCCCTCTCTTATTGCTCACAGCAGACATTTGTTATTGCATATACCTCTCGCCCAAGGATGTATGTGGAACTCACACAATTTAGTCTTGAAAGAGAGAAAAATTTAAAATTCAGTGCCTTACAATTTGTTTGGAATTAAAACCCCAGAATATGAAACACAGACCTTGCTTTTTATCTTGAAATATCAATTCCTGAGGTCATTACAACACTACAGAAAGAAAAGGAATTAAAAGCCACTTGCGGAAACTTTAAAACAAAAAAATTTATATATTCTGGATAGTGGAAGTTATAGCAACTAATATACCTGACCTTCTCCATAAAACAAAAAAGAATATACTAAGTACATATATTCTGCATCCTACTAGGCTGTTTCAAAAAATTAATGTCAGGAAAAACAGTTGTTTTCTTACTTATAAATAATAGGGCCAACCCAAACACCTACATATGAAATCTTTGTAAGATAATTTGCCTTCATATACTTTTCCCATATATGAAAAAATTACTGATTTATGAAACAAAGTATTAGTTAGAGGAAAGTGTGTATAGGTTTCTACATTGCTGTTTTGCAGGGATGGTGGTGTGTGTTTGTTTAATAGGCAGAACTTCTGCTCTAACAGCCTCTACATTAGTACAGAAGCATGAGAGCAGAAGTGCAATGGAACACATGATATGACAGACTGGCAATACTTGGAGTTAATGGCATTGCCCATATTCAGCTGTAGAGCTGAATAAAGAGGTCTGGTAAAGCCTGCTAATGTAAGCAAGTCCAATAGATTTATCCCCTTTGGTCCTTCCTGAACATCAAAAGCAATGACCCCTCAGGTATAACTATCACTTTGTATTCAGAAACATTCCACCTCAAAAGACAGCTACTAGTTGTGTCTTTCCATTCATCAGTTACAGGGACAGAAAACAGTATCACGCTGTTAGGATGCGCTATCATCTGTTATGATGATTATGCTCAATACAGGTTTATATCTCCTCCTCCTGTGTGCTACCATTAAGAATTGCCATTATCCCATTCATATTGCTTTTGTTCTTTCTTTCTTCAGGTCCCTAAGCAGGAAGCTTTGTTCAAGTGAGAATCTCCTGCTACAGAGAGGTTGTTCTCTGCTTATGCACAGTGTCACTATGCAAACATAAGCTTTCAGCAAATTTTACAGCACCTGGCTAATGCAGGACTAACATATATGCCATTCAACTCAGGCACACTGACTGTTATTTACAGTCTGCTCCAAATTATAGCAATTTAACCAACAGAGGCCTTGGTACTTCTGGTGTTTTTGGTAGAAATCATTAGTGCCACATCATTTAATGGCTCAGAGTTAGCACACACCTGTTCATTTTTGCTTGTCAGTTTAATGTGATATAAAGCAAGAAGCATCATCAAATAGAGAAGAGTCTTGTAGTTTTAGCTAGGCTATTTTACTAGCACAGTAACAACCCTCACTTGTAAAGTATGACGCACAAAGGAACACAACATACTATGCCTAGGAACAGTAATGAGGTCCAAGACGAATCTGGAGCCAAAGAAAAAGATGAGAAGAGCAGCATTTTTGTCTGCAGTGCCTTAACCACCACCTCTGCTATCCCAGTGAGAGTGCACTGGACAGTGCGATACAACATCAAACCCTTGATGCTGCTTAGCAGGAGACTGCAATGCCCAACACCTGCCTGTGCTGAGGGCAGAAGCAATGAGTAAAGTACTCAGACTGCAGCTGTATAAATGATTGTCATGGTTTAACCCCAGCCAGCAACACAGCACCACGCAGCCCCTCACTCACTTCCCCCCACACCCAGGGGGATGGGGGAGAGAAATGGAAAATAAAGTAAAGCTCGTGGGTTGAGACAAGAACAGTTTAATAGGACAGAAAGGAAGAAACTACCAATGACACTAATAACAACAAGAAGGTGACAATAATAACAAAAGGATTGGAATACACAAGACAAGTGATGCACAATGCAATTGCTCACCA
>JAVKLA010000074.1:60940491-60954190 GCA_034782735.1 Sagittarius serpentarius
GATAGGAGAGGTGTTCCAGCCCTCTGATCATCTTTGTAGCCCTCCTTTGGACCCGTTCCAGCAGGTCCATGTCTCAGGTACCACAAAAAGTAATTAAAAAAAACTAGGAGAGGAGGGAATAGAAAAAGAGAAGGTAGTAAAACTGGGAAAAATGTGAGTATTGGTGAAACAAGACTAAAGCAATGGAATGGTGCCCCTTCCAGAAAATCTGAGGTCTGTAAAGCTTTCTTGTAATTATCACTACAATGCAAAACGTAGACACTAGGAAACCTGGCTGAGTGTAATCCCTTTGTGTTGTAAGCCAGGGCAGTGTGTAATCATTTTGATAACCTGATCAAAGTTCCATCTAAAAAACAGTGAGACCTTTATCTCTCCATTTGTATTTGGAAAGCCTCTTCCAAAAACTCATTGCTCTAGCTACAATAGTTTCTTCAAATTTCCAGTTTAAATATATTCATGGTCAGCCTACACTTAAGCCAACGCTGTCATTTAATTAGTACTGTTTTCCCTATGCATGTTAACCACCTGTTCACCCTTTAGTGGCTGCAGTTCTGTATCGCTTCAGCCTTGATCTTCCTATGCTAAACATGCACGTTGTTATAGTCCTCTGCACTACAGTAATTAGATATTATGATAATCTGCGGAGTACACAATTTTTTTTCTGAACCAGTTCAGGCTTCAATCATTATTCTTCAACCTGGACAGCCAGAATAGCACACCAGATGAGTGCTCTCACTTTATTTACTTTCAGATGATGTCCAAATGTGTAACACATGTCAGAATCTTTCAAACAGCCTGTTCAGTATCTGTCAATAGAAATACGTCCTTGGTTCAGTGTGCCTATGTTTTATAATGCAAAAACAATGTCTAGAGTTTGGAAAAGTACAGTGACAAGTTCTATAAGCCTTCAAGCTTAAAGTATGAAATAAACTAGGACGAAGTTTTATTTATTTCTCATCAGAACTCTTTTCAGCAAGTGCTGGCAAAGCAATATGTTTAGAAATAGAAAGGACTCTGTAACACTGTCTCCGACAGTAAACAGAACATACTGCCAAAGCACATTCCCAGACTTTGGAGTTACATCTTCTATACTGAGAGTTAGGAAAAAGAGTACGTTAGCAAGCAATTCTTGGGCATAGTTCAGGCTCAGCATGAGTGTGGACCATTCTTAGGTCACACTTCTGTGCATACCACCTGGCTTAAGTGGAGGAAAACTTAATAGATTGCATGCAGGCTGTTCTGTGCCAGCTGGCTTCAGTGCCAGCAACCATCCCCTTAAGCAATTAATTACTTAGTTCAGATACAGTCTGTTCCATCACCAGGTAATCATCTGAAAGTTAGAAAACGTTTGCTTCTTAGCAGCCGGTAAATACTGTTATTAGAATATAGTGTTTGTAGGGACATTTTGCAGAGCACCTGTTTTTTATGTCTTACAACTCTCCATTATTCTGAAACTATGTAATCATTACAGAGAAAAAAGAACATTAAGATCTGTCATAAAAAATCCTTATTATACAGTGCTTTTTTTTTAATTTTCCAGCTTTGACAGAATACCACCAGTAGCCTGGGAGTCAGCCGGAGATGAATGAGTGTGGTGCTGGGTGGCAGTGTACTCTGAGCACCCCTGACATCACCTTACTGCCACAGACTCTTACTCCCAGCTCTGGAAACCGTCTTTTGAGGTGTGCCCTGTAGCAGCAGGTGTGTTAAGTGGAACAACTGAAGGGGGAGAGTTGCCCTTGTGGGATAAGTTTTCAAGTTCTCCAGGCTGCGAAGTATCATACATTAGGTCCACTCAGTAAGGCTGAGGCATTTAGGAAAAGATCTTGGTTAAACTCCAGATGTCACACTCAAAGAAGCTCTGAGCTACTACCCTATCAACATACAAGCTTGTTGGATAGTAATTTTACATACAATAGTCAAGTGAGCAAAAAGCAAATCTAAGCATATGAACATTTTAAGACATCACTTAGTAGGTAGCTTAATGAACATAAAATTATGTTGACTGTCATTTTAAGCCCTCCCTCCCCCCATTACAATTATTTTTTCTTAAGACCAAAAATTTCCTATCTTACTAAAACATTCACTCTTGTGAAAATGGAACTCTTATGAGCATGTCTTAACTGCCTACAGATTTTTCCAGTCAAAACACTACATATAAAACAGTACTGCTACTGTTACACCCACAAAAATTAATTAGATTTTTCACTTACTCTTTGTATGTTCCTGTTTCAGGGTCTTCAGTCATAACATCATGCAGCCCTTCCACTGAAATGTTGATGATACCACAAAATTTATCTTGGATAACACTGGAAAAGAACAAAATTTATCTTGGATAACATTGGAAAGGAACAGGAAAGTCACTTAGCTAAAGGAACTAAACAGGAAATTTGCTCGATAACTGTAGCAGTTATTTTAATTGCTTACTGCTTAGCTGAGCATGCTATCAAGCAGCTAATTCAGGGTTTTTTTTAATTACACAAAGACTTCAAAAAGATGCAAGAAACATTATTCTTAAATAGAATAAAACCTTACGTGCCACTGTTGAAAACCTAGAAATAATTGCAAATGGAGTAGAAGGAAAAATGCATTAGCAGAGGACTTGAACTGAGTGGGGAGGGCATGTTCCTGTGAGCAGGGAGGTCAGAGTACCGGCTTCTGTTCTTAACACATTTACACATTTTCTCCCATCAGTATTCAATGCAAAATCTACACACAAATCCTTGAGCAAAGGGCAGCTTGTAAAAATGGTACGCCCCCCTACTGTTTTCCCTGTCTGGCCTTATGAGTATTTCTTCACCTTCCTAGGCAGCTGAATGACTCTCTACGGGGAGTGAAAAATACCTACACCCAGTTCTGCACAAAGGCCACTTCCCTGACTACAGGGAGAAAGGTGGGGTAGGATTTCTCTGCTTAAACACATGCACCTTTTGCCATTTGAAACACTAGGCTATTTAACACAACTGCAAAGGGCTGCTAGGTATCACCTGGGACTTAAAAGAGGTAAGCACCTTTCCCCAGCATGAGCTGAAGGCCAGACTGCATAGCCCCACAACACCCAGAGTGACACTAAACACGTTTAGACACTTGCCTTTGCCTTGAGAATTAATGTCTTTAGCGTAAGGGCACAGAAACCTGTTCTCCTTATAATGGATAAAGTAGGTGCCACCAGCTCCTAGTTAATGGAAAGCTGCTGTCACTGCTGCTTCTGCCAAATTTCCTGCTACTGCAGGGCTAATGCCAGAGACATACTATTGTGGGCCTTCGGTGCATGGACTCCTACTCTGTGAACTGCAAAAGGATGACGACACACTGCAAGTGAAAAGAACTTGGGAAGACTGCAAAAGTTCCAGCTACAAGCAACAAAGAAACAGAAACGTAGTTTGATTCTTTATGGTTTTTTGTGGACAAATCTATTTCTTAAGGTTCCTTCATTTCCTTTTCTTATTTGGGATGAAAACTGAAAAACTGGATAAACTGTAGGTCCTTGTACATTAGTTATTGCATTTGAAAAACTTCTTGTCAGACCTACAACAATATTTTACATATACGACAAACAGACTTTATATTGCAATGGATGCTTTAGAAAAATATCAAGTCAGAGTAGTAAGCATATAAAATATTTCTTTTGAATGTGTGATATGATTATGATTCAGCCCATCATCATTTTGTTTCCAAAGGATTATTTTTGTTGCCTTTTTTATTCAGCTACTGTCGAATGCCAGGATCTGAACTGTATTTTGTATAATGAAACTTGAAAGTCCTAATTTCCACAAAATGAAAACTGACACAATTTTCATTCTGTCTGGCTTATTCTTATTATGGTTGTCAAGTATATATTTTAAAAGACTTTCTCCCTTGCCAAAAAGCTTCCCCACCTCATTCAGAACAGCAAAGTATTAATCGTTGTGAGACTGAATCTCTGTTCTGCAGACAGCAAGCGAACAGCCTACCGACCCCACAGCACCGCTGAGAAAGAGAGCACTGCCTGCTTAGCAGCCTGCAGAACGAGCCCTCGCAGACAGAGCAGGTTTCTTCACTCGAGTCAGAGGTTCCTACCTAGCACGCTCGCCATTAAAGCTCTTTTGCCTCATGCTTTTTTTGAAACACATCTGTAGCAAAATGCCATTAATGTTGTTAATATTTTCCAACATGAGAAAGGAAACAGCTGTCCTCAGGTTCATGTCAGTAGAGGACAAGGGGCATTCAACAGGGAACAAACGCAAACACACTGCACCCTGGAGAAGTAAACTCTGCCCTGTACGTATACACTATTTAATTAATAATACAGGTTGCTACCCATTACTGGGTAGTTATATTTCTTCCTTCCAAGGTGCATGAAGAATCCATAACTGCCACAGAAATTTTATAGTGGGAGGCAAGAGAAAAGTGTTTCATCCAATGAAGGCATAGCCTTTCCATCAGCTGCAGGGCTAATTATGGTCAGTCTATTCAGGGAAAGTACTTTAATTAACCAACATGTAAACAAATACTGTAGGCACAGGACTCATTAACTTTATGGGGTTTTCCAAGCTTGCAGATTGATAGGAACAGCACACAGGGAGGCCCATTTCAGTAACTTGTGTTTCCAAGGATCTGCGATATTTCCAGAAGAAACTGAGTATAGTGGTTGAAGACCCAAAATGCTATTCTTGATAGTTAGCTCCAAAGCAAAATCACTGATTTCTTTACTTGGAGAGGATATTTTTACTTTCTGGCGTAAATAAGGAATGGTGTTTTACTTCTTTCTCCAGTGAATGACAGAAAATTCATGGTATTTTTTCTTTTTTTCCTTTTTGAGGAAAGCAAAGCTAAAGAATGTAGAAGAGCTTTCAAAATGGGCTGTTGCCTACAGCTTTTAGTAAAGATAATACCTTCTCTTTTCTCCCCCTTCTTTTTCCCTTTAAATGGGACATGAAATTTCTTTCTACCAAAGACTCAATGAAATGTTTAACAAGTATGGAATCATTAAACAATGCAACTATTTTTAGAAGACACATGCTGGTGAAAAAATAAAGACAGCATAGGCTCATTGTGCTTTGAAAAAGCGAAACCTCAATTAAAGTTCAATGGCAATATAAAACGCATCAGGTCTTATTTTCACAGAAGAGAGCGAGCCATGCAAATCAACATAATATCTTTTTAAAAAGACTAAAATCAGCCTGCCTGTTTCAAGAAATATATTAGAAAGTCATATGAGTAGATTCAGAAAAGACAGGGACACTGTATTTAGATAAACTTTCAAAACAGAAAAGTTAATTCTGTCCATACTAAAATCTTAATTCGGGAGGAAGGTACCATTTAAGCAGTTCTGCCCTTGAATTGCATATAATCCAGGTCAGCAATGGAACAAACAACAGCATCAAGTTATAACTGGTTTTATAACTACCCAGTTTCCCTGAGTTATCGGGACAAAAACCTAATTTGGCATGCAGTAAAAATTATCAGAAGACAGGCCCAGAATTAGAGGATGATGACTCCTATAAACTTGTTATGATCTAAATCACTCCAGAAGCCAGTTTCAAAGATGCAATTAACACATATTAACATTATTTATTACAGATGGGATCTTCTATGCTGTCTGTAAATAAAATTCCCCTTGCCTATAACGAAAACAAGATGTAGCAAACATTTACAGCAGCCTGTACATGAATAATCTCAAACCTTTTATTTCAAAGTTTGCCTAATTTGTCAGATAAAATAAAAGCTTTGCAAAGAAAAAAACCAGACCACATCTGTTCTGAAAAAAGTAATACGAGCTTTTTCTTGTTCTATCATTTTTAATACACTCAGCTGTCTATTCACTTATTATCCTGAGGTTTTATGCAAAAACTCAGAATTCGGATTTCAATTACATAGATGGCCACTGTAAATAAGGCTTTATCATCAGCTTAATAAAACATATATTATGACAAATTTTTAGGGGTACTTTAATAAAATGGTCCCCATGTCTGCTATGCATCTTCCTTAGCCTATCAGAAAGGGTGGAAAAATTCTGCATGAGAAAACATACTTCTTTAGAGATTAAAAGGAAGAGGAGAAAATCTTTTCTGCTTTTCTACATTCACCAGGATGAAGCAGTAAACACCAAAAAAGGTAAAAGCTTTATTTCTTGTCTTTACTAGTGTACGGTGGATTTGAGAAAGATTAATTATTCTTTATTCTTATCTCATTAGCCAAGGAAAGAGGTGGGACAAATGCAGATTACTTTCCACACACTGCGAGCAATGTAGATGATTATTCCACACACACACTCCACTGTAGGAGCTGCACAGTAACGTAGCGGGTAAGACAACATTTCCAGGGGAGTCCTATGGCTGACCATAAACTTGATCACCATAAAGTGCCATTTTGCTTCACGAGGGCAGACTCAACCAAGTCTTCTAATGATTTTAAGTCAGGCATTATGAACCACACATGTACATGAAAGGATCTGTCTCCCAGTGCGAACATTTAAACACAGAAGCTACTAACTGCAAAAGGTATTCCTCCACATCTGCATAATGGATCTCTCAATTCCTTGTTAGTCTAATCCAAATTGTTGGCAAGCTGGATATTAGAGGATGACTCCACTCCAAAGGATGGCATCCAGCTGCTCCAACTCTCTGCTTGCACAAACAGCTCTGACAGCATTGGTTTCCTTTCGTGCTCCATAACCACAAATGGAGAGACTCACACCTGGCAAACAACTCCTACAGCTGCTTGTCAGCGGAAGGGACGCAACTTCAGAGGGAACCTCTTGTGCTCTTCTGTAGAGAGCAGTTGTGGAAATCAGAGCCGAAACCAACAGAGCTGTCCCCTCTCAGATTTCTTCGAGGACTAGGTTTCTTCAGTCTCAACCTTTGCCTACTCCCCAAACGCCTTTCTAACAAAAGGCACAGTAGCATTTCCAGCAATGAAAACTTGGTTAACTAGCTTCCACTAAATTTCAAGTCCATTAATTCTGAAGACATCCATATAAAACTGAAAATTTAGAAATACAGCACATAAAACTGCAGAACCTACTACTGTGCAATCACTGATTGTGCAGCTGTTATTAAATGAAAAATTCAACACGTATCACAAGGAATTATGTAGGAAAGGCCAAAAGTAACAAAAATGGGCTAAACAGGAAGAGACTGTAACGGATTAGCCACCTAAAAAGAAATCAAGCATGAATTAGAATCAATGCTTTTCATCCTTAAAAACTTTTACCCACTCCATTTAACAGCTAATCTACAAGTACAGCATTATTAAAAAGAATAGTTTCTACTCAGGCAATCCAAAACAGTTTAAGCTTTTGCCCGACACTTAAGTGTTCCGTAGAAGTATTTGACCTATTATACAGTAAAATATAGTATTATGATATAGTAAATTGGTATTTCATTACATTCAATAGAGACACATAACAAGCAACAACAGAGGCACACTTGCACATTCAGATCCACAGTGCAGTCAAGGTCTATATATGTACTGGTAGCAAATAATGTGTCATTACTGGAAATGAACTGGAGATGGACAAACGGGATGATAGGGAGCAGCCCAACACGGCCATGCACACGACATTACACCCGCAGAAAAGAACAAAAACCTGGAGGGCAGTTCTGGTTCATCTGGAGAACACTCCAGTCTCCAGGCTGGATCCTGGAACAGCCAGATACTTCCACACAACTTAAACTGCCCCCATGGAGGACAGACTATCAAAACTGTGTTCTCCATTTTCCCTTGAGCAAAGCAATCTAACTGTAAATCATGTTGCTTATAAACCAAGTAGCTGACGTCTCTAGGGCACAGGCCTGTAGAAGACACAGTATCTACAAAAGTGCCATTCAGCTAGCTGAAAATTTTACACGATTGGACTATTTGGAACATATTTGAATGACTTTTTCCTGAATAAAGTTTGAATTACTGGAGTAAAAATAAAAATAAAAAAAAAATCACAGAAATGGAGGTTGAAAATAAAGCTGTAACACACGAGATGTA
Organism: Sagittarius serpentarius; assembly: GCA_034782735.1. Lineage (NCBI taxonomy): Eukaryota > Metazoa > Chordata > Aves > Accipitriformes > Sagittariidae > Sagittarius > Sagittarius serpentarius. The sequence continues at coordinate 60,948,454 of JAVKLA010000074.1, forward strand.
ACCTGACAATAATGTAAACAGACATCAATACTCAGAAATAAAGAGTTAAAACAAATGAGAACTATATAGTAAAATAATATCCGTCTTCTGAAGATGAAGCCTAAAATTAGGTCTTCATTAAGAAAACATACTTTGGCCTGACACTCCCAAATACACAGTGCAAATACATAAATATCTTCAGCGATTAATCTAGAATTATGTATTTAAAGTGTAGTATATTTCTTCAGTTTATCTCTTATCTAGCCAAAAACCCCCTCAAACTATTACTATATAGATGACAACATATCTTTTATTGACAATAATTAACCAGCTCTATTACCTTAAGACATAGTAAACTTGGTCAATTTTTCAATCTAACAGAAATTTAGTTTCCCTATTAACTCTAGTTTCAGGTATTATCACAAAGTGATACAGATCCACACTAACAAAAAATTCACTTTAATATATTCATTATACAGACTGAATACACAACTTCGTATATTAGAAAATGTCATAGGTATGAATAAAATATATAGTTTTAAATTTCTTTTCTCGAGAGTTTAAACATGCTAGATGTAAATATGCTCACTTTTTTTCCCCTCCCATTTAATGATTAATAGAGGCACAGTAGAAACTGCATTACTATAAATAAATGAAGTATAGGTTTTTTCTCATTCCCCCAGATTTCTTGGCTTCATGATCTGCTGAAAACTGATGTTCTGCTTCGAGCTTGCTATGGAATTTCTATAGAAACTTATACCATTAAGTACTGCAAAATAAAAATAAATGTATGTGTACTTCATACTGCACATATACTTGAGTTATAGGTGAAAGATTCCTACAATAGGGACAGGATAATATACCTATCCATGTCAAGATTTATATGAGATCTAATTAAAAAAAAAAAAAAAAAATCAATAAACTTAAAAAACCTTCAGGAAGCAAATGATGATGCAGAACCCAAATTATACCATTTTTGCACTATTTATCAACCAGTTGATTTTAATCAGTGAAGGTATTTTTAGAAAACTGAGTTCTTGATTTCTTGACATTTCAGATCACAATAAAGGTAACATCAAATTGAATGAGATAAATTACAATGCCGAATGTTCAAACAATATGACCTGTGCCTGACTTTCAGATGGTGTTCGCTTGAGCAGCCTGATTTGGTCCAGTTCCGAGTGCCCCATCGAATTCTGAGTTAGAGACTGCACTGGGTCAGTTATGTTGTATCTGCCAGGCTGATAAAAGCCATAGTATTCTATTCTCTTTTCCCCTGAGTTTTCCAGCACCTTCAGTTTCTGCCTGAACTGAATAATTTTACAGGTTAAGAACAGGATCACAGCACAAGCCAGAATGAAAAAGGCTAGTAAAGTGTCAAAAGCCTGATTCAGCTTTTCCACCTGTTGTGTACAAAACAGGGATGTTTTCAAGGATACAGGAACAGCCTCTGTTGGAAATAAGCCGCCTTCTTCTACAGTTCTGTTAACAGGTGTAATCTGTGCTGGTATTTGCACCGGTAATGTTGATAATACTGTAGTTGTCCGTGACGGAATTTCAGCAGCATTTTCTTCATAGGGCAGTGGGTTAGCAGATGTAGCTGTAGTTCTGTCCCAGAAAGCAACGTACTTAGTTTCTGCACTGACAAACTGTTCAAATGTGTTGTGCCTGTTTCCGTTATGCCACGCCATCAGCAAAGTGGTAGTGCTGTGATGGACACCTATGGATCCTAGACTCCAGGCTGCTTCGGGGCTGGCAGTAGGGCTACTGCAGTTTGCAAACTGAGTCCACTTAATGTAATGCAAAGGTCTACCACGCATACTCAGGGGGCTCTGACAATGAATTTTTACAGAAAGAGGAGACGATGCTAGCCAATTAAGTAACCCAAGCATTTTGCAGCTACAGTTCCAAGGATTATAATTTACCTGCAGATGAGTTAAAGACACTAAGGGCTTGAGCACTTCAGGTTGTAACTCTGTAATATTATTAAATGCTAAACTGAGTATTTTAAGTGACCGTCCCATTTTTTCAAATGTACCACCACCAATATTGGTTATTTTATTTCTGTCTAGCTGCAGATACATTAAATTGTTCAATAAAGTGAAAGTGCTGGAATTTATATTTTCTAAATCATTATAACTTAAGATTAACTGGCTAAGGTTGTTTAATCCAAAAAATCCATTTACAGCAATACATTTTAGCTTCACGTTTTTTAAAGAAAGGTATCTAAGCTTGTTAAGTCCTTTAAATGCAAAAGAATGTATTGATCCAATGGGATTGTGAGACAAAGAAAGTCTTTCAAGACTTCTGAGCCTTCCAATAGCATTTGATGGCACAAGTGTTAAGTTGTTACCTTCAAGGAACAAATATGCAAGGTTTTCAAGATGATGAAATGCTGAAGCTGATATCCGTGAAATCTTATTATTGGCTAGGTTAAGTGTTTGGAGACTTATCATTCCTAAGAAAGTCCCACTTCCAAGGACACTGAGACGATTTCTCTGAAGTGTTAAATACCTAACAGAAAGGAGTTCACTAAATAATCCCCTGGGAACAAAAGCTATTTGATTATTTTGAAGGTATAAACAATGAAGACTGGAAAGACCTTCAAAGATTCCTGGATCTAAGCGTTTAATATGATTATTATTTAGATGCAAGTAGCACAGTTTGGGGAGTTCCACAAAAGCTTTCGGGTGTACATATGAAATGCTGGAGTTATCCATGTAGAGTGCAGCAAGTTCCTGAAGGCCTCTTAGTTTGTTTGGAGTGACACGCGATATATTATTCCCACTGAGGTACACAAGAATTGCCGTTTTTGGAAAGTTCTGCGGGATGCTCGAAAGCCCTAAATTACGACAGCTAACTTGTCTCCCTGTGCAGAGCTGGCAAGCAGCTGGACAGCCAAGAGCCTCCTTCTGGAGCAGCAGGAAAAGCAAACAATTAAGGATATACAGGAATGCTCCCAGGCAGGGTGGAGAACTTTGCAGACCACACATATCCCTGTCTTTGGCCTTCTCACTCATCTCTGACTTCACTAGTAAAAAAAGAAGTTTATAAATATTATTAATTTGAATGTTTAAAGATTCTATATGCACAGTCTTTAAAATATAAGCATTGCTTTCAAGATTGGTATTTCACATATTCTCCTTCGATGCCAAATAAGCAGTTTAAAAATAAAACCTATACTTAGTAAGTTTGAACTACACTGAAAAAATTTTCGAAGTAAATGAACAATGAAACAAAACGTACTACCAACCTAGCCAGAAAATATTTAATTGGTTGCGGCATAAAAGCAACTAAGCTGCCAAAATAACGGCTTCTAGTAAATTCAAAATACTGCTTATTAACTATTTTTTATACATTAAGAAATGTTTCAATAGCATTCAAGTAGAAATGCCAACTGGAAACAAGTTTCCTTTCACTGGCGGCTCATTTGTAATTTGAATTTTACTTCTATAAAGCTGAGTTACATTCAAAATAAATAAAAACAATTCCTTACCCCAAATCTGAAGTTCATTATTTCTCTTACTTTGCAGTTCTGCGGTTCATTGGACTAAGTTACAAGCTGACCAACTATACTCGTCTGTGAAAACTTTGTAAAGGCAGTATTGCCACGTACTAGAGTCCTCACATTTTGCCCCAGGATTTGCAACTGTTCTCTCAGGAAACTAAAAAAGAAGTGGTTAAAGTGAGGTTGCCATGGATACAGGAAACCCTGGGACAGGAAGCCATTTTATCTGTGCTTCAGAAGTATTGTTGGAAAGGAAATCTCAATGATTTCTTTCTAGAAAACCAAGAACTATCGTAATTTGTGACTGCTGCCGTTTTGGTTTTTTTAAACTACTGTTTTTAACTAGGAGAGCTGAAAAGAGTTTTACCTAAGTTAGGTCTATCTTTCAGAATAAAGCATACCTATTTGTAACAGCACTATTGCATTATCTGCAAATCCTCTATCTTTCACCCGGAATCCGAAATGTTTTATTAAATCTATAGCAACACTTACACTGTTCTCTCTCTGCAGAGCCAAACTGCTGCCAGCACGCACACATGCACACGCGCGCACACACGCGCACACACTCCAGCAGCCCAGAAGAGAGGGAGAAGATGGAGGTCTGGAGGGCAGAGCCCCTGCGTCTCTGTCATTTCGGCAAAGCACATCCTGCCAGCAATCCCACGGAAGCCCAGGAAATCTTAAGGGATGAGAACCACAGGATGTGGTACTAAAATGATGTGTTTCTGCTCTATTTCAGACTTGATCCAGGCACTCTGTTAAGTCACACTTTAGGCCACTTTTTTTTAAAACCTATTTATCCACAGAGGACTACGTATATTCTGACAGCCACAACTTTTTTCCACAGCTTTCATTTCCTTCAGTGTCCCTTGTGCAGATAAACACGTAGTGCAAATATGTGCTATAAATATCCCTTTCACTTAAGTACCAGAGATTACATCCATCACAGGGACTAAATACCTGCTAAGTCCAGTCACATCAAAGGGCGAAAGGGGAAACAACAAAATGACATGGTAAATTAGAGATTAAGCCTACAAATAGCAATGTAACTATAAAAATCACGATTTGTACTGTACTGAGACCTTCTGCTCAGCAAAACGAAGATGACAAAGCCCATCAGTAGCCATAGCCAAGGAAGAGACACAACAGCAGAAGAATCAAGTCACTTCGGCGGCAATGATCTCACACAGGAAGCGCGAGTTCACGTAAGGGGCAAAGCATCACCCAAATATCTTTGTCTAGAATAATCCAAGCTGAAATGCATGAGCCACATGAGTAAAGGAAGCAGAACAGATCAAGGGCATACTTCTGAAGAGGCTTTCTTCCAAATTCTGCCAAAAGAAACTTACATTTCTGAAGTTTTCAAAAAAATGTTTGTGACCATATATAACTGGCTTTTTATGTCTGAAATCTGTAAAACGCTTGGTATCAAGAGAAATACTCCTTCAATTTTTCAACTTGAGCTGGCCAAAATTACCTAGAGTTGGTATGGAAGGGAATGTTAAAAAAAAGACAAAAATTAAACCCCTTCAATTCTTTAAGTCAATACCTCTTACAATATCTAGTCTAAAGTAAGAAATCAGCAGGAACAGTAAAATTGGTCCATGGGCCATATTAGACAAAGCCTGTAACAGTTACAACCCAGAATTTGAACCGCATTTGGTTCTTTTTTCTGAGACCATTAAACCAATAGTTCTTTAAATTTAGCTATTTATTTTCACATTTTATTTTTTCACACTATTTAACATAATCATTGATATAAAGTAAAGTTAAATAAAATGGCATGTCATTTCCTTAAAGGGCAAACACTACAGTTTGGAACAGTTCCCAGGATGATTAGGGAAGTATCCCAGATATGGGGAGAGAACAATAAGAGTAATTGGAAAAGGTTATCCAGGTCAAATGCAGTCAGGTGAGGAGAAAAACAGAGATTGACCAAAAATGAAAAATTACTCCAAACAGGAAATTATCTCCTACCTAAGATTCACTACTTATAGCCTATTTACACTAATATTTACATGGGTAAAGAAATCATTATTTCTTCCAAGATATGCTGCATGAAACAACCCCATAGGGCTAAAAGAAGCAAGTACCAATCTAAAAAAAAAAAAAAAAGTTTTAAAAGACAAACATTAGTAGATTTCCCTTTTTCCAAAACGCCGAAATTAACATATACAGAAAGACTGAAGGAATTGCTGAAGCTTTATGGGACGTCAGATAACACGGAAATTCAGAAAAATCAATAGTAGT
>JAVKLA010000074.1:60954299-60965198 GCA_034782735.1 Sagittarius serpentarius
GTGGTTCTGAGCACATTGCTGACCTTCCCGATTCTCATATCCCATGTACAAAATGAGGAAGAAAAAACTTCATTCAGGTCATGGCTCCTTTTAACTTTCACTAGGAAATTTGGAGAAAGTCCTGTCTTGCACTTTGTAAATACAGCACCTGGAGGCCTGCAGATGGGATCGGACTGTAATTTCCAGGCATTGCCTCATTAATAGTACACACTTAAAGTATCTGAAAGCAGTATCTGTTAAGAACAAGAGGCAAAATAACATGCCACGTAACTGATACCATTTGGGAAAAACCACAGAAAAGACTGGGATACACATACAGCTTGGATCAGCATTTCTCCAGCTGGCTTGTACTTAAACAATAAAATTCATTACTAATCGAAAACTAAGGAAAAACACTTACACAGGAAAACCCCAGACATTTCTTTAAAACAAGCTTAGGCAGCTCCAATAGCGGTATATTTTATTCATTGCAAATTTTGCTCTCCAGTGATAGAAACACCAGGTTTATATCTGAATACAGCTTCACATGGCAACACAGAAAATTATTTTTGAATCCTGAAGTGAATTTTATCTTAATACACTAACATTTATAAAGTTATTAATGTCATTGCTTTTTAACATATTAAAATCTAATTCAACAATGACTCCTTGTCAATACAAGCATGAAGTCTGAGAAACAGCTATTTGTCAAATACTGCATAAAATGACAGGTCAAAGTAATTAAAAGCACATACAAGCACTGCACCCAGTGCAGTCTTTCCAAACCACCTCTTTTTTCTCACTGATCCATGTTAGATGAACGCCAATATAATTCAGGTTACGAATATTAGCTAGCATAAAATAGCCATCCAACTCCAATTTATGTATAGCAGAAAAACATGCAACAAGTTCAAAAACAGGTTCTAAAGTTACTCATTTTTAAAATGTATTAAAGCAAACTTTTGGGGGATTTCATTCTCATAATCACTACAAAGTTATGTTAAAGCTCACAAAACAGAGGAAAACCAATTTTTAGCACTGTAATTATTCTTTTGAGCTTCTAAGAGTGAAACTCTCTGTTGCCCTCCCACTGTGTATTTAGCAAGTATCTCCTGTTGCAGGTCTTCCTTCCCTCTGCTTTTATTCTCCACAGGTGGGCTATGATACAACTTTCTTGGTTTTTTTTTCAAATACCTACCACCTTCTGCCCACATCACTCTCCAGATATGACTGCAAGTCGAAGTAATTCAGCTACTAATCTACTGCTTGGGTAGCATACACCAACATTTAATCTCACTTCACCTACCTACATCTAGTAACACCTCCTGTGGACATCTTATTAATCTTATCAGGTCTCAAAACCCTTTTTTGTTTTTCTCACTGTCCTCCAGATTACCTCAAAATTTCCGATTATCTCAAATATTCCTCTTAAGTAAAAATCCTGATTTGCTGCCTCAGTTACTGAAAATTTCTCTGTTCCATGGAGTGCTATTCCACTCTCATAATAGCAACAGTATAGTTACAAAGGGGAGACGCAGGCACAGAAATTGTAATATCAAATTAGTAACCCAGCAAAAATATTCCTGTTTAATAAACCCACACTATTAAACATTTGTATATGTAAAAATACATCACAAAATCTATCTCAAAATTATGAAGCTGCCTTTGTAACTTATTTTCCTTTTTAATATTAACATTTATTATTTTTTATTAAATTATCAAGCAGGTTTTGCAACGTGCTAAGAAACAGTAAGAAGTGAAAACTACAGAATTATTTTTCCCATTAAGGATAAGAAAGTAAGTTTCCTTTCTATAAATCTTATTTGGCTTTAGACTCTAGTAAAATAATATAACAAAGTTCTTATGAAACTAAGAGCTCACTTTGAGAAATTGTTAAATTTCTCACCGAGTAATAAATAATTATTGCACCAACAAACTGCATTTGTCATGCAAATTGAGAAAAAGATAAAGTCTTCTATGGAGTGAGCAGTAAGTCTGTGAGCAAAACAATAACATAGAAAAGGCTGGCCATCAATGAAATCCACAGATGTGATACGCTGAAAATAACTGTATTTAAAGCTTTAGCCTTTACTGTTCGCTGCAATAGAGTAAACTGTTCAAACTATAAAAGCAGTACGAAGTGTACTCAGTATGAATGCAATTCCAGCCAAAAAGTCTGAAGAACTAAAAGCAAAGTAGCTTCCCAAATTTCAACCAGAGTAACTAATTCATCTTCTAGAAACTGACAAAACTAAAACCAATTGTACAGCTTTCAGTAGCACACTGCCTGCTAGTTCAGGAGACAGGATGGGCATGCATTTGGGCATTAGCAACTGATAACTTCTAAAAATTTTCAAAAAGAGGAAACAAACAGTGCATTTCCTGAAAACTCCCACAGAGAATACCCACATGAAAAATACAAAAGCTACTTCTTCCTTAAAAATACAAACATTCTTTACACTGGGCATTTCCTTAATACCAAAACCTGATGTTTTGTTTTAAACCCTCACTTTCTCATGAAATTGATTGAATATGAAATGTTAATTTTTAAGACAGTACTTATTTGCAGAAGTTCTTGTAGTGACATGGGCCATGTTGTTAACCACTGTTGGTATCTTATCATAACCGTCTGGCACTGTTAAGAAAGGTAAAAAATCCCAGCTACTATCAGACAGCCTCAAATTTCAGAATATAGGGCAGAGAGATAAGCAGGTGTACCAAATCAGCTCAGAACAAACTCAGGTGGAAAACCAGCTGCAAATCTGTTTAGTTTGGTTGGTTTTGGTTTGGGGTTTTGGGGGGGTGGGGTGGGGGTGTTTTTTTAAGTTTGCTACAATCTTGTGATTTTTACACATTTTTAATAATATGCTATACTTCAGTCACTGCTTATTCAATAACTAAATTGCAAATAGGTAAACTGCACATTACAAAGGACAAAGATATAAAGTTTGAAGAAAGCTATTTAGACCATTATCATCTTTTGCTGTCTTTTATATAATTAAAATGTTCAATTTTAGGGTAGATTATATTTAGAAGAGTTTTAGGAAAGAATTCTGAAATTCTTTATATAGGCCACAAGCAAAAGCAAGATACCAGCAGCAATCAGTCCCTTATGACTGCAGTTCGTTTTCTGCAGCAGTTCAGCTGCATTCAGTGACATCATCCCTTGCCATCACTTGGTACATTTTCCCTTGTAAACAAGCCTTATGGGTCTTAGCGGAAATGATAATTTGTTCCTGACCAGTCCATACTAACAATCAGGTGTCAGAGAAAAATTAATGGAGATTATGAACAAGGAAAGTTTAAAGAGTGCATCCTCTTGCCAATGCTATGATGTGACATACAATTATGGAGATTGTAGTACTATATGTAACACTGAATGATGCAGACTGATACTCAGACTAAGACCAAAGCCACATTTTTCACTCATATAGTTAAAACTGCACTGTTACCTGGCAAGCAAACTAAACAAATCCAAGGCTAAACATGGATGATAACTACAAAAATCATAATTTAAAGAGTTCCTTTTAATACTAGTAGTCTATTAAATGCGTGGGTAAGCACACCTTTGACTAGAGGAGTAATAAAAAATATTAAACAAAAGGAGGGGAAGATAGGGAAATGGCTTTAGAGTACCATCCCTACAAAGAAAGGGGTATGTACAAATTAGTTACATAACAAATTGTGACCTTGTAAAGGAGGGCATAACTACCCTAAAGGAGAACATGACATGTTACAGGCACTTTCTTGCCATTTCCTAACATTACATATAGACAACTTCTTGAGAGGAAAATTACATTTCTGACAAAGTAACTTTAACAAATGACACAGGAAAAACTTCTGTTAATAACCTAATGAAGATTTATAATTACATACTGTAAGTACTTATACTCACAGAATGCCAATTATCTAATTGGCAGAACTCATACTGGCTGACATATCAGATTTGACACATGGTGAGGAAAAGCAGACATTCATTTACATAACTATTAGAAATGAGCAGAGCAACCTGGAGAACCTCTTAGGCTCTTAACCTTTCTCTCACAATAGATTTTTCCAAACACATTTGACTCAAAAGGGGAAAAATTAACACTAGCAACTGGAAATACTCATGTACCACAAATTAAAAAGGAAAAATACAAGATCAATTACAATGGTTCATCTTTCAAGCTCAGTAGAGTCTCCTCTAATTTGGAGTGGTACCACTCAACACTGGTAGGTCCACCAAGAGTGAACCTATCCTCAAGCACCAAAATTAGTGGACTGTTTTGGAAAACACTGATTTTGACTAAAAGCAAACTTGGCAACCTCCCATTCAAGAATGATAGGAATAGCATTAATAACACTTACCAGCAAAAGGGGAATGCTTAGCTTTCAACATGGTGTCAAGTGATACCTGCACTTAGTTAGGTACCACACCAACCTAAGCTAATCATTGACACAAAATTTCTGCTTACATTTGCTATTAGATTCTAAAATAATGCTATCACTCTTAAGCATCCTTCAGTATTGTGTTCTACCAAGATACACAGACAACAACTGGAAGAATAAAAAAGAAATCTACTTTGCTAAAGAAATCATTAAAAGCTTTCAATATCCCAAAATAAGGACATTCCAAAACATTGTAATGCTGACATTATACAAAGTGACAAAACTGCAGTAAACAACCTGCTTATTTCCAGATATCTATAGGTAACGAGAAGGGGAAGAGCTATAATTTCAGCCACTTTGGTGTCAGGAAATACAAAGAAAGCTGAAGATCTGTATCTCAAAATGTAGCACCTGAGACAGTGGTAGGGGCCCACATCCTTTCCACAATGGCCTAAAGACAAGTTAGGCTGCTGCTCCTGACCATGTTCACTGGCACATCTAATAAAACCCAACAACATCTACTGTACTGTACTATAAGAGTATTCTTGAAGCTGTACGTTCACAGACAAGCCATTAAGATTGTAGACAAACCGGAATATGACTGAACTAGACCAGGAAATTATGCCACTTGTGAATGTACTCGTACAGGTTCCTGTCACCTCTCGTGTCTCACACCCTAGCTCAGATATGATTCTCCTCCACCAAACTTCAAGTCCTTTTGTGTTTTTCAAAAAACCCTCATTGTTCTAGCTTTTGTGCATCTACGCATACTTCCTTTGTGTACCGAACATGAAGACACTATTACTCCGTAAGTGTATCCTTACTGCCTCAATCTTGTTACTGGACCCTCCCGTTACACCCATCAGTTTAAAGACAAAGGTCTTTATTATACGAAGTACCAAGACCTTTTAATAAATGAATGAAAATGCATGTGGATAGATATGAGTGGCAAACAGGCAGTAAAAGTACAAAATGTGGAACGTAATACAGATGCATGTATCAGTCAGACAAAAAATGCTAACATTGAATGGCCAGACTCAGATAGCAAATGCAGATAATTACACAGTATTCAGTTTATGCAAAACCCCCAAGTAATATGAGGAAATTACTGCTAAGTTAAAAGGTGCTGCAACACAGTTGTCAGGAAAGAAACAGTTATTGTTTGGTTTGTTTTTTTTTAATATGAACTTCTAGACACTAACACAATGTGCAGCTGTGTATAGGAAGATAAAGAGGATGCTGGATTGAAGGACTACAGGCATACATGATAAAATGTAACGGTACTGTTGGTACTGAAGACATGTCATTGCACGTATCTGTCGATGATATTGACTAGACAAGAAAGCTATAATTTGGCTAATAAACTGCCACTTTATAACCTGCTTAGTGCAACCAACTGGCCTGAGAACAACTGTGAACTTCAACTGCTCTGCAGCAATTCCCATATTGTCTGCTCTAAAACCCTTCACTCATGACACTGTCTAAAGCGCTATATTTGAAATAGGAAATTAGTTTTGCCGTACTGGTTTTAAACGAATAATGATGGAAGCTTTAGCTTCCCCTAAAAAGCAGAAAGTCCCAAGTCCGTAGTTACACACATGACCACTAACTAGAAAAGTACCTAAAAGCAATGAAGTAATACTATAGAGTTTAGAGGCAGAATAAAAAAGGTCACTCCTTAATATTTTCCCCAACATTTTATCCATAAAGCACCTCTGAGGGAAAAATAAGAATACATGTTATCTTCATTTTTCCCCCAGTACTTTTGTCTATTCCCTCCCTTTCTTCTCCAAAATAACCTGATGCTCCTGGGACAGCTCCAGCTATAGGCTACAGGAAGCAACTGGCGAAAAGAGCAAAATCCTCAGGAAGTGCAAGACAGTGCAGCTGCCTGTTTTCCCTGTAGCTGAATCTTGAAAATCTGAGCTTGCCACTGGTACTGTCTCTGACCACTGTACAGGAGCAGCCTGAGGGTAGAACCTCATCCTCAGCTTGGCCTTCCCAAGCAAGCCCGTCTCACAGCCATCCTCAGGAGACAAAATTCTGTCCTGTCTCTGCAGCTGAGAAACCTTGAACTGGCTTTGGATATCTAAAGTAATATCTAATCAGGAACCTGGTTGGCAAGGTACTCCGACAGGAAAAAAATACTCATGCTTTTCTTGAAAATGTTGTTTCTATGAATCAAAATATTTTGTTTAAATACTGTATATTTAAAGTATTTTTGTTTAAGAGTTTGCAAATGGACTTGCACAAGAAGCCTGCTTTTGAAAAATTTTAACACAACTTTCAGATGTGACATGCAGCAAGCATATGTAATATAATCCCTATGAAATGGCAAAACCAGAGTGACTCACATTGTTTGGTAGCAGAAGGAACAATCACTTGACAGAATCAATTTCACACATTCTGTCTGAAGGTATGTTTGGCCCTAGCAGTGTATCAGTTGTGTAGTAAAATTTTCATAGCTTTGACATAAATATGTCCACTAAAGAGAGTCTTTATAGTTGAGAAGCGGCTTTCTTAAATGATTTGTGTATGTGAAAAATAAAGCTGTCATTTGCAGAAGGTTTTATTATGTTAAGGACTGCCAGAAATAATTGGCTCTTACAGCAGGAAATTTGGAGCAGCTGAAGGCAGTTCAAAATAACGTGCTTATCTAAAGCAATTTTTTTTTACTTCCTCTCTTTAAAAGAAACTTCACAGGAACACAGACATGTAGTTCAGCACCTTAAATTTTAGATAACATCTCTTTAAGAAAATTTCAAACATACTCATAAGTAATATAACATATTTACATTTACTGAGAAAACCCAAAAGCTTTCTCATAAAGCAGCTGCTTGGTTCACCTTTGGCTAGATGTTTGTCCTGATGATCCAGGACAAAAAAAGGAAAGCTTTTGTGCCCATTAAAAGGAACAAATCCTCTAAGTTTTAAGTGTAAAAGTTCCCTGATTTTTTAGCTAGCGACTACATATTCTACAGCTTTACAGATACTAACACAGCTTTAGGATTTGTGAGCAACATCTAAATCCCATCAGACAATACTTAAGACTTTCCAGGAAATCCGGCAGATGAAATGTAAACTCATGCAGTCTTGTCTTCCTGACTTTCAAACAGACAAGAATAATATGAAGGTAAGTATGGACTGAACTCTCACATCTCACAAAGATGTGTTACCCATGAATTCTACTAGTGACAATTCAGAAGTCCATGTAACTCTATTCAGCATTTGCTTTAAAAACTTTCATTTTGTAAGTATAGTCAACAATGACGATGGCTACAGAAAGGACAATAGTAAAAGCTGCTTGCTATAGAAATCTACAGTGCAAAAACTGTTTCACAGTCTCACAGCAACTCTTCCATTTCATGTTACAAAGGGGAAAACCAGGATGGAAGTTCAGATCTATCCACAACAGGAAAGAAAACTGAACAAACATTATTCCCTGGAAGGGACACCAAAATACTAACAAGCCAACTAAATCAACTGCTTAATCACAGATGAGAGAAGCAGCTAGTTCAATGTTAATATGAAAATGGACAAAAAAAATATGCAGTGCTGTCTTCTCATTTTTACTAAATGACATTTTCCATGAAATAGCAGAAAGGTTACTATATTGCTATGAAGCCAAATAAAAAGTTAATATAATGTAGCATGAAAATTCTACCTTTTTAAGTTTCTCTTCGCAAAGAAAGAGGCAAAAGAACTACTTATATTGGAATATTTATCTGCAGAATTGTGAAATACCTTAAAAATCATCTTAAGGGCCTTTGAAGCATTCTTATTTAAGGCATTGTACACTTGTTTACCTATTCAATGATGGCAGAAGTGAAAGCAACGCCAAAGCAGAAAGTTTTCTTCTTTCTGGCTGAGTGATGTTATCCATCCGATCAACCCACATTTCAATCATGTTACCAAGAATTTGGTCCAACTGCAACAGGAAACAGAACATTCCTTTTCATTTATGAGTACTTCAGTATATTTAGAAAACAGTTTGATTTTTCTACCAATTGAATACATTATTCAATCTAGAAAAACATCAGTTATGTGTACCTGACAGAAGTAGCAAGAAACAGGTATTTTTTTGATTTTCTATGACAGTGCTTCCAGACCCTCAACCCCCTCACCATTAGTTGTAACCTAGAAGTTGGAAATGTATTTAATACATGGACAGAACACTGATTCAAAACAGTGAATTACTCTAACAGTTTTCCTATAACAGTCTAATACATACAGAGCACGTGAACTTACTCTGTTTTACTTGCACTGATGACAAAAAAAGACTTGTCTTTACCTGTTTGAAAACTGTATTATACCTAAGAAAATTACTAAAATTTCACTTAAAGACATAGCAGAACACTTGTAGCAAAAGAACCTCAGTAACATCAGTGAAACCAAAGCACACTGAACCTGATACGCCTAGAAACTCACTAGAGAATGATTAGACCATTATCCTGGTCCAAGATCCATCAAGACGGCACACGAAGAGAAACTCTCACCCTGTAATACCATGCAAACTAATGGGGTTTATATGGCTTATTGTGGGATGCAGCAGGAAAACAATTTAGAGATTGTATAAAACTTCGAGTGAGATGTTTTAAGGTAATTGTGGGAACATGTAAAACCTGTTACAGGATGTTCAGAGAAAGGACAAAGGACAGGGAAACAGCCCCCTTCCAAGGTGGACTGGGGAGAAACAAGCAAGGAAAACAGAGAGAAAAGTTCTTTCAGGTCAGAAGAATGCCAAGACTTCCACATGCAATCCAGCTGAAATACGAAGACAAAAATCCTTACCTCCTGACCCAATTCACATGCCATCTGGCTCAGAAGTAATGAAAAAAAACGTGCATTTTGTAGTAGAACCCTACCCATGATCCCCAGATAAGTAGACATCACCACTGGGTATCTCTGAAACAAAAGTAACACAAAACAAAAGAGGGCTTAGTTTAAGAGAAAAATGCTTGACAGAGCAGAAATACATGGAAAATACTTGCATGCATCCTTTATGTATTTTATTAAATTTGAAATTATAAATTTCAATTTAAAAGCCTCTAAGAACACAAGACTGAGCAAGCAATCGTTACCAGAGTTCCTCAGTTCTTACAACAGGAAAACTACAGCAAAGTCAATTTCCTCCAAACAGCCAAGACAACTTGCAAGGTGATTTTACTTTAAATTTAAAAACCTGCATCTTAAGGAACAAATACTATATTGTACTGTCAAAAAATTACTTTCGAAGATGATTACGGTTCAAAATTACTATTTACAGTTTTAGTAACATTAAGAAGTGCTTAGTATTCTGAAGATGTTGTTACGTATTTCACTGAGAGGAACTGTAATACATTTGCCAATAACTTGCAAGTGTCTTAAAATTAACTAGATACCGTAATAAGCTTATTAGTTTATTATCCTTTGTTATTACATTTTAATTTTAAAAGAAGCTATAGATTTCTTTGTATTAAATTCAGCATCTAACAATATAACAGTATTTTGTAGAATTGTTTACTTGAAAAACAAAATGCCAACATTTACCCAAGAACACTGACACAGATTAATACCTTTTTGAACAGAGAGCAAGGAATTTATTACAGTCTCAAATGAGAAGACATTTTAATAATCCACTCTCCAGTTTTGTGTTTTCTTAAACTGCGAATTGTTCAAAGTCTTTTTTGTGTTCTGTACAGCAAAAAGTACATTGCTAAGTAATATTACTTGGCTTAATGTTGGAAATATCTTATTTAACTCAGTAATAATGGAAGCCAAATATTGATATCTGAAAGTCTTCATCTCCGAAAAAAGTAAAGGTTTTGATCAAAGACGTCAAAAGCATAGAGAATTCCACCCACTGATTCTGCTGATTAAAGTATTTTTTCCTCCTGCTAGTACTGCAAGGTTCAACACAGTTAAAGCATACTGCATTTTACTGTTTTTTATCCAACACGGAGATTTGTTGAAGGTCAAGAGAGAGAAAAGGGAGAACTTGAAATGTCTAAGCAAGCAAAATCCTAAAGCCTCTTCTATCTCACACAAAGCATTTTCACATCCTTCAGCTCTTCATATTAAGACGTCAATTTGAAAAAAGTAATTTCTTTCCTTGTCCAATTTGTTTTTTGCTGGTGCAGGTATACTTAAAAAGGAGTAGTACAAATGTCTTTAAAAAAAAAAAAACAAGAAAAAACTCCCAACGCTTATAAAGGATCTAACTAAGCATAGAGTCATAGCACCTTATCAGTGTTAATAGTGAAGGAATGGTAGAAAAAAATTGTGTTATTTTAATAAAATAAACACTCAATGAGAAAATAAGTGATGGATATGTTGCTTTAACTCTTGCACTACTCTTACTTTTACAGACTTAAAATAGCTGTCAGAGATCTATCAGATGCTCTTAAAACAAGAGAAAATGGAACATCAATATGAAAAAACTGGTCCAGATAACACAAGGTACTTTCATGTTCAAAAGGAAATGCAGAAAGTAGTTGAAGAGCAACTCTTACCTCCCCATCTATAATCCCCCTGAATATCGATGGCAGAAGGGGTTGAAACATTTGAGGA
>JAVKLA010000074.1:61140111-61152454 GCA_034782735.1 Sagittarius serpentarius
AGCCCCCCCCACCCCGAGGTTCCCCCTTCTTCGTCTCCGGCCGCCTGGTGCTTTGTTGCCCGCTGGGCTCAAACCATGACACATTAGCAAGTGAAAAAAATACCCAAACCAAGTGTCAGTCTAATAATAATGTCACTGTGGTTGAGTTGGGTTTCCTGTGTTAAAACAGATCTAATATTAGTCAAGCCCCAATCTTTTTGTAAGGCTATGGAAAAATATGAACGTTTACCCTTGTCAGAGCTAACCAGGCGTTACACCATGTCAGTCCATAGATTTTGAAACAGCCAGGGATGGTTTTCTGGAGAAAGATGCACATCCACCTTTCTGCCACTATTCTGGAGCCTTTTAAGGTGAGGCTGTTCTCTTTAGACCATGGCAGGAGTCCATGCAGTAAGTGGTAGCGGCCATTGAGTTATTCCAATGTGTTCTGATGCAAGTGACTGCTTAGTGAAAGAAATTACAGTGACAGATTAGTGTCAGCAATGCATAAATCTCGATAATATTCATTTTTTTAAAAATGCTGCTGTATCCCTTTCAACTTTGGAAATTTTATTTTATTACATAAGGATATCAACTCTAAAGCCTTCACACCTTACACACAAAGGAAGTAGGACCTCCCTGTGGCTGCTGAAATACTGCTGAGACAGGAAGAACTTGGAATTCACTTTCGTCATTCTCAATACATGTGATTTCTGAATCACCTGGTACATGGCAAGAAAAAGAGTACCGGAAGAGACCACAGATGTTGATTTTCTATGTAACGCGAGGGCATTAAATTCTAAGTACAGATTTGCACACATGTTTTGCTGTTAAACACCTGCATAAAGAGGTGATTTAACTTCTGGGTAGATGGAGTATAGAATTGGGCCCAGTTGCCCAGATGGATTTTTACAATGACATTTTTGTTTCACGTGCATTCAACTAGAATATTTCAATCTGGCAGATATTCTTTAGGCCAAGAAATAAAAAAATATGCCTGTATGCTTGTATCTCAGTGGATCTTTGTTGACCAAGTATCTTTTAATAAAAAGGTCTTTATTTTCTACTGTGATTATGATTTTTGTTGTGCATTCCATTTTTTCACTCAGAAGTTTGTAGTATTCTTGACTTTCTATAGGAATGAAGCCTAACAAAATCTGTTTAAATATAGCCACATGAACATTGAAGTCAGCCTGCTGAAATGATGCTATTCATTTCAAATGCTTGATAAAAATGTTGTCACAGAATAGAGCTATAGAAGGTGTTTTGGCAGCTGCAGCAGTAACATTCGAATCATCTTCATAATTAGTGTTATCTAAAGCTTATTTACTCTTCAGATGCACTGAAATTTGCTGCCAAATTAACAGTTTTTGCTCTCTTAGGACTTCTTAAATAACATGGTCCAGCACACAGTTTTATTTCCAGCTTGCCTCAGTTCTCTCTTTTTATTTTTTAATGAAGCTGATTATTTGCTTATGTCTTTTATTCTCTTTTGCTGATGTGCTGTCTTTTTTTCTGACAAATTTCAAAGTAAAACTTCTACAGATTTCGGATTAATATGGAAAAACTCCACAATCATGAATAAGTATAAGGGAATGAAGAAGAAATCTATGATGTTTAGTCTATATGAGTACCTACTGTTGCCTCTCCTGGCCTATAACTACCAGCCGTCACCTGGTAGTTGAGGCAATCTGTTAGAAAACGACATTAATGATGCAGGAAACCCTGTTTATTACCACAGGCACAGTCAGAGTCTTTTTTGTTGTAAATGAAGACTTAATTTCTGAAGAGGGGGTAAAGGGTATCAATATTTTTTTGGCAAATGCCAAAAAAATGACTGCCATTTTATCACAAAGGTAACAGGACTCCAAAACTATGGCTGACAGACTGGTTTTGTGGTAGAGAGAGGATTAAGCTATGAGTTTAGCACTTGACTTTTTAGTCCTATGTGGAAAAAAGATTTAACTCATTCCTTCGCAGTTCATTGCTGTATTCCCCCGTCAGCAGTAACTGTGTAAGGCTGCTGCGTTGTTCCGTACGTTGGCTGGGAGAGAACCAGTCACTAAGAAAGTCTGACATCCAGCTTACCTTTTCCAAACTCACCCCTAGCCAGAAGAGGTGAAGTCCTTGTGCCTGAGCGCACCTGCCTGGGATTCAGCACTCACTGTAGTCAGTAGAAGTCTGTCAGTGGGTCTGGGTAGGAAAGACCTTCTTGTTGGGTTATGCCTTCTTGCAAGGGCCCAAAACAGCTACGTGAAACAGCAGGACAGCATTGTCTATTAGCTCTCCTCTCTGCTTTCTAATGAAGAAAGACACGAGAGCAGGGCTATACTTGATCACTGCTGGTCACCACTGGAGTTCAACAGCTGTAGCATGGATCACGTGCATCTTCCTGCAACTGGCATCAGCAGCTGAGGAAGGGGGACATGTTCCCCTGTGTCATTCCCCAGTGCTGATTCCATGTGAAAAGCCATAGTGAGGTCCTCTGTTGTTTCACAAGTGGTAAATTGTTCTGTAAGATGTAAGGCTTGAGGAGCCGGCAACTGGAATCAGTCTCCTTTTACTCCTCTGTACTGGTGTCAGACCTTGGCCTTTCTGGTGTGCTGCATAGCACTACTTCAGTAGTCCATTCCTTTGAGAAGGGTCTCGTCCCTTGATAAACACTTCAACAGGCGAGGCGTTCTTCAGAAGCATAGAAGCAAAATGTGCACTGCAGCTCCCGGTAGGTTGTAAGATCTTTTAAGGCCCCAGGTGGAATCTTTTTGAAGTTTTCTGAGATTTTCTCACAGGGAGGTTTATTTCTGTCTGAGCTTTGAGAATGTAAGTCTGTGAAATGCTTGCTTTTTCCTTCTTGTTGTGATTTGTTAGTAATGAGAAAGGAATGCTAAATATTTTATTTCCCTGTCTAACAACTCGATATTTTATAGCATTAACAGAAGGTCTGTCAGAGCGCTACCACCATTTCAAACAAGGCTGAAAACCTGTGAAGCTAAATTCGACAATATTGTTCAATGGTTCTGTGTCTGAAAGATGTGCGGGTGTCCTTCTGAATGCTTTGCAAAAGGCTCTACTCAGGATAAGCGATAATAAAGGACCAAGAATAATTCTTTTCTGTTCGCTTGTTGTCCAGGTTATGGAAGGAGAAAGAGAAGAGATGAGTAAGGGGGTTTAATTAACCCATAATTTTCTTAATTTATCTGTAAATACCACCTGGCACTAGATAACCCCATTGCAGGTTGTCCGTTGTGGCAGTGGAACACCGACATGGGCTATCTCTGGGTGCTGTGAAATCTCCTTTAAGAAGGAGCTGGACAAGTGCGTGTGAAGGACAGTATGGCTCCCGCCCAGTGCAGGGCTGGAGCCGAAGGGCTTTCCCCCCATCCTCCGGCTCTGTGCCACCTCTCTGGATGGCTCTGCCAGTTTGGGAAGGCTGTCCTTAGCCATCGTTCTTTAAGTGTGACACTGGCCTGTGGCTGGAATTCTGCTGTTGTCCTTGGATGGGTAATGAGGCAGCTGTGCATGGGTAGGTTTGGACACTACCGATGGAAGAGCACGTGCCACCGCCTGCCTCGGAAGGGATGTCTCTAACCCTTTTTGCTGTGTCCTGAGCAACATTTTCTCCATGCCTGTTTCCTGCTTTGATCTATCGAGGATCTGGTTGCCCTTCAGGAGTGAGCAGCAGTGCTGGGAACGTGATGTTTTGTACAGTACATCGGCCATTTTGGAGCAGTGGGTCCTCCTCTCCTTTCAGGGTGCTTTTCTTGTCCTCACTGAGCAGCACATGGACCTCATCATACCTCAGCTGCTAAAGAGCTGGTGTGGAAATGGTAGACATGGATCGATGATGGACAGCTGCTTTTCTGGCGGGTTTTGATTCTGGTGCACTGCACATAGCAGGGCACTGTAGGGGCCTAGGGGCCGGCACCTCCCCGGGGGCTGGGACCACAGGAGCTTACCAGGGCAGCAGGGCAGGACCTCGCAGCCAGGGCTGTCCCACTCTACAGCCAAGTACCTGTGCAGGATGGGAGGACAACAAGGGAGGCCCCTCCCCAGGCACCGGGCATCTCCCTGGGGATGGGGACGGGACGATATCTTCAGCGGGATGCCACAGCTTTATATATGTAAAGCATATGCTCGATTTGAAAGTAACAAGACTCAGCTTTAATATGGGCATGTAACAATTCATTAAAAAAGGGACCTAAAATTTCTTTTAAGTGCTCTACCTGCCCACTTTTATTGGACAGCATCACTACTGTCACTGGGAAAGAGAGACCCAGAGGCCCTACAGCAACTCTTTGTAGCTTTACTGAAAGTAAATGGTGCCTTTTTAAAAAATAACTTACTCCAGGGACTGTGTGACTCCAGGGACTCTGTTAAAGGCCACGGGGCAGTGGACAAAGGACATTACCTGTTAATAAATCAAGCCTGTTCCTGTTCCCTCTGACTGTGTTTCCCCTCCCAAGCACCTCAGATGCTCTGCTGCTGGTAAAAATCCATTCCTGTTCTCTCAAATGCTCTGAAGTCTCAGTGACCAACCTGGAGGTCTCCGAAATAGAGGAATGATGCTTAAGGTGATAATAACAGTTACAGAAATACAAAGACTGGTACTTCCAGAAGGTGACAACTGACAAACGGCAACTTTTACAAATCCACTATTGCCTGACAGGGAACAAGCATCCTGCAGTGCACAAACACCTGACCCCATTGAAAGCGGTAACAAAAGCCCCATTGACTTGTAGGGAGCTGAGGTTTCAGCACTCATATTTAGCAATACAGCTGCAGAGTTTGTGGGAAAAAGCAAGGTATTTGTATGCAATGCTGACCACCCAAGAGATGGGACAACAGCCCTGGTAGTGAGCACAGAACAAAGGAGTGTTAAGCTGGATCCACATGCGCTGCACAATACATTGGCTGCTTTTGTACAATTAGCCCATCATGACATGAGTCACGGATAATAAAGAGCTGTCTGTAATCCCACGCAGCAGCAGCAGCAGCGGCAGGGCATGAGAAGCTGTGGCCGTGGCTCTGCAGGCAGAATTCCTTAAAGAAGCTTAATCAGGTCACTTGACATATGTTTGGCATGTGTATGGCCAAGCAAACATCTCAGCCAAACACCTGGAAACACCATGGGATTGGTAAAAACAGATGCGTGACTAACAGGAAAATCCTGCAAGCCCAGTTTCCTCTTCATTGCTTTTAAAAGTGCCCATCATTTTCCTTGTGCACTCACTGGGGCAAATATAGCTCCATTTTTTTGTAAGTAAACTCTTTTTTTCTAAATAAATGAAAAGTTCTGCTGTTCTTGCTGAGATGAGTCCCAGATGTGTGTGAATTAACAAGAGCAAGAAGTTTTTCAGAAAATGTTACCTCAGCTTATCAGGCCTTAAGTGTCAGCTAGCAGAAGTTATAAGTTATCCTTTCATACATCTGCGAGAATGCCTTTTTATTGTTTAGCTTCATGCTTTGTTCATTTGTGAAGCCTTATAGAGACAGATGTCATCTTGGCTAGCTTGACAGAAAACCAACAGTTCTTTCCTCTCTGCCACTTTTATAATGGATACCGAGAGTTCCGAGTGGTGGCTACAGGGAAACAGGCAAAAGGCCATGGAAAATGGTCTACAACGGAAATTCACTTTTCGAGTTCAACAGACTCCTGTCAGTACCTTGAAACTCCGTGAGAAATGTTGAGTGTTGGCAGTGCTCTGTAGCTTGAGAGAGATTGGAAATCACTGACCTGAAGGATTTAAAAACAGCAAAATCTAGAACCTAAGACTTTCTGCTTCTCTTGGGTCCAGGTATAGGTAGCTTCATTAGTTCAAACTGATAAGTCACTTCTGTAAAACTAGCTTGTGAAGGGGACCATCACTCCTGCAGGAGTTTCTGATTTCAGTGATACATTCAGGCTAATGGTTGGACAATCCTACTTTCAAGAAATAACTGACTCTGTTACTAGGCTTGTATTCGTTCTCACAAGAAAAATTTAATAATTTGGCTGAACTGTTAATACAACTATCATCCCTGTTGTTGTTCTCTGTTGCTTTTTAAGGTGTTTTGATGGGACCTGTAGTGGTGGCTGCTGCTGACTAAAACTCCTGGATTAATTTGGATTAATTTGTCTTTTCATTTAAGCAAAGATTTTAAAATAAACAAGGAAAGATCTTTCCAGCAGAAGAACACTGACAAAGTATTAATGTAAAAGACCTGATGATTACAAGAAAATTATTTGTTTTGAGTGTCACTTAATGTTAGATTTATCACTCTGTACTTGTCAACCGAACTGGTTTAATGGGAAATTGCTTAAATAAGGTACACAGGAGCAGGCTTATTCCTAGGGCATGTTCGTTGCTCAACATGAAGAAAATATCTGTAAGTCTGGACAGGGCGAGCTAGGATTTTTATTGCTCGTATTCACCAGAGAGAGATTAGAAAGGGATTTAGAAAAACTGTTGTTTGCGTTTAAGCATTCAGTACATAAGCCTCCCAGACTGATGCAATGTCAGGGACTCTCTACTCCCATCTCATGGTGAGCAGAGCCCACAGCATCTCTGGGGCCAGAGAGCCTGACCCTGGGATGTCTGTATTTTGTGGGAACTGCAGACATTTCCAAAATACATTCATGCTGTACGGGACAAAAAGTCAAATAAAAGCACCTCCTAGAATAAGATTTCTCCAAGTCACACACCTTAAGATAAAATGTACTGTTCTATTTTGATTTAAACTTTTTAATAACGTGTGTTGCACAATCTGAATGTATTCCTTTGCTTTGAAGAGAAGCCTAAGTGCTTTAAATCCACTCCCTAATGCTGCTAGCAGGAAAAAAAAAACATCTGTGAATTACAGTGAATAGTACAATTGAGTGAGAAAGAAGGTAGATCACTGATGGATGCTGAAAATCAACTCCACTCTTTATGAATTGCTCCCGCTTGGAGAAGCCATCTGTCCCACAGTGACATGTCTATTCTGAGAATGACTGAAAAGGTCACTCTTTTCTTCTCTGTCACACCCACAGTTTAGGAGTAGCATGGTAATACCACATTGACAGTGGCAAATCTCCTTAAGAAAAATGAAACAATTTATTTCCTTCTAAGCAGGAGAAGAAATACTGGATGCTTTTCTGTGCCTGACCCAGGGATCCATGGCTGGACACTCAGAGGCAATGACAAGATCTGCTTCAATGCTTGACTGTGAAATAACCCTCTTGGTTCTTCAGAAATGCTCCTGTTGCTGTGTCTGGCTTGCAGAGCTGTGCTTGGAGAAGGTCACAGTTATACTCAACATCTTCAATTAACACAGCTTTGCTTGCGTCAGACTCCTGCTTTAGTCCAGAATCATTGATTGTTTCACGTGTCTGCGATTTTAGCTGATCCGGCATGAGCCAACTGACTCCCTCAGTGAGGAAACCTGGGTGTAGCAGTTGGCTGGCTTTCTAGCCTCCTCCCCTCTGCCAGATACCCCTATACTGACCACCCTTCAGGGCTCAAAACCGTACTGTTGTACAGAACAGTCTTCTCGCAGGAGGGAAATCCTGTTGCCCTGCCTGGTGTACGGGGGAGCTCCTTCAGTTATGGGAGACTGGCTTGTTGGTTTGCCTCTTGAGGGGTTTCGTACAGAAGCGCACTTGGGGGTCAGCCACTTGATCAGGTGCCACGGTGTAGAAACTTTGGGGTTGTGTCTAGCAGCAATAGATGACCAGGGCAAAAAGACGCTAAAAAAGCATGAGGATACTCACTTTAAGAGGAAGAACTGAACCAGCCCTCCGTGGCCACAGGCCTTTTTCTGATGGGGTGTGGGCATCTCTGGCATCCAGGGCTGAGGGAACTGGCCAAGATCACACCACCAAGGAGGATGAACCTTGTCCAACATCACATCAGCCCACCGAGGCTTGCTCCAGTCCTGCCCAGGATTCTGGAAAGGGGAAATCTTGTGCCAGCTACAGCTGTTAGAAAAAGTTGGAGAAGAATCCGGGACTAGAGACTACTCTGATTTCCTGGACTTGCACAGGGGTGAGACCTGTCAACGATGAGGATCCATGGTCCCTGGGTAAAGTCTGTTTGTCTTTGACAGGTCAGTAAGAGAAGCAGTGCTATTGCCAGGCATCTTACTTTGGTATACAGAGCCGTGGGAAACCTGTAGAGGGATCTGCAAACTGAAAAAGGCTGGAAACCTATTCTGTTTGATTTCTTTGGATTTAAACAAGGGCTAAGAGCCGTCTATTTGATTTGTTTGGTCTCGGGTAAAGGTGAGGAGCCTCTGTTTGATTTAATCTGACCTATTAAAGGCAAATTGATGCTACTGACATAAGTTCATGTTATTGACTTGTTCTGCTGTAGCAGACAATATGCAGCCTCTCCTAGCCCTGAAAACTTTTCATTTTATATCCTGGACTCCTCAGGGAAAGGTAGTCGGGTTTATTAACCTAGAAAACATTTATTTTCTAGATTCCTAAGGGAATTGGCATTCCTAAGAGGCATTGGCCTCTTCTGGCCCTGTCTTGCTGCTGTGACTTGCCTGTGATGGCTTGTAAAGTGCATGTTGCCTTAAAGTTTCTTTATTGGTTGTCTCTTGGTGTAGGCCAAAAAAATGGTCTGTAATGTTCCTGAAGGAATACATACATTTGTCCTGTCAGAATCATTGGTGACCTCTTGGCCCTCAAGACTTTACTGGGGCCTCAGTGTTACTATTTCCCTTAACATCAGTCTTGCCATCCTAGAGAAGAAGGACTGCAGAGGCAAGGCATACAGTAGGAAAGCACATAGGTGGCTTGAGGTATGGCGAAGAAGAGAAACTGGCTGTGCATTTGTCAGACTGCACAACCTTTGAAAGTAACCCAGGGAAAAAGACAGGCTGTGGGAGAAGGAGGTGCATGAGAGCTTGAGCAGACCCATCTAGAGGAATGATGCTTGTGCCATGCAGGCTCAGAAATCGTGCACTGTGCTGCTGGGCAGTGGAAATACAGCTAGTCCCAAGCACGGTCTTCCCTCACAGAGGCCCTGATGTCTGTAGTGATGGATTCAAGAGGTTCTGCGTGCTCTGTCCCGGTGACAGCATTTCTCACCAGCATCAGAGAAATTATGTAGCCTGTGACGGGTTGTGATGATGCACACAGTGCTAGGGCCGCTGGCAGGAAGGCCGTCTCTAGCTGTGTGTGTGTGTGTGTGTGTGTGTGTGTGTGTGCCTGGAGGCACGCTCCGCGCCCACTCTGCAGGGGCTGGGGTGGGTACCGAGCAAGGGCTGGCAGCAGGAGAGCAGGAGCAGGTGAGAAGACTGGTACCAGGTTTGTAGAGTCACCCACCGTGTAGGCTCCTCTTCATGAGAGGGAAGACGGCATTATCTGGCCCAGGCTAAAAATAGCCCCTATGTCAGAATTCACCTGTATGTCTTGTTTTCAACTCTATTAATAGTATTTTCATCTGAAAATTATTAGTCTTTATTAGTATTACCCCTACTTATGGCTAAAAAGACAATATATCAAGACAAACCTTTTTGATTTCTGTAATCCTGTGTTACTTCCTGATTCAAACCAATCCTGCAAGTCCAAGCTTGGTAAGTTAAGCAGTTTTCCTCTTGTGTTTCTTTAAATAAATTTTCCAGGAACTAGTTGCATAAGCCCTTTTGGTCATTTTTTTCCCTAGTTAATACATTCTAAGCCAATGAGCTATAGGCCATAGAGAGATTGAATGATACCAATTAAACTCAAGCTCTGACAATCTTATGAGTAGAGCAAAAGATTTGGTTCAAAAGGCAATTCAAGTTGTTTCCTCTTACAAGATGGTACTTGCAATCAAAATAGACTTTATGGGGCTAAGATCTATTTTTGGTTATGCTGGCGCACAGCCACGACGACCCAGTGAAAACTCCTGTGAGTGGAAATGGGTGTATTTCAGAGCTGTTTGAGTGATTTTATACAGACCTGGCGTCAAAGCATGTGTCAGACCTCTCTCGCTTCAGCTTTATATTTGGAATGAGGTGGCTGTTAAGCACT
Organism: Sagittarius serpentarius; assembly: GCA_034782735.1. NCBI lineage: Eukaryota > Metazoa > Chordata > Aves > Accipitriformes > Sagittariidae > Sagittarius > Sagittarius serpentarius. Next base: position 61,150,073 of record JAVKLA010000074.1, read on the forward strand.
CAAACAAACGTGTGCTTGCTGATGGTATTCTATACTTGGAGCTGAGAGAGGTACCCATTTCAACTTGCAGAAACTCTTTCGTATTCCTCCTAGGAAAAGCTGTTTTTCACAGCTAACTTCAGCATTTGGAAGGCTAGATTTATAAAGAGCAGAAAGCATTTCTTCAGCTGTATCTCAAAAAAGCAACACAGTGGGAACTTAAGTATTTCAGGATCATACTTACAATTTTTTGAGTTTTAGAGGCCAATTAAGTAATTCAGCTTTTTCTTCTTGATATATGACCTAATCGTACATGTCCTTATTAAACTAATTTTGTTAAAGCCAAAGACATTTTTTTACGTGAATACATTCATGCAAAGTTAATTTAATTTTCAGAGGTTCATTTCTCAAATTCAGAGTTATTTTTCCTAAAATAAATTAAAAAATATTTTAAAATGTCAATAGTCTAAACACTCATGAGCAGTGCTATAATAAACCACCACTTTTGCATGCTGCAGAGGTGTACTTTAATGAAGGAACAGATATAAGCTTTGAGTCTTCAGCAGGTCATGAGTGAAAAATAATGGGTCAAATTCAATGCTAATTTGGGGATTTTTTCATGGCGTTCATTCACGCAGTATCTAAGCACTGATTTATACCATATGGGACTTCATAAGAAAAATTTTTTCTGGGACACACCAAAGCCATCCCACTAGCCTTAGGCAGAACCTAATACCACGGGAAGAGTGCAGGCTTCCCTGGGGAGGGCAAGGCAGTACAGGGAGATGTGTCAAAAAGACGTAAAGGCAAATGCTGACTTAAACAGAGGCAGGCAAGCAGGTCTGCCTGCGCCCAGTGCAGCAGCCCAGCTGCCTGGCGTTGGCTGTGCCCGGGTAAATCTCTGCCTGGCAATGCAAAGGGCAGCCGGTTCAAATTAAAGGACTTTGAGCAATGATTAAGCACGGGTGAAAGTCTAATTGTGTGGGTGACTCAGAGAGAGTGAGAGCAGCCGAGGGCGGGGCGGAGGGCGTGAGGAGGTCCAGGCAGACAGAGCAACGTGCGGGTGCCCTGACGGGGAGAGGGACTCGACCAGTCCAAGTTAGTGTCCTCTGGACACGGGAAACTGAACTCTTCATCCGTGCTCAGCTCTAAGCCAAGGGGGATGTTTTGGGGTGGAGGAAACAACATGGCAGACATTGCTGTAATGTAAAAGGAAACATCTTTTCAAAACAGTCAGGATAGGAAATAAGGGGGAAAAAAATGCCAAAAATGTACAATGTTATTTCAAATTATAAGTGTGAACTTTTTGAGGTAAAAGTCTTTGCTTCCCTCTATCCAGCATAAAAGACCCTAGTTTAACACAGACATCCACTGCAGTGCAGACAGTTAGTTATATGCTAGTTAAGAAGTATTCAGTATTTCCTTAGATGGGAGCATCTATTGCTGCATTAGAGAGGTTTCAAAACTGGATGAGATATAAATACTCATTCTCCAAACCATACATCAGCTGCTGAGTGCCAAAGTGGTGAACAGAAGTCTATAAAAAGTGTCTCTCTAACTGGCCAGTACAGATTTTGTGATAATCCAGCTCACTGGTCTGGCCATGGGTAGGATTATGTCCATCAAGATGTTCCATTTCCCAGCTGCAAGAGCACTGCCATCACTCCTGCTGCTTCCCAGCATGGCTCGTTCCAGCAGGCTGTGTAAATTGGCCATTAATTAGCCTCAGGAGATTAAAAGTTTAAAAATGAATAATACCAGTAAGGAAAAAAAAAAAAAAACAAGACCAAAAAACAACAGGTGAAAGCTAATTATCGTTTTAAATATGAAAAATTAATTTTGCATAATGCTGAACAGGCACTTGGCTGATTCTAGAGGAAATATGTTTCACTGCTCCTAATAAAAATATTCATTATTCTTTTTTTCTTTCCTTCCAAATGAAAAGGTCAAGCCTAGCTCTTTCTCTGTGTCCTCTCTGAGAAACATTACTGTATCATACTTGTTGATTACAACACAAAACCTAAAGGTGTATTGGCCACAGCACCCTCAGCAATAATTTTGACCTTCAACATTTTTACATTACAACTCCTTCTATTTCTGTATTATTCCTTGTTCTACATTGTAACTTAAGTCATTATAAATATATATTAGCAATAGCTCCAAGAGCATCCGAGAGTACTTTATACTTATTTTATTTTGGTATGTCTTTCCTCTGTTTTGATCTTTTCATATTAAGTTTTGCAATTTGAGCAATTTTTTTCACTTACCGTGAGCCTGTACGTGTGACCTACTGAGAAGTCTAATAGTTTGTGTACAGTCCTGTAAAAAAATAGGCAGAATCAGCTGTTAGAAACTCCACCATAGACCCAAGGATGAGATTCATTCATGTTAGTGTGATAGACA
>JAVKLA010000074.1:61204371-61214418 GCA_034782735.1 Sagittarius serpentarius
GGCCCCCCCGCCCCGCCCCGCCCCGCCCCGCCCCGGTGAGCAGCCCGGCTCCGCGGGAGGGCACTCGCGTCCCACGCAGGAAGGGAGCAGGCGGGAGCATTCGTCTCTCTTTTGAAGAGGCCGTTTAGCTACGAGAGGTAATTTGGCACGTCTCTGGTTGAAACGTGCCAAATGGTTTGGCAGGTACTGCGCATACATCTGAAAATAGGAGCGCCTGCTGCTGGCCTGCAGGGAGGCTGGGGATGGGCGGGGGGAGCGGGGTTTTATTAGTTGCTAATTACAGGCCCTGTAACAAAACTCGTACGCTGGGTGCACCGGCCGGCCCCGGCGAGGGGAGGCCCGTCTTCCCAGAGACACGCAGAGACGCTCACTTTAAAGCAGTTCTTCTCCAGGTGCCGGCATCTTTTCAGCCGTCTTGGGCGACTCCGTCACCTCGCGATGCGGAGGAGCGTGATTGATCCGGTTTGTCAGTCCCGCCGCAGGACTGCATTTGCACGACCGGACCGTGACGCGGCAGGTACAAGGGGATCTGATGCACTGGGAACTGAGGAGCTTCGTGAAAACTCTTGCCTCGTGCTCCAGGAACATCTCTTTCCTTTCTGTCGTCCCCCAAGGGGTCTGCTGAAGTTTAAGCTGAAGCTAGAGAAGGATCCTGTCACTAAAAAAAACTGCGTTAAAATATGTATGGAGAGAACATAAAGGGATTTACGAGAGGACAGGACTTAACTGTGAGCGTACCAGCCTTCTGTGACTGAACAAACTGATTGCCCACGATTCACCTTACGCAAGATTTTCAGACTAGGGAAAGAACTAGAGAGCTTTTGCAGAAGTTCAAATATGTAATAGTAATGTGAAACCTAAGTCAAATGTGAATGAAAATTATGCATTGAAATCTCTTTTTCTGTGCCCATTTTCATGATAAAGTAATCTTTTTGGTTTGGAAAATCCATCAAAAGTAGGACTTAGTGCAGACAACACTCTAGCCTACATGTAAATACGCACTTTGGCAACTGTGATCATAGACATTGACAGAAAATAGTACCGGTGTCAGGCCAAACCCAGTACAGAATATGAAAGCAGTAACAGTTGACGGAGCAAGGCGGGGTTTGCTCCTTTCTTCCTGTCCACAGACCTACAGGACAGACAGATGGCCAAAGCTGTATTATGTTTTTAAGCTAACTAATGGAACCTCCACATTTCTTGCTTTGAGTCATAGCTTTATCTCTGTTTTAGGATCCTGTTATCTTTACGAATGCTTTGGAGGAACATTTGACTTTCTTATAGCTCCTATCAGTGCCACCTTCAACAAAGCCTAATGTTTATTTCTTCATTATACATATTTATTAAAAACCAAACCAACAGCAAGAGTCAGAACAGAGCACAGGGCAGGAGGCGAGCAGCAAAGACCAAGCGGTGAGGATGTGACTGTTCAAGGCAAACTTCCCATGCTCACGTGTGGGGTCACAGGATGGAGAGACCCCCTGCGTGCAGCAGTCCCCGCAGAGTTCCGACCCTGCAGTACAAAGCTGGGGTGTCACTTAGGCTCAAAGTTCAAATGGGATCACTTCCAATAGCATCCCTTGTATCCACATCTGTTCTTTATAAATTACGTGATGACCCACAATGCCTTCTGTGAATGTCTACAGAAGAACTCTAAGAAACATTAAGATTTCCATCAGAGCAAGCAAGCATGGGAAACGAAATGGAGCTTGTTTGGCCATTTAAAACATTTTCCCATCCAGTGGCAAAGATGAAGTCCTGTTCCGGCAAAGCATTTGGCACACTCATGGCTCTCGGCCCAGCACAGACAGCACCATGAATCCTGGGGGCAAAAGGGCCACACTGGACACCTCAGGGTGTCTCTTGGGGTGCCGGAGCTGGCCCCAGGGGTGCCCTGCCATCCCTAGGCATCAGGCAACTCCTTGGGGGTGGGGCTGGACCAGAGATGGGATGGGCAGGCATGGTAAGGGCTGTCAGTACACAGCTGGTTATTTTCCTCTGGTTGCTCCCCCTCTCTGCTCTCCCTTTTATCCAGAGAGCACCAAAAATCTGGGTCTGTAAATCTTTCAAGCCATGTAGCAGGAAAACAGCTGCGGTTTCAGGCTGTAGCAATTTAAAATGGTAAATGCTGCTTGTTAGAAAACCTGTAACCCTTTTTAATAGTTTCAGAGGTTAAAAATATGGGATTTGATGCTATCTACATGGAAAGAGACATTTCTTTCATTATTTTTACAGGTGCATTTAGAGTTTATCGAGTGTCAGGCCAGGCAAATGCCTTGAGCCAGCCACAGAGGAGGTTAAGAGCAGCCCTGGCCACAGGAGATGCATCTCGAGTCTGTCCAAACAAAGGTCTCTCTCTTGGTGCAAAGGGGTTGCTTGGAGGAGTACATGAAAAGAAGTTGGATTTTTAATTCAATAATGGGCTGCTAAAAAGATGCCAACCATCCAGTCAGAGTTAGGATCACAGGCTTATTTAATACGGCATATCAAAAGAAGCAGTCTGCCAGCAGCAAAAAATTCTCCTTGCTCTTGAGGTCATCCATATCTGAGTTGGGGTTCTGAGCGGACAGAACTCATTTCCAAAGCCCAAAGAACCAAAACTTGGATTTCTTGTCCAGTTTCATCTTGGGAGCAACCTGGCAACTACTCTTCACATTCACACTAACCTGCACTTGTAGTAGATAGCATGAGGCAAGAAAAGACAGAGATGGAGGTTGTGTTGTAGCATGCAATAACATACGCTTCAGGTAGCTATGTGCTGTAAGACCCCCGTCCCAATTTAAAAAAAGATTGAGAGTGGGATGTAAAGAATAGGTCCACATACAGAGGAGGACCATCAGACACCCACCACCAACATAGCGCTCCCTGATGTACAATATAATGTAATTCATCTTTCTCTCCTTGTGTTATATTATGGGGGAGGAAATTTCTGTTTTTACAATTGTGGACCTGGAGTAAACATGAGCTGAATTATTACTGATCTACACTGTTAGGAGAGGAATTTCAAGCCCCATTTTACAGTACTTTCAGTCTCTTCACCTAAAGTAAAGGAATTTTTCTTAATTTTTTATCTCACCTAGCACTGAGGAGCTGGTGTTACTGATCACACTACTGAGAAAGAAGAGGACAGCATAGGTGCAACACGCTCGCTCAGCATTTTAATGACAATGTAAGTTTTCTCTGAAGACTCCCAACTCACTAGGGTATCCAGAGCCCCTGCTTCATCCGTTAGGAAGCCCTCAAACTCCGTTCTCCTCTTCAACTTCAGCCATACCAATACATCGATTCAAAAAAGATCAAATGTCCATCAGGTCCTGGGGCCGTGCTACTCTTGAGTCTGAAAGAAAGTGGTACTCAGGGAAGACGCGCCCGTGATCACTGCCTGGCAGAGGTCCCTCATCCAGTGCAGGAAAAGCCTCTGAGTTGCCTTGAACTTGGTTTCCACAAGATAAGCATAAGTTTGATACAACACTCATAAGAATCCATGGGAGTTTTATTTTGTTTAATGGGAATATGTTCAAATCCTAGGACAACTGCTCCGGTTTTGTCTTCCCAGTAATTTATGACAGAGTGTGTATACATCAGTTACTAATACAATCTATTCCTCTTTGAGCGTATTCTATTTATTTTGTTTTATTTTTATTTCAGGTTTTCATAATGAACAGAAAATGATAAAAAAGTTTGTGGGGAACCTGAATAGCAAAACTCTAAATATTCCTACTGTTAATTTTTAAACAGTTGTTTCACTCCACTTGGGAAACAGTGAATTAATGAAAATTATGTATTTGTAATTACAGCTTCTGAACAGGACTTGAGATTATGACCTTGAGACAGTCACAAGGACTGGGTCATCTGCACCATTTTACATTTTATTATTATTTTTCTTCTTGATAAAATCTCTAGACCAGTAACGAAATAGCTAGAGAATAGTGCCTGCTGGAGTTTCATAACTATTTTAATTTTCCTTCTCAGGATAAGGAGTGAAAAGTGGCATTGAATTAATCCATTCTTGAGAACATCTTAAAATTATAACGAGGACAAAGTGGTACAAAATGTATTCATTCTCACGGCTTCTTCATGATTGTAACCAGAATAGCAAATGGCAAAATATATTAATTCTTATAATAAAAATGTAATGAGGACGGAGGATGGTGCAAGATGAATTAATTGTAGTGGCAAACTTATAACTGTGAGGCATGGTCTCACTTGAATAACATACTGCATTGCTGTAGAAAACAAGTATGTTACAAAAACCGCTGTAGAGATACTACAAAGATACTGATCTGGTCATGTTGTGGTAGGATAGTAGTTCCCTTTTTAGAAACAGGGTGGATTAACAGATGTTAAAGAATTATGAATCTGCTCCAATGTTTAGTAATCCTAATACTTTACAATCCTGTTAAAGCTGAAACAAGAAAAAGTCTGTCTGAAGGGGAAAGAAAGCCTGTAATGATGGGTGCCAGTAAAGAAAACACCAAACCTGGGCAAGAGGCAGTGAGTGGGATGGAAAGAGTGTGCAGGCTGACCTTGTGAGTACTGCTGGCACTGGGATCTACGCCAGCTTGAGGGCAAAAATTCACCGTGGCTTGTGGCAGACTGGACCAGGAGGTCCATAACATCCTTTTACCTGGGGCAGGCTGACAGGTGGCCTTACACTCCCCTGAAAGGTAGGATTAGCCCAGGGGAAACGGTCCGTCTGTCCGTGGGTTTAGCAACTGTTTTCCTAGCTCTCCAGTGGAAGAACCAGCTGTGGTCACCAACACCTTCCGTCCACTCGCACAGCATCCCCGGTCAGAGCGGCTCCAGGCAACAGTCTTCAAGGTATGTCACAGCGAACACCCACCTCTGCTTTAGCACGGTGTGGCTCAAGGCGCAGCTCTGCCGCACAGTGCAGCGTGATGTCAGACAGCTCTGACTTGTCCCTGTACACCCAGGGGTGCCTGTGCAGTAAGTGCAGCATCACACAGGGATGCTGCTGCCTGGCTCCCGTACGGGACAGCATGGGGCCGTACAGCCACGGACGAAACCCCTCGCCCTGCAGGATTACTTAATGCATGACCAGTGCCACCCCGACGCGTGTACTCGTGCACAGTGTTTCCAGCCTCAGAGCCGGCTTGCCATGGTGACGATGATCCAACTGTACGCGCTGAGGGATCCCTGCCCGGGTCGGTACTGCACAGCCCTTCGTTTCTGCTGTCAATCATATTTTACCGCCGGAGTGAGGGAAACACCACCGTGGTAAGGAGGGGGTAGTGTGGAGACTAAAGCAAGTGACATTCGCCTGTTGGGGTTGGGAGCGAGATCCTAGAATCATAAGGAATACAGGGATGAATCCCAAAAGGGTCTATTTCCATGACAATTTATGAGTCCAGCACAGCCTTTAACCCCTGCCCTGAGCGTGCACAGCTATTATTCCATGAAGAGAAAGGAGTTAAAATTGTTGTCGGTCTCTCATTCTAAAAGTTTGGAAGGTGATAGCCCCTTCTCACTCTGAACAGGGCAAGCGGAGTTTGTATATGTGTATATGTGTATCTGCGTGGTTTACACCTGCAATTGGACGGTGACAGGCATCTTGCGGCAAAGGTGGTGGTGTTCTTATCGTCACTAAGTGGAAGGCCAATGGGGCTGGCTGTAAAAACGAAGTTATTCCTGCCTTTAGTGGTGTTTTGAGTAAAATCCTTAATGTTCAGCCACTTAAAGCGGATAGCTCAGCTTTTAATGATGGCTTAATGATAAAACAGAGCTGGAAACTGGCTTACAGTTTCCCCCACAGGGCTCCCACAGTGCCAGTGTCGTAACAATCACTTTTCAGAGAGCTGGCCACCTCTAGCATTTGGCTGTGCTGCAGGAATGCCAATTGTAATTAACCATGTTAAAAATACTTTTCACAGCTTATTCAGGGTGACACTTCCTGTTCTGCGAACCCGTGAAAATTAAGGCAGCTCTCCTCCCAGATTTTTTTTTTTTTCTGAAGTACTGGTTTCATTTTAATGAATTAGAAGAATTTTGCAGAATTTTCTTCAACCCTTTCCCATGCTTTTCCTCCAACAAGGGGCCCTTGTTGTCCCAGTTCTGTAGTGGGGATGCTGCGTCACTGCAGCCTGCTGACAGAGCCCGCTCCTGCGCGCGGCTTGGCATGCAGCTGAGCCACTTGGTCCACAGGAACGATTTTTCCTAATTAGCCATCACCCTCTCCATTGATAGGTAAAGGACACCTCTGTTGTGAAAATTATGCTAGGCAAGGAAGGGCCAAATAATGGGATTAAAATAGTAAAGTAACGGTAAAAAAGGGAGGAAACTTACCCAGCACAGGCCAGGCTGTGAATAAAAGCTCATTTCCTTCGTGTGCAGTGAGCCAGCCGAGGTACAAGCAGCCGCACCACGTGCCGCTCGGCAGCAGGCTGAGCACACATGCAGTGAAGGAAACCCTCACTCTGCCTTCAGCAGCAAACGGGAAACGCATGTGGGTCCCCTGTAGCTGAGATGCTCTGTGGGCCACATCAGACAGCTGGCAAGGTGCTCCCCAAGCCACTAACCTGCCCTGCTCTGCTGGGATAACTGGGCTGCACGCGTTGAGCGTCTAACCTCGCCGCTTCACACGAGGATCGAGTTCAAGAGTCAAAACAACTTTCTCAGGACAGTGCTTATTGTCTGCCGCTGAAACACACTTTCATGGCAGCGATGTGCAAATAGCTGGGAGACGGGCATGTCATTCCTGCTTGACCTGTTGGACTCACATGTTGTATGACAAGCCCATCACCATAAAGGCTGCGCTGTTTCTGCTCTGCTATAACGTGTATGAATTATGATTTTGGCCTCATTATCTTGTCATTCACCACCCTCCAGTAAATTTTCCAAGTCAATGAAGTTCCTGTGTTCTCTGTACTGTGAGTTAATGAAATGGATTCGATGATGTGACGGTCTGTGATAACATCAGGCTCTCCATGATGGCTGGTACTGGCCTCTCCCATCTAGTGTTCTAAGGTTAGGGGAAAAATTCAACCTGCTCTGTTACAGCCCACTAAGAAATTTAATTTTGCAATCACTCAGGGCAAAACCTATAATTTGTTTTCCAATTTCTTTTTTTTTTTATTTTGTCAGAGAATGTCAGAACTGACATATAGGCTGACAGGTGTGAAAATGGGTCAAAACTTCAGAAATGAGGTCTCATATGTGCTAACTTGAGAAGCTCCTCCTCACCATTGCACTCAGAAGCAATAGGGAACATTAACTGGTGTCATGCAGCATCACATTTTAGGAGGTTCTTAAAAGCTAACAGGAAGTCACCAGTGATGTATAAAGGTGAATACTGATGCAATCTGCTCACACAGTGGTTCTAGGATCCCCTGCTGATGCTCCCAGTGACTGCAGATTAAACCATGAAGCAAGGTCTCAGGCCCCCCACACCTGGGGTACAGACCTGTGCTTGTCAGCATGTTTACAAAGTTCTCACATTTTTCTGAGGCAGTTTGGTTTTTAATCACCTGTGATACTTCATTTACAGTACCAGCATGGCTATGAGAGAATTAATTTTCTCTCCATGATGGTTGTTAGTGTAATTCATGCCTTGCTTTTAATTGCTGGGTCGAATTACTTGGTGTATGATTTTGTGTGTCATTCCACGACAGAGAAGTCCAGGAAGGTATCTGTATGCCTGGCTTCTCCAAAAAAGCGGTGACTCAAAGGTAATTTGCTAAACAAAATTTTCTTCTGTCCTCAAAGTGTATTTTTAAGAGGCAGAGGGCCACATAAGTATAGTGTGTAAGTGAATGCAAATCGGATAAAATGAAAATGATTGTACTATTTACCTCCAGAATGACTGGCCATCTCGGCTCAGATAAATCAAGTGGCACTCTTTCTTTAATTAAATGCTGGTGTTAACATTAAAAGGGAAAATGCTGAAACATAATTAAGAGTTGGCATTTAGCCATCTTGCAGGACAGAGGAAAAAGGACAGGATCTGCTGTCTTCTCTCGCTGCTCTCTCTGCTTCGTGCCAGTCCGAGCTCTCCCCGGCAGCCAGCAGGACCAGGCAAGTACAGAGGTGAGCTCCAAGCTGCCCCCGAGCAAAGTTGCATCCTACAAATGTCCTTGCCTCTACTGCCATCTCCCATCCTGACTGAGAAGATCTGTCCTGCCACGTACACCTGAGAATCAGCCAGCCTCACCACTGGCTTCAGAGCTGCCGTGGGAGAGAGGAGTCACGGGGTGAGGCAGGGAGGTGAGCCTACAAAGGGAAAAGGACTGTGGCACGGGCAGAGAAGAGCGCAGTGATGGTTTTGCCGTGGGAGACCCCTTGGTATCTCTGTGCGTTGCACATATCCTGAGGCTGGAGAACAGGACTCCAGGGATTGACATGCAAACAGAAGGCGAGAAGCTGCCAGACAGCTGCCCTGGCAGGCAGGAACAGCAGAGAGGGTGGGCAGAGGCGGAAGGAAAGGGGCGCGTGAAGCCCAGGTCTGTTTTCCGGCTGCGAACTGGGATGCAGGACCCAAACAGCAGAAAGACCAGCAGCTGTAAAGGTGCTAGCCATGATCTTGAATTTGAATGCTGCTTAAAAACTGATGTTGGTCTACATAGCCTTTTGCAACAGTAGCTCCCCTGGTTACAGAAGCCAGTGCAAAATGGCAGGGTCCTGTCCTTGCTGCCAGACCCCTGCACCCCTGGCCCAGAGAGCTGTGGCTGCTGCAGCTGCGTCAGACACCGCTCCGGGCTCGCGTCTTCCAGCCCCATGTCCACGCACGACTGTGCCTGTGGTGGAGGAATGAGGATCACAGGCCGTATCCTGGGGTGGACGTGACTCTCATGGAGCAGAAGTCAGGGTGTGAATACGTCTCTCCCTCCTTACACCTCTGCATCCCTGCCGTGGTCCCAACCCAGCCTCCCCATGCTGGCGAGACTCATCAGCCTGGGACCACAGCAGATGCCGGGAGAAGTCACGGGTCCTCCTCTCCACCAGTCATGGTCCTTCCTCCCTGCTGTGTCAGGACGGGGCGAGCAGGTGGCATTTATGGTATCTACAGATCCCCCGTGCCCTGGGAGGACGCTCACTGGGGTGGTTAATCCAGGCAGCTCACAGCGTGCTGCCACCAAGGCCTCAAAGCTCGTGTGGATGAAAGCTGGCGGGAGACGCTGGCACAGTGTTGCTCCTGCAATGGCAACCTCTGCCCCGGGCTGCTGCGGGCTGCAGGCTCCCACTTTGAGGAGAATTGTCTTGACCCCGCTCTTACATTGTTGAGATGAAACAGACACACTGCCCTAAGAGAGTCTGGTCCTTCGTGACAGCCCCTTAGATAAATGCTTTACACCTAAGCAGTTAATTAATTTTAGAATAACCTATTAAAGAGTATATAATGTATTCCCATCACAGCTAAATGTCATCTTCTATAAAAACAAAGGTATTTCAGCAAATAAAACCCCTGTAAAAATAGCACTTAGGAAAATGTATTTTTAAAGTTCCACTGATGTTTATTTTTGAAGCCCTGAGATTTAATTCATGTGTTGAATAAATACCCTTCAGATATCTATCTAGTTATTATTCACATCACAAAGGGTAATATGTTCTCTTCTGTTCTTTTGCAACATCAAAAATAACTATGGCCACCCCTTCACATGCTGATGGCTGCGCGTTTCCCTGTAGGATAACGGAAGGGTGAAAACAGAAAAGGGGAAATGCACATCACAGCACGGCTCCGGAGAAGCATGTGTTGTGCTGACTGTTTCAGTGTTGTGACACACTGAGTTCAAAGCAAAATGGATTCATAATGAAGGGACATTTTTGATGAATTGTTGCCATAATGTGTTACCATAAGGTTTACCAGGATTGGTGTTCTGTCAGCAGCAGTCGTCTTATAAAATACACCCCAATTCTAGCAAGTATAGGAACGTCTGCAGGCGGTTTAAACGGTGGTTGTATGAATACATAAAGATGCTGTTGCTGACGTAAAGCATTTGGGTAGCAGCAAATAAAGCGGTCCCTTTAATCCTTCTGCTTCCTAGGTAAATAATACAAAAAGCCAGTACGCATAAGCAACGTTAAACATGTCTC
>JAVKLA010000074.1:61226860-61237806 GCA_034782735.1 Sagittarius serpentarius
TATTAGGAAGAATTTCTTTACTGAAGGGGTCATTAGGCATTGGAACGGGTTGCCCAGGGCAGTGGTGGAGTCCCCATTGCTGGATGTTTTTAAAAGTCATGTAGATGTAGTGCTTAGGGACATGGTTTAGTGGGGGACTTGGTAGTGCTAGGTTAACAATTGGACTAGGTGATCTTATAGGTCTTTTCCAATCTAGGCAATTCTATGATTCTATGTCCTATTAAAACAGGTTCTGCTTTAATCTGTGGGATGCTGAGAAAATGCCAATAAACCAAGCATGATTTATTCAGCTCTGACTGTTCTGATCTGAGAAGCACCTTCATTTGGAGGATGATTGCTTGGCTATCTATAGAATCTTCATGGATCCTATAAGATATTCAGCTCTCCCTCTGTACTTGCCAGAGATTTCTGCTGGAATTATAGGACTTGTTGCCTGACATGTATAGAAGAATAATATTAGCCTTTCCAAATGCTTTTAGGAGTAACAAAGCAGAATCAGGTTATGATCTATATTCAAACAAGTTTTTAAAAACTTGTGCAGACTCTTTGTTGTTTATTCAAGCGTGGGGGAGATTCCCTCCCTCCGAGGGACCGCTGCTAAGGAGCCATATGTGGGACACAGCTCTAAATATTCCTCTTGTGTAGGATGCTCACTCGATGATCAAAGGCATTCGTGGTTAACGAATTTAAATTTTGCACCTCTCTCCTATCTGAGGTTTGCCTGGCTTGTGTATGTCATTCGAATATCCTTTGAGTCTGCTCATGTAAGGAATGCTAATTGAGGGGGGAAAAATAATCACTCCAGTTTACAGAAGAGTTTGCAAATGCGGGTCAGCACTTTTGCCTGGATTTTGCAACTGAGTTGCAAAATTTGATCATTTAATGTTTGGTTGATACAGTGTAATTATAATGTTACTTATTTTGACTTTTCCTGATTCTTTCTAATCATTGCGAGTTTCACTACCAGCTGCTGCGATGTCTGCTGTAGCACTGATGGTTTTTAATTCGAACTGGGTCAACTCATTTGTTGAAAGTTTTTGACTACAGCATCAAAGCTGGTTGACTTAGTAGCCTCTCTCTAACTCACTTGGATTAAAACCCTGGCATGGGGTGTGTGTGGATGATGCTTTTACAGAGACCCACAGACCAGCTGGCAAAGGCCTGGACTGGGAGAGGAGCGGGGTGCAGTGGGTGGGGGGGTCCTCGCATCAACCGTGCCTCTGCAGCAGCACTAGGCAGGAGAAGCCATGACACGGTCACATCCAACTGAGCTTCAGGTGTAAGAGTGATCCCACCTAAGCCACTGGGACGAGGCGTGTATTTAAAGACACGTGTGGCAGAGGAGTTTTCTAGGGGTTGGGACTTCATGGTTTTAGTCTGATACTTGCTACAAAGGCCACCAGAGTCAATTAAAAAAATCCTGCTGTCTCCCACTTTGCAAATATATTCAGATGTTGCTTTTCAACCATTAGCATTTTTGATAAAAAATGGAAAGGTAACTTATGGGGTTTTTTTCTGTTGAGAGCTAGATCCTTAAAGATTTAGTATTAGCAGATCAAGCTATTTCAGTGTAAATAAACAGAATATTTATATACAGACCATTTCTCATTGGTTAAACACATTTTTTTCTCACTCATGTCATTGCAGAGAGCTTGAATTTGGGAACTTTAGGTTTTGCCCAGAACTGGCTATGTCAGTTCTCTTTTGACCAGGCTATACCACTACAGACAGAAGGAAAAATGATTAGAACATTAGTATCTACTGTTTTGAAATGCTCTTTTTAAATGAAAGAAAATTTGTTACATGAATATGGACATATGAGCAAGCAGACTCCCATCCCCAAATCGTGTGTCATGCTTGATTTTCTCAACATTTACAGAAGGTAAAATTACTAGGTTTTGTGTTCCAGTGTTTTTCTTCCATTGAAGACAATGGAACAAACTTCCATTAATTTTGTGGGAGCATGATTTTGCCCCTACTGACTTTCTTTCTTTCTTTTCTCACCTCTTTCTTTTGCACAGCAGGCAACATTATAGCTTACATACAGAGGATACTGCTTGAAAAATAACACCTTGACTAAGGAAGGAGAATGATTTAAAAATTAATGGAGGGTACTATTACTTTTCTGTACATACTGTACTGTACACAGCTCCAAAAATTATAGTTCCTATTATTTTAACACACCAATGCCTTTTTTTTTTTTAAAGGTGCTACTTTCCAATTTCTGTTCATGTTAATAATTTAACAGTTTAAGAAGATGCTGTAAAAGTAATTTACTTCATTGTGTCTGTTTCTCCACAGTGAAAGAGTTTCCAGGTTTGTTTGGTTTGGTGTTGTTTTATTTTTAATGTAACTTTGAAGAGTGGAAAAGGGAATGTGTCCTCTGATTATACGGATTTCCCATAGAATCTCTCTTAAGGATTTATAGCTGAAAATACCAAAGCATGTCACTTAGGTTTTATTTAACAGAGGAAAAGAAAGGGTCAGAGAACATCCCCCAGAAACCCACCCCCTGAATTTCTTTCCTATTCCTGTGTGTCAACCTGGAGAGGCTGTAAGACGAAGGAAAGATGCCCTGGTTAGCCAATGCTGTGTTAAACTGCCTATGCATTTGCTGCTAAAGGTCATTTCAAATGAGGTTGTTTGACCTGAAGAGGAATCTGATGGTAAAAAGACATTTTTATCCGTAGTGCAGACATATGTCCAAGTAGCTAACTGTGGTTGGTACTGCACCCTCCCTTGGGGCTGACTCTGACAAGCTGCAGCACTCACCAGATCCCTGCTTGGTCTCCACAGGGTTTTACATAGCGGTTTCTGTGTAAAATTATACTGTTTCTGGGAAAATGACATGATCCATGCCTCTTTCAGGCACCACCCCATGTTTTTAAGGAATAGGGTCCTTTTTCCTGCTTCTGAAACTCTCTTCTGCTGTCTCCGCTCTCTCTTTTTTTATTCTTAGTTTTCTCCTCCTCCCATCCCACACCCCATAACCTGTCTGCTCCAAAGGTGCCACTCACCATTTTGATTTAGAAGCTAAGGGCTTTGCAGCTGCCTGCAGGGTCATAGCCTAACTCTGCCTCAGGTCCTCCCAGCCGAATGAAAGCTGGCTGTGGGGTGCTGGAGCATTACTTCTCTCTGTGCCACCAGTCCCCTTCACAAAACTCAGGAATTAGGCTCCCGTTGTCATTGAACTTGCTGCTGCTTTCACTGCGTCACACAGCGTGAGCCTGCAAGCTTTCTTGTGTCATGCCGCCACTGTTAATGCATTGGTTGGAAATGTGAAAACCGCTGTGTTCAGCAGCCTGATCCTGTGTTGCAGCGGCTCAGGAAAGGCCTTGTTCCAACAGACTGGCTAGCTGAAGCTGCAGCTGAAAACAGGTCTCTTTCCTCTGCTCATTTTCTTTGCATCTTCTTTCACTGTTCAGTCTGAAAATACCTCTCTGCCTGTCCTTATACTTGTAATTTTTCATTCTCCGCACGTCTTGACTGCTGATTCCTCTGAGTGTCATCCAGCCATGCAGACTGTCTGGCAAGGGCACAGCCTCCTCCAGCAGCGTCACTGCCCAGCAATCCACCACCGGCTCCTGTGCGGTTTTGGCAGAGTAACTCTGCACTAAGGACCTTCGCTGGCGGGTTTGTGGCTCTGATGCGGCTGCAGTTCTGCGCATGGCTATGGGAAAGCGAGTGCTTGGCAGGCAATGCTGAGTTTTGGGATCATGGGTGATAGATACCACCCTGCCTTTGCAGCCCCATAGCGTGTAACACCTGTCCCGCATGGCAACCATGTGCTCGCCTCCAGAGGAACCCCCCTCAGCAAGGCCAAAGCCAAAATGCAGCAGCAATTAACTATATGTGCAGTTCTGACATACAGTTTTGGTCCTGCACCCAGCAAAGTCAGCAATAAAACTGCTGGTAATTGGGACAGGCTGTCACTGGATGGTAAGAGACAGAAAGTGTGTGACTATTGTGCTATGCTTTGGAAAGCAAAATAAAAGCAGTTTCTAAGAACGACAGTTATTCTATGTCCTGGCTGGTAAAAGAAACCGTATTAAAAATGTGCAGAAAGAAATGAAGATACTACTACAAAAATCTGACTTTCATACAGGAAATGTGGATGAAGACTAATATCTATTATGTAAACAAACATTTTTCATGCCATACCAGATAGATAGAAAACTTTCTTTTGAAAGGTTGAGTCAATACAGTTGTTATCAAAGGCTATTCTAGTACGTACCGCACTTCAGCTGAGGGACCACATAAAAAGTTCCTGGATAAGTACAGCAAAAACTTAAAAATGTGTAATAAAACTTTTAAAACCATTTAAATATTAAGTTAATGGGTCCCATTTTCCTTTCAGCTGTGAAAGTTTGCATCAATGGCATTGCACTGCTGTGGCAGAGAAATAATTTGAGTGGGGTTTTTTAATTATCTTATAATGGAATGGAAGCAGAATTAGTTAAACCACAGTATCACAGGAGAACAAAATATAAGTCAGTTGAGTCATTGCCAAACTAAAGCTAAAGGGAATTTTTTTGATCCACCCGAGAGGTGTCTCATCTAAATGCTGTCCTCCGCATCAGAAGAGCTTGTGACTCATACCCATTTCCATTCTTAATCTCATACATACGCTTTAATCGTTGGCTTCATAGTTCATAAATAGTTGCTAATATGAACCTATTCCATACAAAGTTTTAAAAATATTTCAGTTTGTACAAACTTTATACAAATCCCTTCACATGCTGCACAGAGTACATAGAAGCTCAATGACTATAATACCCTGAGAAAATCTGTAATTATAAAAAGTTCCTAAATTTATTCTTGGATGGGATACTCCAAAACATCTGAGTCGTCAGGGAACAACTGTTCCATCAACTCTGAAATAACAAGGATGTGTCAGAAAATTCTGTTTCTTGCCAAGAAAACTTTGAAATGGCTGTCTAAAAACTATCTACATGCCCAAAGAAATACAACCCCAAATTTCTCTCCTCTGGTATCTGTAGTTCAGCAGTGAAATCACAGAAATTTCTTTATTGCAATAATGTATTTAGAATAAATATAGAAAATATGCATATTTATCAAAGAGTGACTCCAGTAATTTAAAAAATAATACTAAGTTACTTGGGCTACAGGAAAAAAATGTCCAGTTTATTAGCAAACATTTAAATTCTGACACAATGCTGATTTCTCATTTGTTTTTAATAATATTTTTTTCTTCTGTGTTTAAAATGTGGAGGGGTTGTTGGGGTTTTTTTTTGTTCTTTGACTTGCCAGCACATACCTAGTAAAAAAACAATCTCAGAAAATTCAAATTAACATATCTTAAATAGCATTAACTAGAAATAAATATAAATATAAATAATATAAATATAAATATGCAATATATATATACATATATGTATACATATTCAAACTGGCTGACCCCAGGTGGGCCAGGTTCTGAGATTAACATCACAGCATTGAAGAACAACAATGAGGTGGTTCCAAGAAAAACAGAAGAAATATGGAAGAAATGAGGGCAAAATCATTTCTCCCTCACCTTTTTGCCTGCTGTGATTTCTGTGATGGCTGGGAAGTCACGAGAGCCTACAGAGACCACTACAGTTCTCTGAAGAGTATTTGCAATTACACAGTTGATAAAGGGATGTGATTTGGATGACATCTATATGAAATGCCGGTTTCTGTGGCAGTCACTGAATGCAAAGAATTGGCTCAAGGTTTCATTTTCTTTCTACTCTTTCCCACTGTAAGAGGCTGTTATCAACAAGTGTACACCAGCTCCTGCATCAAAAATACGTCTATGTGAATGGTGTTGGTTGTAGTACTGCTTGCTCAGGTGTGCAGGGTCACATCAGAACAAGCAAATGCTGGAGAGCTACATGGAGCACACGGGAACATCTAGGGCCTGGCACAAAGTGGGCCAGGGCTCTTTTGCTTCTCTTCCTTCACATCTTCATGTCTGTTGTGTAGGACTTTGTTTCAGTGTTTCTGCATCTTGTCCCAGAAATGGCTAGGAAAGATTCAGGAAGGATCCCACTGAAATTAACTTTTAATCATACTGACGTTGGTGGGAGCCAAGTTAGACCTAAATGCAAAGAGGCAGAAAAGAACACAGTGGTGATTTTTTTATGTTTCTACAAAGTATTGGACCCAAAGCTTGGGGAACTCAGTACTTCGGGCTGAGCTGAGCGTTCCGAATTCCCACTCCTAGTTTGGAGCTGGGAGGGGTCTCCCCAGAGCAGATCCTCTCTCTTGGACAATTACAGCCCAATCAAAACTTCAGTGTAGGCCCTGAAAAAAGATGTTCAGGGACCGTTAAACAATTGTCAAGTATAGAAATGTGAAATGAAAATCAGTTAGTTTGGGTGGAAGCAGCCAGTGAAGGACTACACTGAAAATGCGTTGCTGGTTCCTGTGAATGGAATCAAAGCTAACGGAGAAAGCCCAGGTCTGTTAGTGGAGATTGCCCCTTCCACATGGGCCTAGTACCCCTGTTATGGGAGTGGCACTGGTTTGCTTCCAGGGCTTCCTTTTTTCATCCTTGGAACTACTTCCTAGCGTCTTTTGCATTCATGCACCAAACATTGGTTAAAAAGAAGCATTGCAGTCTATTGAGTGCATTATATGAGTTTTAAGAATTATCTACTCTATTTACACACCCACACCTGTGTGAATATAAAAGCACGGCTGTGGCTATGGTCTGCTGCATAAATAAATGTCAATGTTTGTATGTTTTTGAAAGAGTTATTCTGGCCCTCTGCTAAATTTTATGCTAATTAAGAGGAATATTACACCACAAGAAAAGTGTTTAAAATACAAGGATAGATGATCTTTAAAAAACTGGTTTTGCCATTAAATTAGAAAACTTAAAAATTATGTTTTAGCTTGGTGGTCTGAGCAAAGTTCTGGGAGTTGGGCAGATCTGAATCTACTTTTGGATGTGGCCAGGATGCTTTTGTGGTCCTTGGTTTTAGCTACCGCAAAAATCCTTAGGCCTCTAATGCCACTGTGCTGCACCTGTGTAAGACTGACCACTTTCTACCCAGGATAGCACATTTAGAGGAAAACTTACGTATTTTTACTTTGGCAACTGGCTCTCCACTCAATCAGCAGGCTGGTCTGACACACTTCTCAACAATTTGATTGTGAAATCTGATGCAAGAGAGGCAGTGGGAACACACGGCAGAGGCAGGGAAGGCAAGAGGGGCTACCTCCTTCCCTTACTACATGCATTTAGAACACCAGAGCACTTTAAAGGTGTCCTAATCTCCTGTCTTTAGATTTGCCACATTTGTTGGCAGGAGGAATAGCTTGATTTTAACCAGCTGTGTAAAAGTCATGCTAACTCAAGTCAATTTGTGTAAAAATCACATAACAGCTTTTATTTCCAATTTCCAAAGCAGTCAGCATGAGTTTAAAAAAGGTGGTGCTGGAGAAATGAAATAAAGCTACCCCTAGTCTGCATACCTGCAAAATCAAAGCTCAGAGGTCTTCCTTAATCCAACTGTTTGGGAGACAGTAGGTGATCCTCCTGATGACAATCCTTAGAGCACCTTATAAGAAGGGGCAAATGTCCCCTTAACACTGGTGATTCACCATTTGCATTTCACTGTCAACTATCTTTATCCATTGAAACTTTGATTCAATACCAGTTTGTACATTAGTAGCTTGACACAAACAGCTAGATATAGTGTGTTCGTTCCACTCATTGCTGGCTTTTGATTGAAGCCAGACATGATGATGGTCCACAGTTCTGTGCAATAATAAGTTTGGGTTGATTGAGATACAGCAGAAGGGAAATGGCAGCTCTGGGGCTGAGAGAGAAACAGCCTGGTGTCACTCAGACCATGTGGGTAACACAGTGACTCAAACGAGCCTGCTTTAACGAGGCAGACTTGCTCTCTCCAGCTAACCTGCACACTGACATTGGGGTGCGTGATGAAGCTGAGAGGTGCTGTGGTTTGGGAAGCTGGCTCAGGGGCCCCGTACTGACTGGGCACCAGATTGTGCCCATCTGTCTGTCTAGATGCTGACAATTAAGTAGTGCTGCTGCAAAAGATCTCTGTGTGAGACCTGCAAGAGCCCTTTCCCAGGGATTGCTTCCTGCCAGCATTCATTGAGATTACCCCTGTTTCCAGCAGCTGTCACTTCACCTCTCTGCAAAAAAGTAAGAGCTGATGCTCAGTGACAAGCATCTGACCAGAAATATGGGACCTCACAGCAAATCTTCCTGGCCCTGTTTTGTAGAAAACAGTGAAGAAGCAAACAGTCAGCCCCTCTAAAACCTCCTCACAGGCCTGAGCGTGGGCTTTTCTGCTTCACAACAGGCACACACCATGCAAAATGTTGGCCTGAGTGATGTGAGCACTGTAAGGGATCTAAAATCCATAAAATGACAACCACACCTCAAGACAGTGAGCTACTTTTTGCGTTTCATCTCCTACAGTGCAAGTCCTTAACTTCATGGATAGCCAGGTTTCACACCTTCTCCTGTTCCTGTTGCAAATAAGGCAAAATGTGAGAGGAAAACTTCCCTGTTTAAGACGTCCTGTAACCGAGGGAAACCAGTATAAGGCTAAAAGCCAGAATTTCTCAGAGCATCTCTTCCAAAGACTATTGCTATTATTTCCACAAGGCACTGCTGTCATTACTGAGTTAGGCTTTACATTCTTCTGCCAGGGAAGAGAGCCCAGGTCTCTAAAGTGACATATCTAAGTCAATTCCCTCTGCACGCCAAATTGAAATTCCTGACTACATGATCTGCAACCCCAAATCTAATCCCTAGACTGAGAATATAACCAAGGTATCCTGACACCCAACTTCACACACAGCTCCCCCCCAACTGCTTTACCTCTAGGATGCAGCATATGTTCTGTGGGTCTGTAAGGACTGTTCTCTGCTCTGCATAACCACCTAGGTGCTCCTCCGCATGGTTTCTTCAGTGTTCCTGAAGGCTCCAAGTCCATTACTCCTGTCAGATGGAGCAGAACTACATGGGCCTTAGAAATTAAACTATTGCTTTTTTCACCAGAGGCATAGTCCCTAACTTGGAGTAAAACCTCTTCAACTCTGTATTTAGACTGAGAACCTCATTCAGCAGGGCTGTTACACCAACATCTTTCACCTTAATCTCCTAGTGCATCTACACAGCTGGTCTGCACTCACTGGATGCTCACCAATTTCCTCTGCACCTTCTCAGAATGAGGAGTGCTAAGCAGGATGCTCTGCCAAGCCTTTCTCTTGGCACTGGCGTCACAGAGATTCATGTCTTTCACTGTTCTTCAGCTGGCACCAACTGCTTCTTAAAGTTGAAGGTAAAAAAGATACAGCAGACGTAACTGTGGTGCAAAGTTTCTGCAAATACACGAGTTATCTTCTTGACTCATTTGCACCAGACACTGCACAGAGCTGCAGGAAGGTTGGCAGACCTCCGTTCAGATCAGTGAAGGCAGCACGCAGCTGCTTGTTTGGGCCTGAGCACCATAAGGCACTGAGGGAAAGGCTAGAAGTTACACATGCCCAAATCCTGTGACAGAGTTGTCCGGCGTGAGTTAAATAGAGAGTGTCAGCTGAGAGACTCAGCTTTGACAGTAAATTTCCTTGCTTTCATGGATCTAAAATAAATCAGACTTTACATTGTACCCCTTAATGTAACTTTAATGAAGTTTTTGTGCATTAATTTCCTTCAGGTCCAGTCCTTGTCATTAATATTATCTATTGGCAAACAAAGGAGGATTTCTTAGAAGAGAACCTTGCTAGCTGAGGAAAATTTTTGACTTGTCTTGGTGTTGCCAAGCAGTTTTAATTTGTATTTCTCAAGGACATTTTAACAAACAAAAGTATACCTCTGCGAATTTAATTTTATAGGCAGTATCCCTGCTTGCAGTCTTGCACTGTACCCATTAGTTTCAATGTCTGTAATTAAAAATTGCAGGGAATATGTGCAGGATAAATAGCTCCTAATTTTCACTGATGAGTTCTAAACACTGATCAGTAAAAGGTTCACAGAACTGGCTTTCCCTGTGTTTTGTTTTGCCTAGTGCCAGATTTTGTCTGAGAACCTTGTTCAGCTTATCACACACATTGGTGTTTATAACAGCTATGCTGGCACAGAGAAGATACAGGCAGTGTTTCAGAGTCCTGTGTCTGCACTGGTTCAGTGTACAATACTTGTATCTCTCACAAATTCAGCGTCTGGGCTCCTGGGAGGTGATTACAGGAAAAGATTAAAAAGGCTGTCTTCCACACACATGTTCAGAAGCAATGGATGGCATCTGCAAGACTGAACCAGCACACATCTGCTCACAAAGGAGAAAAATATCCCCCAATTAGAAAGGTACCGTCATTCGTTACAAGGGAAAAAATCTGGAAATGCTGTGTATGGCCACATTCGCATATATATAAAAATATATATATATGTACCACATATGCTTTTATGAGTATGTGTATATGAGTGTTTATATATTTAAATACAGGAAGTTGTATGTTTAAGAAAGACTTTGATGACACAGAAGAGTGAGGCACCTTCTTTGGTTTAGGTTTCCAGCAGCTGGAAGAGGCACCTGGTCTGCATCAGGTCACGGGGAGGAACAGGCAGCCCTTGTGAGGCTCAGCATGCCTGGCAGGACAAGGGGAGCAAATAGCCACGAAGGTCTATGGGCAGAATGGGTGGCAGTGTCGTGGTTTAAGCCCAGCCAGCAACAAAGCACCACGAAGCCCCTCGCTCACTCGCTCCTCCCCGCCCCGGCCCCCATGGGATGTGGAGGGGAAAATATAAAGAAAACACTCGTGGGTCGAAAAAAGGACAGGGAGGGATCACTCACCACTTATGGTCATGGGCAAAACACAGACTCAACTTGGGAAAAAAAACAAAATCAATTTAATTTACTACCAATCAAATCAAAACAAGAATAATGGGAAGTAAACCAAATCCTAGAACCACCCCTCCC
>JAVKLA010000074.1:61280870-61291535 GCA_034782735.1 Sagittarius serpentarius
GCTAGAGATGCCACACAGTCGCAGGCTTTGCCAGATTTGAAATTCAGGTGTCGAGATTATTGCAAAGACTCGGTTGGGAAAAGGCAGCATCTTCAAAGATTGTTCTTCACCTGCCGGCAACTGAGCGCACAAAGGTGGCATCCCACATAGCTGTTCCTCATCTCTCTGTGGTAGATCAGGAGGACAGTATTTACCTGAAGTACCACCCTTACATATAAAACAGCTCTCAAAAAACAAAGACTGCGAGGGGAAAATTTTGGACTAGAGCTCACTTAACGCTTTCGGCATGCAGCCTCCGGTCTTCTATTTTAACCACATCCTAGTTGTCCTCCATGAGGACAGCAAAAGACACCTGCCTAGTCGCTGGATGACACTTTTGCCAATTTTCAGACTACGGAAGTCCATCAAAGATACAAAACCCAGAGCTGTTAACGAAACTGCCTCTTGTGTTCTAGCCTCATTCTCAGAGCTCACTGAATGCTTTTTGCTGAAAGTTCAAAAAAACCTTCTTTTCTTGCTGGAGGAGGAAGAACAGAAATGCCAGACCAAGCCGTGAGAGGCTGAACACTGGTACCTTTGCTAGGAAGCATTAGGCACCCTCAGCTATGCTGGTGCTTCCACTCTCGGTGTGATGCCAGGCTGAGGCGCAGCCTCTGCTGTAAACATTTTTCTAGGGTTTTTGCTCAGAAAACTCTGAAAACTGGCTGTAGTTTGCAAGATACACAGCTGAAAAGCAATGCAGCAAGTGGTTTCATTGATAGATGTATGTTTAGAGCTTCAGCTACCTTCAGATAAAGCAAGTGGTGTATACGACAGCGAGTCCTGTCAAGTAGCAAAGAAATCTTAAGCCCACAACAAAAAAAGCATATATTCTCTGTGTTATTTTTTTTCCCCTTCAAAGTTCTGTGTCGATTTCATTAAGCTCTCCCAAGACAGAAAATTATGGCAAGGACAGAGGGTGCACTCAGATACACAGGTATTTTACAGGAATGTATCTGCCATCCTCTTTTCTTCCCCTCCCTTCACCCTGTGTAGTCTCACATATAACAGGTTTTGACGTTGCTGTTTTGTTTGGCACTGGCGGATGGCAGGGGAGCGTGTGCTCAGTGAGATGGGACACTCCAAAACTGCCACAGCTGATTGAACTGTGAAACTGGGCAGGCAGGAAAATAGGTGTTTCCTAATGCAAACAGAGCAGGCACTTATATTTTAAAATGAGTTGACCGTTGATATTGGGAAGAAATTTTTTATTACATGACATTGCCACAGGTTTTGCAAATGACTAGGAACCTTGACAGCTGGCTATCTTGCATCTAATGCATTTTAAATTAAAAATCCAATGTGAAAATGTGCCCTGAAATTAATGACCACTGTATGCCTGGCATTTTCTCTTACCATTTGTAATGCAATAAAAGAGGATCAGATAAACACAGGCATAACCTCTGCCACAACTGATAGTGTAAAGCATCCCTTGTATTTTTTGTCTTTCCTTTAGGCAGTATACAAAAGACATAAAAAATGAACAATTCGTGCCTAAACAAAGAGAAGCTTTAAAACAGTACGTCAGATGTTTACTCTAGGTCATTATTAGAGGGTTGAGTGGATTTGCTTATAAACACAGGTTACTTTGTGGATAGGGAAATGCGAGAGAGTTTTCAGAAATAAGACATCTCTTTTAAAGGCACAATGTTGCTTTTTCTAACATGCACAGTAGGTTACAGATGATGTTTTATTATGGGATATGAAATGCCGTCTCATGAGCAGTGTAAAACATAATGTGCTGTAGAAACAATGCTTTTTCTCTCCACTTTGTGCAAATGCCGTTTTTCATTACACAGTGAATCTGACCTTGCCTGGGATTGAAATGAGATCAGAAGAGCACCCTATGACAGATGGATATGCAAACCTCTGATGTGCTGAAGAAAGATCTACTTGAGACCACTGGGAGGTGTTCCTTTGGTAGCTTTCACTTGAATCCAAGTTTGAAACATGGGATCTTTCAAGCATGTCACATCTTTTTATGTTATCCGTTTTAACCATTCTTAGTCGTTGCTGAGTTTACACCCAGTCCAACCAGAGGCAGCAGAAGAAAAAGCACCTAAACAAACAGGAAGAGCCTTGGGGATTCAGTAATGGGTACTGAGCGTGTGTGCCGTAATCATTCTTTTGTGTTCAGATGTGTTTTCTACTTGCCTTGCAAAGAATGCATGCTTTCCCTCTGGACTGCAAATAATATGAATCTGGATAAAACCATTGCAAAGTGCCCTTCAAAACACCGAGCCTGCATCTGAAATGAACGTGTGACGGAAGAGCTCAACATGAGGATTAAAAAACTTCGGTTAAATGCAGCGGAGCCGGAGCACAGCAAACATCCTGCTGCGGATTTTCTTTATTCTGGCCCTTTCCTGACTTCTCAGCCCTTCCTTTAAAGTGAGTCACCGCCATCTATGAGCATGAAGATGCGGTATCTGTCTAATTAACCAAACAAAGCCAGCGCACACCAACATAACCCCTCCAGAGAGGAAACCTACTTCCTGGCAGTCCCTGCCGCCCGCTCCCGGGGGTCACGGCGCGCTGTCCTTCCCACGCTGCAGTGCTTCCCAGGTCTTCCCAGGAGGCTTTTCCATTCTCCCGGTGGCTCATGCGACTTTTCGCACGAATACCAAGCCAGGCACGTCGTGCAGTCACGTTGCTGTAAGTATACAAGCAGACTGAAATGAGGTGATTAACACGGTTGCTTGGCAAATATTCATTACTTCTTGACAGGTATTCTTGCTTAATGATCTTAAAATGAATGCAAGTGTCCCAGTTAAAGGCACAGGAGGCTGAAAGCAGAAACAGCACGGGTAGGTTTGACACCCTCAAGTGTTGCAGTAAATGCAAGTTGGGTGCATCTCCAGATTGCATGGGCAAACCTTTAACCACAGCTGCTGAGTAGGACTTTGCAGTGGCACACAACTAGCACTAGACAACAAACCATTTTTTCCTTGTTAAATTTATTCATTGGGTCTATAAACCAACATTACAACCCTGCTTGACCTGCTCATGCCTGAGGGAAGAGAGGGACTAGGCATCACGCTTGGAAGAGTCACCTCGGTGTCACGTGGAAGAGCACCTCTGGAAACCCTCCCTCTCTTCAGCTTCCCAGGGCAAACAGAAGTGCCCAAGCCACGTTAGCCGCTGTGGGGGCCCAGTGGACGGGCTGCTCTGCACATCTAGTCCCTGGGCACAGCACAACGGGCCTTCATCCTGAGAGTACCCCAGGCCTCTCCAGATGGCTGCAAAGGAGCATCTCACACGTGCCCTTCGCATGCTGCTGTCAAGGAGAAGTCCCAGGCTGAGGAAGGCTGGAGGTGTTATCCAGCACACAGGAGGGAAGAGGAAGAAATGAAGATGAATGTGCAATACATGGCACATGGGGTTAGGTTTGTAAAGTACCCTACCAGCAGCCATGCAAAAAGTACAAGCTTTGAGTCTGTGCCTAGCACTGGATTTTTTGTCCCAAGGGCTTCTAAGGAAACCAGTTCATACAATTTAGAAGGTTAGAAAAGGTCTTGTCCTGGCAAAACTGATCACATTTTAAAAAAAATATAATTTGCAGGTCTGTTTCTATTGCTTTTGTGATTTAGATAGATATTTGGTCTAGAATAACAGCTTTCTTCCTGAGTTCATTCTCCAGTAAAGTCATTATCCCATGGCTGTAATATTCCATTTACTGAATATTACAGTCATGTCACAAATCCAGCTTTACTCTTTCATAACAAGATGCGGTGAGAGGGAAAGATGGAATGAAACCAACAGAGGATGGTGACACATAAAACCTCCTAATCTTCTCTGCTAAGCTCTTTCTAATCTTTTGATTTCCATGGCTGTTGATAGTACCTCCAGCCTTCCTCAGGCTGGGACGTCTCCTTGACTGACTCTCGCACTAAGGCTGTCCTGTTTCTCCCTCTGTCATTTTCTGAAGTTCACCTCTTGCTGTCCCTCGGAGCCTACACTTTGGACTGTTCCTGTGCTTGCAGTTATTCCTCTGTTACCAGGGGTTATGCTTGCCTATGGATCAGATTATACCTGTATGACTGATAAAACTTGGAGAAAAGGCCTAAACCCATGAGCTGAATGCCCTGTTTCTTCCTAGTCCCTTCTCACTTACAGTCACTCTCCATCCTCTCTCCTGTGGAAATCTCACTGGACGAGGTCTTACTCGTGGCTTCCAAATATGATCTTCACCTTCCCTGAAAGAAATCTGTTATTGCAGCTGAAATACACATAAAAGAGTCTTACTCTGGCTCAGCGACAAGTCTCTGAAGCAACCTGGCAGGGGTTGGTGGGAGAGGCAGGGTCTTGGTGAAGGCACAGACAGCCCAGGACACAGCTCCAGCAGAGTTGTGCCAGAGTGGGGATTTATGGTATGCCAAATAAAGACTTTGGGATTTGGTGTCTCATCCAGTTCTCATTAACACGCACTGGGAGTCCTGTCACTAGCTCAGAGAGAAACTGGGCCAAGTCTTACACCCTTTTAAAGTTATTTAAAGTCTTGTCGCCATCAGCATCCATTTGCCATGCTTCTAAATGTCAGGATTTAGAGTTGTTTTCCTCAGATGTTATTCAGTAGCTTTCCATGATATATTCCATTTCATACCAAATTAAACTGCACTGTTCTATAAGGATGTATGTTCTATAGGAACCATTGTGATATTCCCTTCTAATGGAATCAAGCACAAAATTCAACAAGCTTTTAAAATTCTATCTGCTAAAAAATGAACTAGTAATATGAAATTCCTCCCACATACTCCCACTCTAATGTTTCTCTAAAATCTATTTATCTTAGTCACGACCTTATGAGCATGAACAGAATGTGGCAAGTATTTCTCAGTGTAAGAATGTGTCTAAACTTTGGAAAAAGTTGTTATAGCTGAAAAGGTATAATTTCCACACAGTATTCGGGTTATATATTGTGATAAAAAAATACAGATGCCAGAGAAGATGTTACTTTGTGTTTTACACTTTGTTTGAAATTACTCCTCTATTAATTTTGATGGAGTTCTGCAAGTTACTGAGTGCTCTCAGCCCCTGCGGACACCAGTGGAAGCTGAACATCATCAGTCCTTGCTAGCAGACATTCAGTAACTCACAGGAGTAAACCCTTTAAGAAATAAATAATTTCCAAATGACAAAACTACTCACTTAGGGTAATTTTCTGCTGATACTGAAGCAAAGGGGAGTTTTTTATTATCTTCAAGGATAACAGGACAGTGCCTTCAGAAAATGGTAATAAATTAGTAAGGGACACAGAAAAGGAGTGTTCTTAAATGTGTTCTGGCATTTAATGAAAAATCTTAATAATAATGAACAGAAAGGATTAAGAAGTATCCAAAACAAATAAGTTGGTTGAACATTGGCTGATTCTACTAGAATTTATTGGATTTTTCTACAACATTCTTTATTTTTCTTGAAGGATGAACACTAAACAATAAACAGGCTTAGATGAAGATATCATTAAGGATAAATTTGCATCCAAAACAAAAGCTGAACTGCCCAAAGAAAAGAAATAGTCTGTCCACAGAAACATTGGACCATCCTTGTGTATGTTTTGGGACAGATCCAAGAACAATATGTTCTGGAAAAAAGATGATGTGCCAGAGAAGTTCACCCCTGGTCATGCATTACCTAAACTCTAGAAATGTGTAATCTGAGATACCAAAAGTATGTCACAGGCATCTCCAGTATTTATGGATGCCATTTAGCAAACATGAGGTCAGAGGCAATGAACTTGCTACATGATGTTGTTCCATGTTACTGCATATGATAAAAAAGAAGAGACTTTTTTTCCACAATAAATGGCAGTGTTTATTACCCCTTATGCCAATACTGAACCAGGGAAGGATGCCTACGTCGTTCACATTTCTAGTACTAGTCTGGAAGATGAGACAAGTTACTGTGCTCCAAACTGAGAAACCTATTTAAAAATGCATTTCTTTTTAATTTATAATCGTAGTTTTAAGAACATTCCACAGTTGGGTGGCCATATAGAAAGTAATGTAATTTGCACTCCATTTGGGGGAGCAATATACTGCAAGCACATTAAAATCCCTTCCATTGATTTATGAGTCAGAGAAAGAAATGCAAGTCACACGCCTCTCACTTACCCAAAGTCTGCAGCAGCATGACTCTGCTGAGTTCACTCCAAGACGTCTGTCCTGAGAAAAGGTGTTGGTTATAGATGAGCTGTGAAAGAGTATCTTGAGAGAGTTTAGAAAGACTCCTCCTAGGACTACAGATGTCCCTCCGGACTGAACAACTTGTACTCTGAGCTTTGTTTTAGCAGGACGAAACCCTAGAAGTTTACTTCAAAAACAACCAAACAAGACAAATCCCTCCCCAGCAACATCCCAAAGTTTAGGTTTCCTTTAGCCTTCCATCATCCTGTAATTGTCATCCTCATGTCAATGTCTTTCTGAGCAAAAAAAGCCTTGTGTAAAGCAAATAAATTTTGGCCCTAGGTATTAAGTCACAGCTCAAGAAGTTCAGTGAATGTTTCACCCAATAAAATGTTTACCTCTTCTCTAGCTATGACTTTCAATCATATCTTTTTTTATTTTTTTTAAATGCTGTTTCAGGATATTATGTCTGATTTTTCACAGATTTTGTAGATAGGCTAGACTTGGTGTTAGGAAAACTTGCCAAGGTTGAGATCAGTAAGACCAGGAGAGGAAGGAATATAATTAGGCTTAAAATGGAAATTCTGGTGGGTTTTTGTTTATGAAATAACTGCTGGCGCTATGTGGCATCTCTCTCCCCTCTCAAAGTGCACAAGTCCACCAGCCAGCAGCCCATGGGGAGTGCGCAGGATGCACAGACATGCATCCTTTCATGCGATGACCTGCCTTATAGCTCAGTGTTTGTCTTCCAGTCCTTCATTATCTTTCCCAGTAGCAGTCTTTTCCTAGTGTCTCACCTGAATTTAAATTGCTCCAGCTTAAGCCTGAGACTTGTCTTGGTCGCCGTGGATGTGGAAAACAAGTCATCCCTTTCTGCAATTTCGTGTTGCTGTGTTTGTTAGGGTTGATTCCTCCCTCTGTCCTCTGCAGCATAGGCTAAAATAACCCCAGATGGTTTGCTCACTTCCTTTCTAGACTCCTGGTCAGTTTTAGTGGTCCACTCTGGACTTTCTGCTGTTGATCCACATGCTTTTCAAAAAACATCACCCAACAAGGGACTCAGGCCTGCAGCTCTGCAGGAGGTTCAGGCTCATTGGGGCTGAACAGAATGGAAGGATTTCTCACACATCTTAAGTTTCTGTTTATACTACTATAACTTTTGCTGGTTTTGCAAGTATTTCCTCTTCCTCAGATCATGAGTCACAATGGTCCTCTGATGGTTTCATGAAAAACCTGTATTTTGCCAGCTGGTCTCTATCCTATGTTTATATGATGAAGCCTTCCAAAGAATAGTACCTTGCATTTTACATTATTGACATTCTGCTTTTTCAAAACATCTTCCCCAGCTGTCAGGATAATTTCTAATTTTAGCTTTATCTCCCACATTATCTGTGGTCAGTCCCAATGAGGTGCCTTTTGAAAAGTTAATAAGCATACTTTATTTTCACCTATATAGCTTGAGACTGAAAAAATTGAAGAGAACTGGACCAAGGACTGACTCCTGCAGAACCTCATCGCCTGCAACTTGTTCTAGTAGTACATCCTGGCTGTTTCTTGTCACCCAGAGAGTATTGTCCCCGTCTTAGAGGCTGCCCCATTTGGGCCATTCTTACCTGCTCAGGTTAGGAAAAAGTCATAAGAACTGGCATGAAAATCTCCCTAAAATAAAAATATTGGATCACTCCTGTTTCTCTGCCTGAAAACTCTTTATTAAGTGATGTTAGGCTGACAGCCGTTGTTTATTCTTGGCAAGCCTATGCTTGCTTCTTCTCACCTTGTTTTCCCCTAGATGTTAAAAATGGTTTGTGTTAATTATTTCAACATTTTCCACGAACTAAGTATAAGCTGGGAGGTCCATAATTCTGAACTATTCTGTATTTTACCCCACTTCATAGAGATAGGTACTTTGTTCTTTCCCGCCTTCTGACATCTTCTGACAGAGCAGGCCGTTAAGGATACTACCAATAGCACTGAGACTACATCCAATAGTCCTTGTATTACCCTGTGAATGAGGGTCACTGAGCCCAGGAAGTGTGAAAGCATCTGTTTTACCTGCAAAAAATATCTGATTTACCTGCAAACTCCTTGAGCAGTGCCTCATGGCAGTTCTTCATAGGGTGAAACCTGGTGGAGTTACATTGGCAGAGAAAAACAGTGTCCTGCACAGTCAGCATCGGCTTGCTCTGGTGATTGACAAATTGTCCTACACAGGAGCCCTCTAACACTAACACTATCTATAGTCTGATTATGATCAATAGATACTGTGATAGGCCTGTAAAAACTGCTGTTTGATTACTTTACATGAAGGCAGTACGAAAATATCTCTTAATTCAGAGTATCAAAATATGAGCTGAGAAGGTGGCAGATAAATTATTAGAATACAGTCTTTGCACTGATAAACTTTTGAACTTTCATTGAACTTGTGTATTAAGCATAGGCAGTTTTTCCAAGAGGAAACTTCATTAGACAACCTACAATTTTTCTTTCATATATTTAAGGAAGATGTTCGATCTGGTAAGGAAATAATAGTAATTTATGTCTTTGATAATTGAGAAGGATTATAGTTCTATACACAGAAAGAAGCAGCCATCACCTGCTCTCTGCGTCACTGTCCTATTAAAGAGGCAGATACCACCTTAACTGGATGAAACCTCAGTACTTTAGGTTAGGAGACCAAGGAAGCTTCCGTCTCCCTGTGAAATGAAAATATCACTATAAGCCTCTTACTGTCTTGCTCCTGCCTTAAGACTTGGCACAAAATTTTTAAATACTCCTTCTTCCTCATACCCTTTTCCTTAAAACGAGACAGTCATTTACCCTCATGCATGCAGAAGCAGGCTCTAGGGACAGCTGTCCTAATTGTTACAAACCCGCCTTCTTCAGAATGGGCAAATTTGCAATTCTCTGTCCAGCATCCTGCTCTAAACAAACTGGTACAAACTAAAGGTTTATATATAATTCCTGATACAGGTGAATTTTTTACTGCTGACCCTGCTGTGAAGGAAGACTGAATCCACTAAAAAGCATGATCTGCCGTCAGCGCACAGGGCACGAACTGTAAGATTTCCTAACCAGGTTTGTTTCATCCTACCTGAAGCACAACTCAAGGAAATGAGATAAGCAGGAAGATATACATGAAGGACTGATTTGCAGACAAGCTGCTTCATTCAGCCATCCAGGGCATGGAGGTCATGCCTTTTTGACACTCGTGGAGCAAGCCCAATCCCTTAAAATCCTGTAAGCCATGAGATCTGCAGTTGAGCAACGATGTTCAGGTGAAGGTGTCACATGTAGGGAGTGTGAGCATGGAGCACCTGTTTGTTCCATGAAAAACAGCACAGATTCAGGAAAAATGGGCTGCCAGGAGTTCTGTTCTCCCCACTTCCCCTGGGTCCAGCTCACCTGCACAACTCAGTAAGGTTAGATGGGATGAGGGGAGTCTGAAGGAAAGTGATTGCTAACCACAGCCCTCCAGTCTTTCACTGGCCTTGTTGGGGAAGGAGGAGGTGAATGATGCCACCAGCCCCTAGGCTGGCCGCAGCAAGACCTTCCCACCTCCACTGAAGCACGGTGACTGAGCTTCCCTACTCTATTCCCTCTGATCTGTTGCTTTCTCAAGCTTTGAACATGAGCCTCCTACCCTGGATGCTCTGGTGCTCTGGAACAGCCTTCCGTGCATCTCTCTCCTCTCTCATCAGGACCATATCCTTTTCCATCCTAATCTTTCTTTCTCATCCAGTTATTCAGTAGTTCACAACTGTGACCTCAATCCAGACCCTTTCAAAAAGCAAATCTCCCACTAACTTAAACAGGATTTGCATCAGTTCTACGTTAATTATTTTTAGGGTGCTGAGGACTGCCCTACTTAAAGAAGCCCTCTGCAAGAGCTGTTGCACACACTGCTTTATTCTGTACTTACAAAAGAAAATTTCTGTAGTCATTTTCTTTCCTCTTGTCTATTAACTTATAGAAGTGAGTGTTGTACAGGTTTCTCTGAGGTCAGAGGTGAGGGATGATATTAATCCGGTAAAACACAGATACGTGCAGATGGATTAGCCACCCTAAGGACCCTTAGCACAGAAAGGAGAGAAATCAGCACTGCCAACACGGGAGCGCATGTATCCTAAAGCAGACGTGGGGTTGATGAACTGACAGCTTCTGAGATGAAACCCATCTCTGATGAAGGTGCTCCCAAGATGACTATCTATCTTCCAGACAGAGCGCCTTATGCTGGTCTCCCAAGAGGATCTCTCTGAGTGCTGATCTGCCTTTTCCAGGGTATTTCAACTTTAATTTTCAGGATATTATTGTAATTCAGTAATCTGTAAGACATAAAACAGCGTGCGGCCAGAAAACCCATCTGTTGTGAGAAGGCAGACCCAGGGGTATCGCACTGCTCCCTCCAGCACTACAGAAAGGGTTCACAGCTCTGCCACTCCCTGGGTGTTTCTTGAAAGGCCTCACGTCGGCGAGCAAACTTGGCATGGAGGCCAACGGGCTCGCA
>JAVKLA010000074.1:61333780-61347520 GCA_034782735.1 Sagittarius serpentarius
GCAGAGAAAATGAGAGTGGCTGTGGCAGACCTTATGGCTACTGGCATAAAAAGGCACTCCGGTACCGTCATCTACATCTGGCCTGTGCCTAAGGCCACCTCGTCACACTTGGTGTCCCTACCACACGTAGCTGGGCACTTGAGGACATCACCGATCTGCAAATGACTCAAGCATCTTCCCTTTCCGAGGACTGGCAAAGTCAACTGCAACATCAAGTTAATTGTCTGTCCCTTGACTCAAAGCAGGCCTTTCCCTCGAGCTGTGTGAATAATGGATTCTTTCGGTTTGTTGGTGACACCAAGAACGCGGGTTTTTTGCTATGAGTCAACCTAAAGCAGTTTATTTGCTTTTTTGCAAGGAATAATTCACAGTGGATTAAAATGCTTAATTTGACCCCATAGCAAGATGTTGCATTTCATTCTTTGGATGGAGGAGGAGAACTGTGTCTCTCTCAAAATGAGGAAAAAAGGCAGAGGGGGAGTTGAGAAAGCTTAGGGTGGATGTCTTAACCTGAAACAAACAAAGTGGCTTCACGAATCATTTTGCTTCCTAATTTTAATTCAGTTCCCTATTCAGCATGAGAAAAAAATGACTCTTTCTATGATTCATTCTCATATGAAATTCAAAGGGTTTAAAAATGTGCCTGATTTTGGAAAGTTTCCTATGATGCTAAATAGCTTTATAGCTCAGGTAAGGTGTTCAGTAAGAAAGCCCAGCTCCAGCAAAAACTTCTGGCCACGGGCAAGGAGAGAAATCCCAGGGTGCAGGTTGGCCCAGCACAGCACGGTTTGCAACCTCAGAATAGCATGTGCAATGCTGGTTGGGGGTGAGGCGGTGGAAAGAGAAGGAAAGAGAATGGGGAAGTCTGAAGAAACACAGGATGTGCAAGAGGCACCAGCAGAGTGAATCAGTGTGATTTTCTGGTAACCATGAAGTTACAGGAGAGGCCAAGGGGCAACACCCACACGCAAACTTCAAACTCATGAAACTTTCAGGCGGGAGAGGGCTGGTGGGACTTGGGCCACAGATTTGGGGCTGAGTTGTTATCTCTAAGCAGCATGGCCATTTAAGAATCCATGAACCCTTTTCCTGCCTTGCTGTCTCAAGCATCCATATTTCTCCCCTTTTAAGTAGAGATGCTCAACCATATGTGTTTCTACACCTAATAAAAAGATGTGATTAGGCTAAAAAAAAAAAATATCTAAACCTGTTACAGCAAATTATTAGAAATAATAAACACACTACATCATTACTGCGTTCCTTTTAACAGCATACACACAAACAAGGAATGAGTACAGCATGCACCCCTGCTTGCCTCACTCCTGGGTATGAGCTGAGAGCAGGAGCAGGGTTCACAGGTGTAGCCCAAAAAGCAAGGTGCCCGAGACAGGCCTGAGGCTGGCTGGTCACAGAGGAACATGCACCATGGCTGTCTAGACCATAAATGACACTGCAAACACAAGAATTACATCACTGGGCTGTTAGAAACGTGAGCACTTGGACAAAATTTCAGCAGGAAGCTGAATAGCTGCACCCACCTAAAGAGTGTTTCTCTCTTCCAGTCCGCCAAAGCTGCTTTAGCAACACAACACAGTGGGAAAAGGCCACTTGCTGGCTAGGCAAGAAGTACCCTGGGGTAAGGATCTGGTCTTGTGTAGGACCTCAAGCAAATTACAGGGCAGAAACAGAGGATGGGGTCGGAGCTGGGGCTACAGAAGAGTAGCAACCCAACAATGCCAAACAGTGCTGCGAGTCAGGCTGGGCAATGGCAGTTCGGGCTGGGGGAGACTCCCTCCCTGCTAGCACAAACCCGAAGGAGCACAGCAGGTAAGGTGGCTGAACCATGTTCGCTCCTGTCCCTGGGCCTGCAGCGATATGAGCTGTTCCTCCAAAATGTATGCCTAAATTCTGTCCTGCTCCCTTGGCTACGGTTAAAGCTGGTTTCCAAAAGTCCTGTTTGCATCACCCTTGTTAAGAGATTCTGTGCACGTCATCATGATACAGATCTATGGCCTTAAGTGAAGAACAGCTGCAGAATATTTGATGTTGCAGCAGAAGCATAAATTTTAGGTAATAAGAAATATTTCTTTATCCTAGATGTTGACAATATTTCAGTAGAGTAAATAAGAACATAGCCTGCAAACTGAAGACTAGAACAAAACATGCCAAAAGCAGGTTCTCAAAAAGTTGCTATGTTAGTAAATTATCTTTATTTCAAAGCAGTAAGGGGGAAACTACATCATCTCTCTGCCACTGCTTACAAAGAGTCCCTGTTTGGGATCAATGAATAGGCATGTGCAGCCAACCTTCTGGCAATTGCCTGCAGGTTATGAATTTGGAAGTTGGTGGAAAATTTCAGGTTGAGACTGAACATTCACTCGCATCTGGACTTTAATGTAACAGCCTAAAGGGAGTGTTGCTCTAAATCTTAAATCACACTGAACTTGATGAAGGGCTTGACATGATCTACAGGAAAAGGTCAGAAAAGCTGTAAATGTTTATTTCAATGAGATTAAACCAGTGCTTCCAACCCCGCTTTTATACTTCTACCTATGTATTCACTTAGCAGTCTCTGCAGAACCTTTCTAGCACTGTTCTGTCCTAGGAAATCTTCAGCATACATGCCCTGAAAGGCAATGCACGTGGCATATGGCCCTGTAAGGGACCAGGGTAGTGGAACCTGCAGGCAACTGCATTGCAATTGCTAACTCCATCAGCTCATCGGTAGAAAAACCAGCCGGGCCGGAAAGAGGAACCTTGGGCTGACTCAGGAAGGCCAAGGGCTAGCCTGCTGACAGCGACACTTGATGAAAGGTGCCTTCACTGTCAAGAGACTGTGAAGAATATAATGGACACACAGCTTCACATGGATCATGTAAGAGACTGTCCAAGGGGGACGTGCAGCTGGGAAGTCATCACACTGCACTACAAATACCTACCATTTGGGGAGGGGAAAAAAATCAAAGAAGAAAATGAGCCTAGGCAAGAGAGGCCGAGTCACTACACCCTTCTCACAGGAAAGAGATGTCAGTAGGTGCTGAGGTACTTGTGAAGGGTGCCAGCGACTTCAGTGGCAACAGACAAAAGAGGAACATTTTATCAACTGTTTGGGCTACTTGGCTGCGCACATTGCAAAACACAGATGTGGCTGCCCTGCAGCACGCTTAGGAAAAACTCACTAGGCATTCCTGATCTTCAGCTGTGTCTACTCCAGGCTACAAGCAGCATTGCCAAGCTGTGTTTGAACTCTGCTTAAATGGCTGATGATTTCTATGGCCAAACTGCCAGAGTGTGAAGTCAGCGCCCTGTCCCGTGTGGAAATCTAGAACCGTTGTGTCTAAAGCCAGCTGAAGTGCACACCTTCACTCTTGAAGCTGGCTGCTAAAATTATCTGGCATAGGGGAAAAAAAATAATGACAGGGGTGTGATGGTAAGGTCTAATATTATTAATGATATGTTCTTGCACATACAAAAATGAGACATTTAAAAAATAAAAGAACTTCTTTGTGTTTAAGCTGCAAGAGGATGCCACTTCAATTCACAAAAGCGGAGTTTAACCCTCTTCTGTTTGACACAACCATTTTATAACTGCATGGAGCTACTTAACACTGACATATGATTCTTCTTCTCCTGCCTTAGGATACGACTTACAGCACTATTCTGTATTATTTGCTGTGTGCACTTTCTTGACATTTGAATCAGTGAATTGACTTGCACTCGCACTGGTAACTTACCAGCTTTAGATTTTTCCCCGTTTACCATGCACAAAGTCAGATCCGCTCCTTTTTGTGTGTGTTTTGCTGAGTACTTCCAAGACAAATTCACTTTTGTGGTAATTTAGAGGAAAAGCACAGTCCAAGGACAAAACACAAGAATTTAGATGAATTTTTGAGTTGTTATACAACATACAGCCACAAACAACCTCTCCAGCAGCACTTATTTTTGTCTAAGCCTAACTATACACAGTGGCTTGAGTGCTATTTAAAAGACCATAGCAAGCATACTTCAAGAGCATGTGCTTTCTGGTGTTTAGACCCATGACAGGTGAATTCTTGGTTTAGTTTTCTCTATACCCTCTTCCTCTTGTTTCCGTCCATGCTCTAATGCATGGAATTCCCAGTCTACAAAGCAAAGCAAGTAACCTGCAATGCAGCAGGAGGAAGAAAACAGTGAGTGTTCAGGCCACAAAAGTCAGGTTGTGTAGGATCAAGTCCAGGCATGAATGGCTGCATAAATATCATTTGTTAAAGTGACGCTGCCTCTCAGGAGAATTTGCTGATTTCCAGTTTAGGAAGTTACACTGCTGCTCATTTAGGTTTGCATGCAGAAATGAAGTTTATAGGTAATATTTGGAAATCGGTTACTCAGATTGGCTCGCTACATTTCCATAATGACTACTGCATATATGTTATAACTATTTTTTTAAGCCATCAAGTATTTTGTTCCATCTGGCCGCTTTCTACGAAATGCTTGTTTGTACTGGCTACTGAAAGTGAATGATGGCAAAATTCTCCCAGGTCAAAAGCAAACCTCTTACAATGCCCATTGTGATCACTGTGAATTAATAGAGCTCTCCCGCTGTGACAACAGGTCCACGAAGCTGAGGTGCTCTAGCTAATGCTATTCATCATCCAAGGCATCTCCAGAAAGAAGAGGATGGGTGGAGGGTGAAAGAGAGTTTGAATTATTTTTAAATAAAGGTAGAAGTTTTTAGTATTATGATGCTGGACAAGACTAAAATCTCTTGACTTCAAAGAATGAATAGTTTCATATCTCAAGCATTTAATGCCAGATGTTTGCCAGGATTTTTATCTTAGTCCAACTATTTACAGTGGCTCTAATGCTATGTAAAAGACTGTAGCAAGACATCCCCAGGGGTTTATATTACCATTTGGCTTTATACTTCTTTCACTACCTCCAATAAATCATGAACTTCTTCAGATGTGTTAGAGGGCATTCTATTTCCTCAACTGCAAATGACAAATGATGAATAATACACATTGCGGACTTTTTTTCCCACCCCAAATTGCTCTCTAGCTCTCCAGCGACTCCAGCTGTTGCATTTGGTCTGGTTTTGCAGATGCGTCCTGCACAACGGCTGTGAATCTCTCAGATTTCGTGTATGAAGATCATTTTCTTTCAGTGCTACACATATGTATGCATTGTATTCAGCTCGTTTACTGTAAGTGTGAATTTAGCAGTTCTTCCTTCCTACTTGAACATACAGAAATATGTAGAAATAAAGAAATAAAATACGGAAATAATTATTCATTGTTCTGATGAACTTAGGCACCAAAGCAATCACGTAAGTAAGCATGTAGTAAGCCTACTTAGCGCGGTCTGTGCTGCAGAGCATGACTTCACTCTTGCTATCCAAGCCAAATAAAGCTAGTGCAAATATGCCTTTAAAAGCTGCAACCACACATTTGTAAAAGTTACAACCTATGTTTGTGGTAGCTATAAACGAAATATTTTTGCTCAGTCTCTGTATTAAATGGACATCAGTGGAGGAGGTGCTTGCATTTTAGGGAGGACTGGCTGGAATAACAGGAGACATATAAGTCAACGGAGTCAAAGAGAGGAGTTATTCATTCTCTTGCACTCAACAGTGGCTATGATGCAAAAATGAGTTATGAAGCCAGTTAGACTGCCCCAGTCCTAATACAAATTCCAGCAGCCTGTATTGGCTGTGGTCTTTCTGGGCACAGTTTACAACAATTGTGAATTAGTCTAACAAAGCACACCTACATGTTCTTCCAGCCACGCAGCCCTGGGTGTCTTGGGAGCTGGCTTTGTCGACTTGCTGCTGTGGGAGAAACCTCTTGGGTGAAATCAGCCTCCTTTACCTGCAAGACCCTTGGCTCTTGTGTCATGTATAGAGAGGGCATAACACCTGTGAGTGACAGAGACACCCCTCTGTCCCATTCTGGAAACTCTTACGAGCTGAATGTCATGCTGATGGTTCTCTACTTTAAAATAGGTACTTCTAAGAACTGAACATGCTTCAGCAAAGAAGGCATGAAATAATCCACAGGCATCCTCCAATCCATCATTACCTGGTTCAGTAGGTATCACTAAAGCCAACCTCTGCTTGCTGAGCACTTGTAGCACTATCGTCGCGGTGCTCTTTGGGGAAGAGTAGAGGTACCTGTGAGGATAACCGTTGGGAACAGTCTCTTCTGCACATGACTTTAACCAGAAAACTTGTGCATCAGGAATGACAATACATGTTTCAAGACAACAGACCTTAAAACATTTTTATCCAACAGACAAGGTTCCTCAGATCCCCTTAGGTTTCTTGTTTACAATGTCATATTTGGTACTGAATATAACCAGCTTTACCTGTAAGAAATCTGCCAAGAAAGCCTATGATGAAGGAAAATTCCCTTTCCAGCCAGTCTCTCTAGAAGCCATGTCGAGGTGCTTTTCTTGTGTGTCACAAACTTCCTGCCACCTAGAAGGCACCTGTCAGCACTCAAGCCTGGGAAATTCCCAAAGCTTAAACCTGAGCAGGTCACTGCCCTGGCTGGCTGCCTTCTGCTGTGTCCTGTAGATTACAGAGGGCTACTCTGGAAAAACAAAGCAAAACACCTGATTACTTTTTGCTAATTAAAAAGTCCCTACCAAGAAACCATAGCATTTGTTTACCATAACTTTCAGAAAAGACTGCTCAATAGCAGTTAATACCCACAATCAGTTCTGGTATGAGCTGAGAGGAGCATGCAACTTGCCATAGTTTAGGAAGAAGAGATTAAACTTGGTCTTTCTGGAAGGGTACTCAGGAGAGAAAAGACTGGTCAAGATCAGCTGAAGAAAATACCTCAGCTAAGTAAGCCATATTTGAGGCAATTGTTTTTAATGTGATCCCATCAAGAACTGTTTAGAAGACCAACTAGCCACTCAGTACAGCTTGATCGTAAGCATCACTTAGTTTTGCCAAGCCCAGACTGTGTTTAAACTGAATTCTGAATCTGCATTTTAACAATGGACTTCCGAGGGGCATAGTCTGGGCATGCGGTTACAGCACAGGTTGTCCCTATCAATATAACCCAAGTCATGCTGTAAACATGATGGGATACCAACGTTTTGTAACTATATCCATCATTATGGCAGTTTCTACAGAGGAGACAAGATGAAAACAAAAGCTCATTGACCCTCTTGCATTTAAAGATTCCATTATCTTTATTATAGAAATCCCTGAATGCAGCTTACTTCCCATTACATATTTAAGTCCATGTTGTCTCTGACACTCTTTAATTCTCTCAAGATCTGAAAGCACTCTTTCTTTATGCTTATTAATTTTACACGGTACTTTGAGACAAGATAATAATAGGATCCAACCCATCCACTGTCCCACTGTTGAGGAACCAAAATGCATGGATGAGAAACCTAGTGCTAACGGCAATGCTGTTCAGATAAAGCTGTTTTTATCCAGCTGTGTCAGAAAGCTAAACAGCCTGCTGCTCCTGATCCCTCCAATTTTGCTCTGCTCTGTGGAAGACAGTAAACAATCCCACAAGTATTACCAACTCATAACTTAATCTTCCTTCAAACTACTGCATAAATCATGTTATTGCAATTTATATCAGATTGATTAGCCAGAATATACTGCACAGCAGCAGCCATTCTCCTTTCTTGGAAAGGTACTAGGCTCAGGAAGGAAAGAAGCAGCCAGGGAAATGCCATATAGTTTTGAATGGAAGGATTCTTTCTGCACCGATTCTCATGACTATGCTAGAGGCATAGGCAATGCAGGGAGACACAGGCTCACGTTGGGTCTTTAGATACTAGCATAATATAAACATTTACTCTTATCCAGCAACTTCAATTCAGGAATTATTAATTATCACAGGAAGCCACAAAACAGCTCACAATGAGTGATTTATTCAGGTAACATAGCCACTGCTGTATTTATGATTAGTCTAATACAAACAGTAGGTTTCTATTCATTATTTGCAGTTCTGAAGTTTACTGAAGTAAACACTCACCATTCACAAAAGTGCAGCCTTGTTTAAAGACTGAATTTGTTGCACAGGTTTTGCTTTTTGTTGCCACCTTAGTCACATGCTGTGGGTCCCCCTTGGAGTAACATTTTACTTAAGAATAGGACCCTAAACTGAGAAAGCCATCCCTCTCTGGGACTGATGCAGAGGGAAGGCAAGATGGAGGGAAAACCGAGTCTTTGGAAGGAAAAATCTGATAAATAAGCTCATGGAGCTTCAGGATATTGAATTAAAATGTTCTGGTGCTCTTCTGCAGAAGAAATCATATTAGATCCACATGCACGAACTGCAGACTTTCAGGAAGCTGGTGCCTTTGCGATGGCTGTGTAGGTTACTTCGCAGACTACGTGCTCTCACCTAACGTTTGCACCAAGGAATTCTTCATGCACATAGATGTGAAATTGTAACTGGAAATATTGCAGCTGAGCTCCTGCCTGGCATGCTGAAAAGATAGAACTGCCACTGTCATGAGCTGAGGGCACCTGTGTTCATCCTGCTCTGTGCTGTACCGTACCAGCCTGCAAGCATCGTGGGGTCTGTGGATCCCCACACCTCATCCTCTGTCACCATTCCCCTGCCACCATTGGCACAGGCAAGGGAGGGGAGTGCGCTCACAAGCCTGCTGTTCTTGTCCCTCGACTGCAGCTCATGTCTCTGGACTGAGGTTTTGAAGAAGGTTGCTTTGCTCCCCACTCTGCATGGCGACTGACACAGCAACTGCCTCCCCTGAGCCTTCTGATGCACACTGGAAATTAGGAAGCTTCTAGGAGGTTTGCAGAAGGAATTTGCTCAAGATACAAAAGGAATTGTGAGCTACTGTGCCTCCAACAGAGGGGAAAGCAGTCAATCATCTACTTCTATCAGACTGCCTGTTTTCTGCTGCCCCCAGTTGTAATGACCACCAGTAACACCACAGCTCAGAAGACAGCAAGGACATCCCTGGTCACCCCCACAAACAGTGCGAGTCACCTCATTTTCTCTTTCATGGAGATTTTCCAGCATCTTCCTGTCAGCACCCAGTTGAGCATTTCACCCCAAAGCATCCTGGCTCCCTTTTCACTTCACTGTGAAAGCGCGGCCCCGGACTCTGACCATGCAACACTCCCTGCCTTGTCTTTAAGCCTCCTCAGACATACTGCACAATTTTTCACCCTACAGTCAACATAGTTTCATCCCACATAGTTCACTCAGGGCAGGAGGCTTTTCTTTGGCCAAAGCGGGCTGCTGGTATGCACCGGGAGACCCTGCTGCCAGAGGACATTTTGTTCTGTGGTGAACAACAAGGAAATGCAGCAACAACAACAACAACAAACCACAGAAAAAAACCATTCTGTCACTAAGCCTCATTCAAGAGAAAGGGAAGCAGTT
Source organism: Sagittarius serpentarius (assembly GCA_034782735.1). NCBI lineage: Eukaryota > Metazoa > Chordata > Aves > Accipitriformes > Sagittariidae > Sagittarius > Sagittarius serpentarius. Next base: position 61,343,152 of record JAVKLA010000074.1, read on the forward strand.
GGTAGCTAGCCCTGATGGTACCTCTGAAAACACAAGCTTTACTGCTGCTGAGGGAATTTCCTGGTCTCCCAGAGGCAGGGATGCCAGCCCCAGGTGTGCCCTCCAGGAGCCACTGCCTGAGGGAAAGAGTCCAAAACATACACATGACCAGGCTGGTGAAATGAAGGTTGCCCAGTGCAACAGCCTGAGCCAGGCAGACCTCTCTATTTGGCATTGCTATTTATTTTCTGAGGTTTAAAAAAAACCAACCCAACAAACTTTCAGGAGGTTATGTCTCGGGCTCTTGGCTCCCCTGGATGAGGGTGGCAGCTGATGGCAGGGATGGGTGGCTGGTGGCAGGACAGGGGGGCTGCAGGTGAGCAGGCCAGGGGCCTTGGGTCACACTGCTGCCCCCCAGCCCATCCCTGGGTCCCCCCTGGCAGGGCTGCTGCCTGCCCCTGGGAAAGGCTCCAACAATATCCAACAGAATAGCAGCATTCCTGTGTTTAACATCCCCATTCCCTGCCTGCGCTGCTTTCCAAAGTGAGGATGTTATCCCAAGGACCACAGCTCAAGTCCAAAGTGTCACCATACTCAGGCTACCGACCTGTCTTGCCATCTTGAGCATGGCAGGCAAGCTTTGCGCCCCTGAGCTACTGTACAATGCTGCACAGCTGCCCCGCACAGCTGCCCTGCTCCAGCCCAGAGCTGGCTGCCTCTCACTAGTGGCAGGGAAGGATCCCCTCTGATAGGGCTAGCAAGAGCTTGGGTGAAAGGTATTAGCACATACCAATACTACAGTGTGCTTCTGTCTACTGTTGTCTATAGGAAAGTCAGAAGCCTATTAAAATTTGTAATAATTAAGAATAAAGTTACCTACAAGAAGGTAGGTTTCTCCTGGGAGGAATTTGAACAAAAGCAAGAGTTTGGTGATTGCAGCCAGTTTACAAAAAACTGGAACAGTTGCTCCATATTGGGATTTATTTCAGGAAATAAAAAACAGGGAAAAACTGGAATGCCTTTATGCACTATATCACACACAGGTAAAATTACATGTTCTGAAAAGGGCTGTGATTTCCATATTGCAATTGGAAAAGCTTTTAGATATCAAACACATTATTTTGCAACATACTGGCACCATCTGATGCGTTAGATATAATCCAGGGCTTCTTAGATGCCATTCAAATGGTTTGAAGAACAGAAATGAAGAGCTTCACTTCGGGCAGAAGCCAGTATATCCTTTTCCAGAACAACAGATATATCTTTGAAATCTTCTATGGGATTTATTATGGTGTGCCTATTAGCATCAACATATTTAAGGATGTGTGTTTCCATTATAAACCCCTATTTTAAAGCATTTTATAACTCAGCTGTAAACATATGGCACTTGGCAGAGACATACACAATTCATCTGTTTCTATACCAGTATTTTTAAGTGTGCATGCACACACACAATCAATTGTGGGATCTTAGTCTTTAATGTAGTTCAGTAGCCCAAAATGATCTAAATCAATAATTTGTCTTCAACTTCTGACATAGCTCTTTACTTTCACTGCTCTCCTGATGTAGCCAGTTATATTTTGTTTTTCAAACCTTAAAAGCAACTGTTCTTATACTGTACCCACTTCTCCCAGGGGTTATAGTGTTATTGCCAAGGGAGTTTAACCTAAGGAGGGAGCCTCCCTCATCCTCCCCATGCACATTTCTGCAGCAGGCCTATAATGAGCTATTTGGTAAACAAGCAGCAGTCTGAAAACCTCCTTTAGCAGGCGCTTACAAAGGCTACCTTTAAATAGGAGAATTTTTTTAAACACTAGGCTGCAAACAGCTCTGATGATACATTTTCAAAATATCAGCAAGTGAAACAGAGCTGCCAAGCAGCAATTTGTTTAAAGTTTTATTTTTCACTTCTGTTCCACTTTTTATTTTAGGCTGTTAAAAAGAAAACAAAGGAAATAACTAAACGTAAAGCTTCTCTATTTAAGAAAGTCTGGCTGTTCCCGCCCCAGCCTCCCTAGTGAACTCCCTCATGTCCATATCTGAATCTCTAAGGAGCACTATGTCTCCCACAGATCTCTACAGGCAGACCAGGACAGGCTCCTCCCAGAACCGTCGGTGGAGCTTTGCAGCAAGGGGTAGAAGTGGGGAGTCACTCCTCCAGAAGCTCTGGGCAGATGCCCCCAAGGATGATATACTTTGCGCAGATGGCCCGGCTCCCACCAGCTGCTGAAGGAGCAGGCTGTGCACTCTACTGTGCTTCTAAGTCCTCTTTTTAGCAAAGTACTTTAAGGAAGTGAGTACCATTGACCTTGCAAGGACTTTTCATGCACAGAAACTCAACCACCTGCTCCCATATCTTGCTAATCCAGAGACCTAAATCAATGACTGTTCCAGACTTACATCTGGTCTTCATGTTAGGGATCCCTGAGACCTGCCATGGGAACTGCTACTCACCCAGTATATAGCACAACAATTCATGGAAAAAAACCCCAAAAGCCAGATACATTTAGTCTTTTGGAATTACATCTTCCAGAGACCAGTATCTTGTATGTGCTTTCTGTAGTGCTGAGAGGGTGCTGCAGTTGTGCTGCCAATTGTGCAATAAACGCAGCAAACTGAAAACCACCACTGTTTGGAAAATCCAGACATCAAGGACCCATTGAACAAGCCAAAGTATTTTTTTACAACCAAATTCCAAAATGCTATCATTTCTGAATTTAATCACAAATTCACAGCATGGCAGTTAAATAAGCAGTTTAATTCCTCATGATTCTTACATACAGAAAATCACCAGAATTGCTGGTAAGTTAAAACATCTGCAGAAAGCCAAGAGCTGCACAAAAGAGCGTTCACTTCAAACAAAGGATGGGATGGGGGAACCCAACACAGGGAGGCTCTAAAGATGTGTAATCTCTCTCAGTCACATGCCCTGCACAGGGCTCACCCTGTTGCCTTAATCCTCACCATCGTTTGTCCAGTAGAGAAGTATTTAGTACTAGGGAAAGAGGAAACAAGCAGTTTCACTGGGACTACCTATGTCTATGGTTTATCAAGCCGTGTAGTTGTGGCCAGAAACAAATACGTTACCTGGTTGTTTTGGCTCCCTTGCTGTCCTTTGGCCCGGCCATAGCACATCCTCACAGGATGTACATGGTGCTTGGAAAGACCAAAGCTACAGATATCAGCTAGTGAGCCAGCCTGTCCTGCGCATCAGTCCACAAATGTTTCACCCAACTGCAACACCTGAAGAAAAGCTTGGGCCCTTGGTTAATAGCCATGTTTGGGCTTGGTCTCCCCCCTCATCCCCACACTGCAAGGTCAGTCCATGTCTGCCCCCGCTGAACATGCTCACCTGTAAACACACAACTGAATAGCAGCAAAGACAAAGGGAAAGAGGGCTTCAGTTGTACCATTTGTAATGCATTTAAGAGATGAGGTGCAGTCTGCCTGACTTGTTTCCCTATGCATAGGAAAAGCTAGGCGATAAAGAAAGCATTACAGATAGTCATTGTGCCATTTAACAAGATTAAGGTCATCTGGAATTGGAGGCCACAAACCCCAAATGATTTTTCCTGCCCACTGACTAGGCAGAATTTGGTACTACTTCTCTCACCACTGTTCTTATAAGTAACAGACTTCCCAAAAGTGTGTGCCAAGATCAGCCTTGATGTAATTCCAGCAACTTCACCAGAGGAATATTTAGCTCTGTCCTTAATCACCTTCATCCATTTTTTGACTTCTCAGTATCCTTCTATGAACAGTGATTTGCCTTTTATTCCTGGGACACCAAACCAAGATGACTTTGTGGTCGGACAAGCAATTCAAAGGTCAGAGTGGTGAGCTGGAAAGGCAGACAGTGCTGGTTCTACATGCTAGCTGTGGCTGCTGCCTTAGGTCTCAGCTAAACGGCCCCTAAAGTAAGGGTGACTGAACAGCTCACCCTTCTCATTCACTGCTCCACATATACTTCCAACACCACAGACCGCAGTTACCAAGCAATAGCTCCATTGCTAATTTTACATCATCAGACCCCAAGCAAGAAATGCCATACACATCATCTTCCATGTAAGCATTTTTCCAAATATGAAGCTCTTGAAATTATGTATACTAAAAGACAAAGGCTAAAGAGAAAGCAAAGGGAAGTTATAACAATGATATGCAGTTGGTACAAAACTCGGTAAGAGACTCTACTCGCTGGCTCTCGGGCTGACAGGATGTCGTGGTTTAACCCCAGCCAGCACCTCAGCACCACGCAGCCACTCACTCGCTCCCCCCCACCCAGTGGGATGGGGGAGAGAATCGGGAAAAAAAGGAAAGCTTGTGGGTTGAGATAAGAACAGTTTAATAGAACGGAAAGGAAGAAACTAACAATGACACTAATAACAACAAG
>JAVKLA010000074.1:61374042-61384958 GCA_034782735.1 Sagittarius serpentarius
CAGCTCAGACAAAGTGTGTGCCAGTCACTTTGCATTCAGAGAGAGAGGGAGATCTACAAACCACCATGGCTGATGCTAAACAGGACTTTGCAGAGGGAACAGCTAGAGATGAAGGACACTCGACAGCACGTACAGAATTCCCCTAAAAACAAACTAGAAAGTGTACGGCACACAGCTACTCAAGCACCCCCAGCTTCTCTCCTACTCAGACCCAGAGTTGCCAGGATAAGGGATGGATAAACATCACGTGAAAGATCTTTAGTTGTTCTCTTTGAGAAGTGACATTAACATCGAGCACTTGTACAATTTTTTTCTGTCATAAACATATACAAATACTGTAAAGAAAGTGAGGTACTGAGGCCATGGGACTGACATAATTCCTTACTGGACTTCTTCCTATGGCAAAATTGCTCTGTTGACATGGCGCTACGTCTATGAATGTCGAGATGCCGTGTCAGTTACCACTAGCCTGCCCAGGCTGGGCTGAACATCACAAGACACAGAAAGCAAAACACCTCTGTAGGGAGTTACATGCTGAATGAACTTGTGTCCCCGGATAGCTGTCAGATTTAAAAATGAACCAAGTCTATTGCCTTCAGAGGTAATCTTCCAAGAAAAAGAAATAAGGAAAAAACCATCCAAGTCCAAATCTGCCAGCTCCCAAGCGTTTAATTTTATCGCAATTATATGAAATACGTATCAAAATGCTGAGGATTTTCAAGATTATGAGGGTTTTTTCCCCAAGTAAATATCCTGCATCTTCCCCAGTTACTAGCAAAGTAGCCATCTTTGCTTGAAGAGGACTGGACAAGGTTTCTGTCAGAGTTGATAATCACATTTTAGATTAGAAGGCATGATATTGAATAAGAAGAGACACCTCCTCCAAGACAGCAGTGTTGCCTCTGCACCCCACACACACCTGGCAATGCAGACTGCACATACACAGCACATCCCATAGACAGCTGCTTTAGTTTCTCACACGCTCAACTTTAATGCAGTTGCAACAGATGTCTCTTTAAATAGGTATTCAAAGGCTTTGTAACTGCAAACAAAATAAAAACCCCAACACCAGAAGGAATACAAGATTGTAGTCAAGCAAAGAAACAAGAAGGCTTTTACATGACATACTTCAAGGACATCCAGTTTTCATGCAACATGTGTTTAGAAGCACCAACTGAAAAGTTAGAAGACCTAACTAAACACAAATACTTGCTTTGAAAACTTTGCAGCCCCAGCACAAAAACCCCCACCTATTTATCCTTTCTGCAAGGACAGTATTAGTGAAAATAATTTTGGCTGGTCAGTCCTCAACATGTTACTTGTCCCAGGAAAGAGTGCTAAATTCTGCAAGGCTAAAGTATATAAGATAGAGGTTATACTACATGTTGCAGTCAGTGCATATGTTTAGGCTCACCTTGGTTAGCATTTGCACCCTGAGGCAAAGCATTGGTTAAATTGGGCAGCTCGTTTCCATGGTTTCCATCTTCCCAGGGACAAACATCCACACTGTTCCATTTTTTCAGCTGTTTTAGCCAACTGGCCTTCTGCTCCAACTTGCAGTGGGGATTTAAGACTATACACATCCACAGAGCACCTGATTTTAAAAAAATTGCTAAATTATGTTTTCTATTAAAAATGCAGCAGCCAATGACTAATTGCAAACTTCTATACTGTAACACTTTTTCTCCCCTCAAAGGCTACACTGCTTGTTTCCCAGCTATGCCTAACACCAGGCAGACTGAATTCCTGACGCAGTATCTTGGAGCTGGTGTGGCCCATCTGAAGCAGCTGAAAGACTGTATCAAGCCAGCCTTCTCAATTAAAAGGCATTAAGTGGGTCCTTTGTATTAGAAAATCCATAGTTCACAATGTATGGCCCATCAGACAGGAACATCAGTCAAAAGCAAACAAGAATTCACATAAAGTTACAGCAGGAAATTACCCAAGTTTTTCTTTTAATTTTTGTACCAGAAGCAAATGTTGTTTTCTGCAAACAAGAACTATGTATCTTCCAGCTTCCTATTACAGGAACCAAAGAAGTGCATTAGTAACAAATATATTTTGTAAACATACACTTCCACACTCAGAACCCAGCAGAAGTACTGCTGATTGTATAACTCATTCCCAAACACACCTGCATCTCAGAGATCCAGTGAACACTGGTTTTGTGCAGTCTAATAGGAATAAGATACTTTTACTGCAATTACTTCAGTAATTTGGTTACACTAGAAAATTTATTTTACATTTTCTGTTTATGGAGATTGAAGGGAAAGCTAATTTGTGCAGACATTTCACACATACCATCACTTTGGAACCTGCTTCCTGAAACTACTTAGCAGGGCAGGCATAAAATGCATCAGGGTCTCTAGCAACTATTTTCAAATGGAAAGATTTTTCTCTAAATAAGCTGTCTCTTCGTCAGTGTGAACTTTGACAGAAGCATGAAGACACCTGAAAGTACTGTGTAGCAGCAATTCATTTGCTCATTAAGAACGTGCCTTATACACTACAAGAGATTTAGAGAATATGCTTGAACTATGCAATCTTCATGGCAAGCTTGAAAAAAAAAAAAATAATAAAAATGCAGCTGGTTCTTCCAGGATAATAAAGTTCTCACATTTAAGTATTATTTTGCTAAGAATGCTAAACAGATACCCAGGGCACAGGCCATCACTTTACATTTATTCCTGAAGTAACTCAGCATGTTGGTATGCCACAGCACAGGAACCAGTGGAAATACAGCTTGATCCTTAAGGTTGCAAGTCCCCTGATACTCAGAACAACATGGAATGCAGAAGTAATACCAAAGAAATCCAAAACCCACAATAAATATGATATGGTACAGTGCAGAACACCAGAGAGATACTACATTACTGCAGATTATTACTGCACAGTAGTTAAATACAGTACAGCAAGTGTTTTCGGTTTGTTTTGTTGTGGTTTTTTTCTTTAAAGTGTCTGAAACTTGCCACGGGAGTGAATAAGGTCAATACTATTTTTAAAAACTTCTTTTAAAATCGAATCATATGACTTTCTTTAGACACACTTGTCAACACACTTCACTCTCCAAACAGTCAAATTACAACTGGTTCTTATTATTGAGCATCAATGCATTCAGCACTGGCCAAGACAGAGCTACCGTATTTCTTGCAATCTGCAAAACAAAACAGAAGATAGGGCATACTGGAAAGCCTTGGAGAATAGTTAAGTTGGGCTTGCTTATTTATTTTCAAAATCCAGTATCACTTGAGGGCACTAAGGAGACACTGTACCTCTCAGCATCCAACAAGGAAAAAAAACCCAAAACCATTTTAATAGTTTGTAACCAGATTCCCACTGTTTTCAGACTGAAGCAAAAGTGAAGTGGAATACCTTAACTGCATTTGGCAAGCATTGCCATCACCCAGCAAGACGGAAGACACACTACTGGTTACACCATGCCCCTACAAAATGAGTGGCCTTTTCTTTTTCCACATCTTGGAAACACCACTAGAGGCAAAGAAATTCATTTGCCTTCTTCAGAAGCTCCACTATGCATGCGGTACATCTAAGAGGGAGGAGAGGGAACATATACCCCAAAGTACCAAAATCCTTTAAAAACTTCTTTGGTTTAAAGAAGGAAACTATGTCAAGCATAACTACATTGTTAGCAGAGATTGTCTCAGCAACGCAGGCTATTTTCATGCAAATGAAGCACAAGGACAAGTGTATTTCTAATAAGCCTCCCACAAACCACTTAAAACTTCAATAGAGCCCAACTGCACTCTGCTCCCAGTGACTTCAGGGTGAGCTGCATGCACGTCTGACATCTCACCCAGCTTTCGCAGCTGCCCGATTCCCTGCAGGAAGGGGAGTGTGAGACAAAACTCCCCCACCAGAAGAGAAGGGAACAGAAAGAGCCTCAGGCTCAGCTCCTGCAGTGCTACAAAGGCTACCATCTGGGAGAAGGATGCATAATGCCAGTGACCCCACACTCTTCAGCCCGTTTGGGTTTCTAGGTTTTTTGGTTGGTTTTTTTTTGTGTGTGAATTTTTTTTTCTTCCCCTGCCGCCAGCATGTGCGCTTTTGCCTGTATTTGTATTTCTTCTTCCTCCTGCTTCCTAAGTGCTTTCCCCCTCCCCTGACATCTGCTCCATTCTGGCTCTTTCAATTCACTGGTTCCTGTCCTGCTCCTAGCGCTGAAAAGTCTCAGGAAAATGTTCACTTGTGCCCGGATTTTTACCACATGCCAACTGGAAGGTGCCTGGAGGATATTCCTCCTATTTCACTCTGATGCTGCTCTGTAGAAGCCCCCCTGAGCTGGCCCTTAAATGTCACCACCAACCTGGAGGCTTACACTGAGATGCAGAGATTAGATTCTCTATTTTCTGCCTAATGGCTCCCATACAGCAGAAACTGCTGATCACGCTTACCCCTTACTACAGACAAGACTTCTGAAAAAAATGAAGGGCAGCTACTTGTAATTTGTGAGTCAGGTATCTAAACCCATTTCCAGTGACTTCAGTCTGGAAACTCCTGTTGGTTAACAGTCAGTACTCAAAAGAAGTTTCCCAGAATACATTCCTGGCATTCTCTAGTTTACCTGTTTGACTACATTTAATGATGTCACCAATGCCAGCTGCAATATGAACAAACGTCTCATTAAATGAAAAACAAAAAACCAAACCAACCAACCAACCCAAAAACCCAGAGAATATTTTTGTGTTTACATACTCTGTTTTTCTAACACAGCTCACTCTCTTCTTCCTGTCTCTTTCCCCAGGCACCAGGTATCTTTTCATAAAGGTTCTCAGCAAGATGACACATCTTCCCCCGCCCAATTACATGCTACTAAACCAAAAGTAAAGTTCTGATTTGGGTCCCTTGACTGTGACCTATGTCTTTCCAATACAAAACTCCTCACAGCACAGTGGCAACATTATCAAAACCCAATACACAAAAATTTTTCCCCCAACAGATAACTAGAAAATATGACATGCTGCAACTGCAATTTGGTATGAATTTCACAAGGGAATTAATATTAGAACCATCATATTGCAGTGAGGAATTGCCTGTTTTGGTTCATCACTAATCCTCTTGACCTGGAAAAGGCCAGCTTTGCCAAAACAGACCTTTGGTTTGGACAGTCCTCTTTTTGAAAATGCATGGTTGTCATTCATCTCTAGTGTGCCTCACACCACAAAAAAGAAAGTTACATTACTGCTTTACACAATGCATGCCTTCCTTGTACATACAGAATATCAGCACTTCTGCGTTTCTCAGTGGACATCTGTACCTTTGAATCATGAGGCAGAAAGGGACAGCATGCCTTTACACTGATTAGGATTTAAATACGCAAATTGAAAAACATTAAGTAGTGTTCAGTCACTGTAAAAGTAGATGCTGTAATAGTTAGACATCCTGTGTATGCATGCATTCACAAAGCCAAAGGAAGTGCAAGGAATGTATACAGACTCTCCTGAGAGATTAAGCATTGCTCAGTTTTCATAGATCCCATTATATTTTACTCTTGCCCCAGTAATGGAAGCGGTTTTACTGGGGAGCTAGGACACTGACCATGACTGAAGATCCAGTGTACCATTCTGTTTGACTGTGATTACAGTCCTCCCAAGAAATCTGCTTTTCCTAGAAATATTATGCTACCTTGTCAGGGCTGCTGTGTAGCTAAGCTTGGTTCAGTATTTCTTACTTACAATACCTGTGCATCAATGGCTGAGACCTGGCCTTTGCTTTGGAATTTTACATTTAATATACTTAAGATCAATCCATTCATTTGCAAAATTAAAATATGCAAGAAACGGATGCACATTTGCTGTGACATTTCTTTGCCCTTCCCATTAACACACATCTCTTTCTTGAAAAATAAAAACTCATAAGCTACCAGGTTAGTAGGATTTGATCATTTCAAAGAAAATGGAGCCAAGTAATCAAGATCATTCCCTTTGTGCTACAGACAAATCAGCTTCAGCAATTGCTGCACACTTGCCACTGTGCCCCATTTGAGCCTAATCAATTCTACTACAAAAGCATCATTTTCCAGTATTGGAAGTACCGGAACAGAAACAATACTAGGAGACAGAACCTATGACCCCTTTAAAGTAGAAGTGTCAGCAAAGAATTTTAAAGTGGTTTACACCTTGACTTTCACTGGCACAGCCACTTGGAAACCTCAAAGAAGGCAGTACACGGTATTTATTGCTTCTCAATGAGAAGGACAAGTGCCTTCAGCATGACTGGCAAAGCCACCTCCCTCCTCCAGGCACAGAGAGATCTCCATTAGAACAAAGCATAATCAGGAGTCCCACTAGAGAACGCTCCAACTAAGCAGTTGCTTTTATGGAATAGTAAAGACAGGCAAAGCACTTCAGTGCTGTTCTCTCCTCAGTAAGAACCCCAAGGAAAAGTACCCTTAGCATTCAGTTGGATCTCAGTTGCAATTTTATTCATAAATACAATTCCTTAATGCATTCTGGTTTCTCTGTGCAGCCTTCAGAAAAAAAGGCTTTCTATGGGTGCTGTGTTTCTTGGAGAACAGAATGTTTCATTTTGCTCTAATTCATTCTATTACTGAATTAAACTTTGATGTATTGGTCCTGACAAGTGCTTCATGCTGATTGTATTGTGTATGATAGTATAATCACTCCCCATGCATTTCACACTAGCTGGCTGATTAATGCAATAGATTACCTGCAGCACTGATGGCAAGAGGGAATCATTGCCCTTCTGCACACTAAACTCTGAACATGCATTAGAGGGAGTGGAGGTGTAACCCAGGGACAAAAAAAATTACTATCTCCTTAAGTTCCCCTTTCTCTCTTGCTGCATACTGCTGCTCCAAGGGTTAAAGGCACACATGTATTTGGCTGAAGGGAAACGGATATTTACACACTGAGATTCTATTCTAAGCTATCATCAACTACATGCTCTGATGTCTGAGTCAAGTAAAGAAAAACTGCTCTTGTCTTCCTATGTTTTCAACTTCTAGCACAATGGAAAGAGGAATTAACCAAGCACTTGTGTCATTTTGCATGAGCCCATTGTTCTGGGTTATGCCTTTTTTAGTTTGTTTTAAAAACTGCTGCATCTTTGTAGATACTGCCATTTGACCAAAGGGTTTCATATAAGAACAGAAATTTGCTTGAAAGGTAGCCTAAGACTACAATCTCCCTAAGAGAGCACTCAGGATCTATCACATGTCCATTAGATGTCTGTCTATGCACCTGTATTAACCTAGAACCGAACCAGTGTAGCAAGGCACAGGCTTATTAGTCTAGAAAGCTAGATGGAAGTAGAAAGCATCTACAAATGAGTCTCACTGATTAACTTGCCTAATATTCACAAAACCATTCATTTGTTCACAATCAATTGAAGGTAAAAGCATTGCTAATGCTAGCACAAAAACGGTACAAAAATACTCCTTTGAGTATCTTAATACGATTCTTCACAATTTTCAGCAGTTGCCAATATTTACAGCTAGGCAGTGAACACAAAGTATGCTCCTGCCCAAAACAGAGATTAGGTATTTTATCAAATATTTTAACTGCTAATAACACTCTCAGCAGTCAATCTATTTTCAGAGACTGACAATTTTCAGAAGAAAACCTAATGTGACTACTAACATAAATACACTAACCTACCTCTATTTAAATTTATCATTGAGATAATTCCTCTCACAGTTAATTTTTTAGGAGGATGCAAAACTGGAAAGTTTGTTAAATCCGACAAACAAACCAAGACATTCATAAAAGAGATGAACAGTACCTCATTTTTTTAAAAAAGCGGAACAAATGCAAACACTTCCTTGCATAGTGGGAAGTTCAGAAAAAGGTATGATTGCCACAACTATGCTACTTTTCATTTGCTTTGCAGAAGTGTCTTCCCTATCTATTTTTTAGTCTATGCAGGTATCTTAAATTATAAAGGACTTCCTTTGTTTTGCTTTGACAGACTTTAGCAGGCTGAGGTTCTTGCACCTCTCACTTTAAATGACTTGTCCAATTTTTCAGTTATTTTTCCAGTATGCATGAAACAGAAAACTGGAAAATATCACAAAGCTAGATTGCTGGATCACAGTAAAGCTCAGAAATCAGTGAAGATTCAGTAACTCCTCTCCATAAATCTATTACTTCTCTCTAGCTCTAGTATTTACTAGAAGTGATACTGGAAAATTAAATGGCAGCTTAATGTTACTGAAGTATTAAAAATAAAGAGTGAGAAGAAGGAAAAAAATAATGCTAAGTACCAACTTGAGCTAATAGTAAAACTCTGCCCTTAATCTTGGCAGTCACGTTTCCAGTTAGGGGCACAATGACTTTTGTACCAGCTCCAATACAGAACATTTTTTTTAGGACATTTATAAGTAAATCAGTTCAAAAACTTAGGAATAGAAACTTCAAAAGCTGTTTTAATGTGGGTACTTCAAGAAACTGGGCTCCTGCAGTAAAAGTACTTTCCATCCAACTGAACTACATGGAAACCCAAACTTTCTGTATGGCATTAAAAATAAGCCCCTCAAGGTATGCTTATAGACTGAAGTTAACTACTTTCACCATTATTCCTCAAATTTGATAAATGCCACAGGAAAGAATACCATCTTTGAAAATAGCTCCCACTTACTGTCATACTCTGACCTCATATGTCCTCATTTCAAATACCATTATGGCACATGCCAGTAATGAAGGAGGAAGGAAATCATCCTCAGAGAAGATGGACAGAACCTTTTTTTGCAAAACTGCAGCCTGGCTCCATTCACTGGGAAAATGAAGGTGACAGCAACAACCAAGACACTCCAGTGCCATGACAGCAATTTCTTTAAGTTGTCATCCATAACTCAGGCTTTAGAGCAGCAAAACTGTCTTGTGATGCTAACTCGGAAGTATTGTTAATTTAGTGCCTCCAACGGCACAAATCATTCTAATACACTGACATACATTAACAGCTTATTCTGTGAAAGAGTAGAGGTAACCATAAGTGCATGAACAGAAGGCACATGTTTTATAACTGTATAGCAACCACGCCATGGAAGCTAAGACTAAACAAAACAAAAGTAAGAGAAGGATTATCAGTTAAGCAAAGATAGCCTAATGGATTTGATACAGTTGAAGACACAAATACACGTAAGGTATCACCCTGTACCTAGAAGTCCCACAATGAAAAACCAAGGAAAATGATGCAAAGCATGGTGCATCCCACCTTCTTTGAAAAACAGATCTTCCTACAGCTTTCACATCAAGGTCAGAAATGTACTATGTGCAACTGATTAATCTAAAATTCAAAATTTGAAGTTAACTTTATTTTCTGTAAGTGGAGGGCATTGGTACTCTCCTTAGCTTTAAGGCAGAACATGATGTAATTAGAACTTGGGATACTCAAAATCATGAAAATACGGATATAAGCTTGGCACTCAAATTTGAAACTTAAGAGCCTTACTGTACCATTTTTGAAATACCATAAAATAGGGGGGAAAGTGAACGTTTCTACTGCATAGCCTATCCTAAGAAGGGAGTGCACAGAGTACACAGCTCCAGAAAAATGGTATTAGAGAACAAAAACTAATGAATGCTTAACTTTAGTGATTCCTTTTCATGGCAGCCCTGAAGCAGTCATCAAATCTGGCATCACGAAGGAATTTCTCTAGGGGCATACTGGCAACAACCCTAGCTGCTTTTGTCCTTTTTCCCCCCTACACTTAAGTACTAAGCAGACATAATCTGTTCAGAACAGCTGGCATGTCCCAGTCACACAACTTTGTCTCTCTAATTACAAAGGGAAGGAATGCCTGAGATAGAAATATAGGTGGAGAATAGCTTCATTTAGTTAAGATTAAAAGAATCTAACTTGGCATTTTCTAGAGAGGAATATAAACTTTTATCAGAAAAATTCAGAGTGGTTTCCAAATTAAAAAAAAAGCATTATTTAACACTCAGTCATTAGTTTGCTCATGGCAAAATTGTAATTAAACCTCTCTTAATTAATCTATAATGATTTCTTGCCTAAACTCAACATTTAGAATTAAGTTTGAGACAATGAGCAAAGTGTTACTAAATAAAAATTTAGGCATGATCCTTCAGGAAATGTATTGTACTATTTCTCTACATGACATGATGTTGTAAAATGTTATTTTAGTTTTAAATTTTAACACAAAAATGTATCACTAATCCAGAAAACAGCCAAAATATCAGCAAATGTGAACTTAAAGTAGAACATCAGGCTGTTCCAACATTTAAAAAGCAGCCCACAACAGGGCAAAGTGCTAGTGAAAAACTACTAAGACTAAGCCTATTAGAACTACTAAGGCAAAGACATGTTATTCCGCTCAGGAAATACCTTTATGACAACAGTCCATTCAGTATGCACAACAGAAAGGATTCTAAGGATGTTACCCAGGAAAGGGTGAATGAGGCTCATGGCACTATGACTGAGAGGTTCCAACAGTTAAAAACTTTAGATAACAAGTGGTTGAGTTAGACAGGTGAAGTTGATGCATTAAAATGTGGCGACAACCCAGCTGGAAGTACAGAATACCTTTCATGTTCTCCTCAACATCGTAAAATAAGATGAGCAGCAAAGACCAGGATCAGCATGACACAAACGCACAACACATTCCTGATTTTATGCACTGCCCTGCCTTGCAAGAGCTCTTTGGACACACCCTCTTCCCCATGACACAGCCATCGTATTTTTGTTCCACAAGAAACTAATCCTTGCCTTAAAAAAATTAGCTCTCCTCCCCCTTGAACAGTTCTTAAATATCAAAATGGAGGAAATCCACGAGAAATGTTTGTTTTGAAACATGCAAATTATGTGAAGTTTCTTCACCACGAAGGCAAGCAAGAGCATATAAAGATACTGAAAACGGTAGTTCACAAAAAAAAAAAAATCTGATCCTGTAATCTACGTGTTGACAAGCTGTTGGG
>JAVKLA010000074.1:61394017-61405041 GCA_034782735.1 Sagittarius serpentarius
CACTCATCTTTCAACACCATTGGCAGTCTTCAGCAATAGCCATGGACTAACAAGGCATGGAGATGGCGTGCCTGATCTGGCGTGAGTCTAAACCACCTTCCCACCACAGCAGCAGCCAGGCATCCTAGGGTGGCACTGGGGAAGCCTCAGCTTCCACCGCCCACATCACTCTTGTTTTGAGGTCGACACAGGACCATCTCCATATCTCTCAACCAGGCACTTGTCAAGATCACTACATTCACTTGTAGTAAGGTGAACAGATTGGTCTAGCCTGCTTCACTCTAGGGCAACCAACAGGATTTCTACACTGTCACTTTTCTTTTGAAGACATGGGACTGGACGAGTAGACAAGAAACTATCTGAACAAGCAACTGGAGGGAGCTGCCTTAGGAGCTGCGAGACAAAGCCCTAGCAATAGCCCGCAGGAAGGCTCACTCTCAACACCAGGCAGAGCTGAAGGTTCAACCCAAAGGTGGTGGCTTCGCTCGGGGTGCAGCACAGCTCTGAAAGGGCACCATGAGGCTTTGGCAGATGGATGGTTTGGCTGCATAGAGGAACATGGGCAGCCCTGAATTTAATCTCTGCAGTGCAGTTTGGTACCAAGACCAAATTCCATTCCCCACTTGTAAACTGGGGATAAATATTACTTACATGCTTTAGAGAGGTGTCATGAAGATAAATTAGTTCACATTTGAACTATGAAAGTGAAAAGCACTGTATAATTATACTAAACATTAAAACCTGTAATTAAATTGTGTCAGTTTATAGACACTAACATAGTAATCTCCCTCCCTCCAACCTCTGGCTTTTTAAACTTCTATCCTGACTGGTCTTTGAAACAGGTTTTATGTCATGTACTTACTGTTAAATACAACAAAAAAATTTATACTCAGTATGTAGATACAGCCCTACGTGCTTAATCATGCACCTCTACTAAAGCTACTAAATTGTAATCTTAGCAATCAAAGCAGCAATATTGTGCACAACTGTTTAACACTGAACACAGAAATAAAATTTGAGAACAGTAACAGCCTTTTATATTTATGGTCATAGCAGGCTACATGTTAAATATAAACAACTCCCAAGTTCTAAAAAGAAGATACATTCAAAAAAATAAACACTTTGATCACTTACATAGGCATTTTAAAAGCAACTGATTTCAAAATAAGCAACGACATTCAAGAACTGGTGGTGTGTACAGAGAACTTACCCTTGAAAAGTAAAGTAAAAAAAGTAAAAACAAAGAAAGGAGCATTGACTAAATAAAACAGGCTAAGAATTGCCTATATTGCAAACTACTCGGGTGCAGATCAACAGTGAAATTTGGTTAAAACAACAGGAAGAAGTCTTTAAGGCAAACTGCTTTCCTGATCCTTATTTCTGAAGCATCACAAGAGTTGTTTAAATCTTCAAATGAAACCATACCAGATTACTCACTCATAGCCAAACTTTGTTTATAAAAATCTTATTAATTTAAGTATACAAATGAACTGCAGCTCAGTTAAATTTTATTAAATGTCATCCTATGGCAGTATTAAGGAGAAGATATGGAAAAATGATTGCAAATAAAAAGCATGACTTACTGAGTACCATGCAAAGATTGAACGGTCCCAGCTAGAAACGAGTACTGCTGTATGCTGACTCACAACAGAACAGTAATTGATTTTATAAACTTAGTGTGCTCAGAATTATTCTAAACAATAATTATATAAAATCAAATATCATAAAATTAATGATTCAAAAATATTATGCCTTTGGTTCCCCAAACAATTCAAAGTTTAGACATAAGTCACTTCATCTATTCAGCCTGCAGAAGAGAAGGCTCCGGGAAGACCTTATAGCAGCCTTCCAGTACCTGAAGGGGGCCTACAAGACAGCTGGGGAGGGACTTTTTAGAAGGGCAGGTAGTAACAGGACAAGGGGTAATGGCTTTAAACTGGAAGAGGGTAGATTTAGATTAGATATTAGGACGAAATTCTTCACCACGAGGGTGGTGAGACACTGGAACAGGTTGCCCAGAGGGGTTGTGGATGCTCCCTCCCTGGAAGTGTTCAAGGCCAGGCTGGATGGGGCTTTGAGCAACCTGGTCTAGTGGAAGGTATCCCTGCCCACAGCAGGGGGGGTGGAATAAGATGATCTTTAAGGTCCCTTCCAACCCTAATCATTCTGTGATTCTATGATCTTGTACTTAATTTCAGAACTCTTGGGTGGAATATAACACCTGTTCAGCAGCACACAGCATTAAAGAAAAACAGCAACTGCTGTGAAGCAGCCAGTGCTAACAACAGAAAATATGACGACAGGACAGGCTGCTCTAAGCTGCTGAGGAAAGTTAATAAATCCCCAACAAGTTTTTAAGTTCCAAAAAAATTCTTTAACTTCCATCTGCACATAGAGCAAAATGCATAAACTTACCTGCTGACAATATCTAACCTCTCCTGCTAAATCCAGGTCTCACAAACATTATATAGCAGCAAGTTTCAAAGTCAGATTAATGTCTGAAAAGGATGTACCTAGATCTGCCTGGACAAATACAGGAACAACTACCCTCTACTTCTGAGGAGACAAATGAACTCAAACTGCTTTCTTCCAGGTCCCCCCTCTTAAATTTTAGTTCATATGCATGTGGTTTTACAGTGGTGAGTGACTCATTGTGAGTCAGATGATCAGAAAATGGGAGAAAGTCTGGAGAAATCTGTATAGTTCTTCTCAGAGCAGAAATTCCAACAGCAGCACTAAACACTCAGGAAAGAAATGGTACAGCTTGAAAGGTAAAAATGAAATCGGTTTGCTAGGCTGTCCTTACACCAATAAAAGGTAGACCCTTTTACACTGTGCACACAACAACAAATCAATGCTAATACGATCTTAATAGGCAAATACACCTTGCCCCCTCTCCCTCATCCTGCAGTTACTTTCCTATTTCCACTCAAATTCTCAGGAACGTCTTCTCAAGTCTCTTTGACCTTCCAACCAATTTATTTAAGTGAAATTTTCCTACCTAAGAAAAGACAGATCCAAGATGACAAACCCAGCTGATAATCTGTCATCTGACTGTTCTCTTCCTAGCCTTACACACCTGCCAGCTTCTTCTGCTACAACGCTACAAAAATTAACAGGGAGGAAAAAAGCCTCAGCTAAGCAGGATCCAAACCTACATCCAGCTTCCTGAGTCAGTATCCCTGAATTAAAACCCAATGTGAAGCCAACAGTTATGCAGCACAGACATCAGGGTATCAGTATGAATATCTACAATTGTCTTCAGTACAGAAGATTAGACCACACAGATCTCCAGTTTTGAAATCATCAGGAACACATACAGCTGCAGCAGTGACACGAGAAAACTGGAACACAACAAATCTTCTCAAACGTAAGTGGTGCTTTTGTGCTTTAAGAACATGCAAAACCCTCTTGTAATGTAATCACCACCAAGTGGAAATTAGCATGGCAAATACAGAAGAGAATTCCCAATAAATCACTTGGCTGTCCTGAAGAAGTTAGTGAACAGGCACCAGGCTCCTGAGCTTCTAAAAGCTTTCCCTTACTTTTCCCTGCAGTGAGGCTCAGTGATGAATCAAGAAAGCATACTGCAACATTTGTATCTGAGGAACTCAAAAGGATCTGTCATTTCACAACAGCGTCATCAGTGTGACTCACTTCAGTAGTTGCTCCAGTAACCTCTTTTGCAAGGAAGGTGGCCAAAGCCACTCATTGGATGCTGCGTAAGACAGAATTTTGAGAAAATGAACAATTATCCAACTCACCTTTTGTGAAAGGAAAGTACTGCAAGAGTTGTTCCACCTCCCTAGCCAGCTCATAACCAAGTCAACAAGACCACTGTGGTCAGAGCTCTTCAAAGTCCCGGATCACTCGTATGTACGAATAAATAGTGTTCAAGAGCAGATTTCTTTTGCCTATCACTGGAAATATATGAAAACTAAAACTAGTACAGCCACTATGAGAGGGAAAAAATCAAACAATTGAAGTTTTATATAAAAACAGTCCTGAAATTGTAACACTGCTAGGTAACACTGAAAAGGATTTCCTCATCCAACTCCAGATTCAAGACTTCCCTGTGATCAAAGCTGTTTCTGGTGTTTCTGTGCCAGGTATCCTCTTACTTTTATAACCAAGTTTTTGTAAGTTTTTCCTCTTACTTACCTGTGCCTTCAAGCAGTGTTTAATATAATTCCTTTTCAAACCTAGTTTAGAGAGGCTGAACTGTTCAAAGCAAGACAGGTCTATGAGACGTTTTTGTGTTACAAACTGAACATCTGCAGCACTGGAGATATGCAGAGTGAATGGTGATCTTATGTTCACCAGCCTATGCTATTAGAACCAGAGATAGATTTCTTCCAGTTATTTTTCACAGATTTATTTTGGTTAACTTTATCACTTTTAATTTAAGGAATTTGATTAAAGATCAAAATAACAGAATTACAGTATGAATCTCAGAACACCACTTACTTGCTACATAATCAGAGAACTTACTTTTTCCTTAAAAGAATCCTGTAAATTTTTAACACTGTAAACGTGTTAAAAAAAAAATCAGACCATAGTTTCATGGCAGTCTGAGAGGAAAAGCAGGAGACTATAGATCCTCTTTTGTAACCCAGCTTTCTTTGGTAACAGCAATTTATTTATTTTCTACTTCAGTTTTTGGTATTTTATTAAGAAATACTAACAGTCGAAAAAGACATACTGCAATCTCATTTACCAGGAAAACAGCAACACATGTAAGAAACATTTTAGTTTTGTGGATATTTTTAAAATATCCTACTCAAATTCATTGTGAAATTTCATAATTTATTATCAACTTAGTTTTTTGTTTCCTATTCTTTTTGTTATTTGGGCTGTGATAGAAGCATCAAATATCTCAAAAAATACCTTAAATACTACTGCGTAATGAGGTATTTTGACAATAAGAAAATAGCTGACAAAGCACAACATGCCTATTATTAGTATAATTACAGACTTAATCTTGATCAAGTTTAAGCACTCTCTGCAACAGCTTGTCGCTTCTCTTACATTACCCATAGTACAGCTAATACAGGCATATACAATCTTCTGTCCTTCCTTTCCCACCCCTGCCTTCCCCTTTTCTCATCACCCTTGACTGAATCTTCTGTGCCGCTCGTACTCACCATAACTCTTCCTTCCCCTTAATTCCTTATGTTCAGGCTATTACCAACTCATGCAATACAAGCCTTCAGCTTACAACATGTGAGCATCTTCCGCTATTGCTTGATGTCCTGCATCTGCTTTAGCTTCCCTTTCTTTTCCACCATCACCCAGCAGCTCTGCCAATCACCTTCTCATTATGTTGCGTAACAACCAGAGCAACAGCCTTGCCTCTGGCCACATCCCCATAGCCCCCAAAGCCAAAACAGAGCACTGCTCCTGAAATTCACCTTCTTGCAACACTGCCTGCCTGGACTTGCCAGGGTCACTAGACCCTAAGAAGAAGGACTAGGCTGCAGAGGAGTCCTGTTATGGGAAAGACTCCCTTTCTTTTTTTCTGCCTACACCGTATCTAACAAATGTGTTTTTCTTGCTCTAGTATTAAGCAGCTCGGTTGTGTCTGTATTGCAAATTCTTTCGAAGAGTGGTCACCCCTCTTAAACATCTAACACACAAGAACTGTTCCTGTCAATGAAAAAACAAACAAAATAAGGTATTTTTAGATACTGAGATAACTTATTCTTCCCCTCTAAGCTGCCCTTACGCTTATAGCTCTGGTCACCTTAGAGGATATTTCTATCAGGTGACCTCACAGGAACACAGGATTAAAACTAGCTGGGTCATCTCAAACCCACAATTACCCACTTTCAGTTCAGCAGAGTCCATAGAAAAGCCACCTCAGAATCCTGAAGTCACACCCAGTACACTTTAAAACAAACATAAGATGTTCAGTACAGGAACCCGAGAGCCATTAAAACCATGTGCAGCAGAAAGAGCAGGAAAGATAAGACCTTTGCTGGTGCTGTAGGCTGCCGCAGCACTAACAGGAAAAAGGCATTGAAATACAGGCTTTCTAGTTCTCCTGACTTCCTAGAGAAATGAAATCCCAAAGGATAATAAAACTGTATTTAATGAAAGAAAAAAACAGTAACACCCACTTGCTTTTATGCTTTGCCATTAGATCAAAGTTATAGAATCAAAATGTCAGAAGATTAGTTAAAGAACAAAATAACAAAAAGATGTTGGTAAGTTGGTAAGATAGCTCCTTTGAGCAATGTGGCTATACAAAGCACACCACTAGTCAGTTTTTCATAGCTGGAAAATATAAGTGTGAAACAGATCTGGCCACATATTAACAGTGCTGGAGACATCAACCTCATTGCTTATGAATTCTTCTCTTTTCCAAAACGTACTGCCTTCTAAACATCTTAAAGCAAAGGTTCTATAACAGAATCCTCTTTAGTAAACATCATCAAATCACAGAATAATTCAGGTTGGAAGGGACCTCAGCAGTTCCCACTCCTGAATGCCAGAAAAAAGCCCAAAACCAAAGAGGAAATGAAGCAAAACGAAGAACAAGTATCAAACTCACCATGGACTTGATTGATTTCTGAATTCTGAGAAAGAATTTCATCTGCTAATTTTTGAGCAGTTGGCAAAACTTCTGTGTGGTGCACTGTGATCAAATACTGTACAAATTTTTGTAGTTGGTCTCTGTTCATTTGAAAGAGTGTCTCTGAAATGGGAAGATGCAGTTTGACCTGATCTGGCTTGCGGATCCGGTATAAAGAGAGTGCGACAACATGGGCACAGTAAAATATGTCCTTGTTTCCACAGCTACAGGTCACTGAGGTAATCTTGCAACGATCAAAGCTGATAGCTACATTGCAAACAGTTTCTGGCTCCGATTGCATTGCAGGCTCTGTCACTGTGCCACTCAAGTGGAAACCTGTGCAGCGGGGGATGAAAAGAAAAGAGAACTTAATGTAAGTAAAATACTGTGTATTATCAATAACCTTTTGTTAATAAAGTAAAAGTCATCATCTATTTCTGAAAAATTATATGCCTTAAAGAACTTGCTTTAATTACAAATATGATTAACCCTTTCTTTTGTACTTACCCTTTTCATTCCATTAAAATCAAAAGGGAAGTAAAAAGCTAGTTTACAAGCCCTCTTTGCCATTCCATCACAACAGTCATAAAATTTTGATAGTAAAAAAAACCGTTTATTTGGTAAATGATAGCTGCAAAAGCAGAGCTGCATCTGATTAAGACCAATGTGAAACTCCCAGTACCTCAGCAAGTCGGCAGCAATTTTCCAAAGCCCACACCAGGGAGCCTGCAGCACCTACCAGCACATTGAACCATCTCTTAATAAGTAAGAGGGAAGTAGTGCACTCTAGTGGCACGAACCCAGGTCCTGGTCTCAACTCTGCCACTGACTCACTGACATAAGTCACTCAACCTCTTTGCTTTCACTTCTCTCACCGAGCTCTTGTTAAAGCTCACCTCCACCCAAGCAATCCAGTAGCACAACTATGTTTGTATAGCTCTTTTGAGATGGAAACTGCTGCTGTTACCAACACACAGGGTATCAGATTTATCATATAGAACGAGACATGCATGCATGGTTTCAGAAGTCAGTGTTATGGTCCTGTTTTCCATTCAACAGAACAAAGCACAAGGCAAAAGATCTAGGTTTGCTTGTATTGTAAGAAGGTATTGTATACCATAAGAAAGATGTTCGCTTGAGCAAAGATGCCACTAGCCAGCACAGCACCCTGTTGAAGCAAGGTCTCAAACTCTGAAGATCAGACCTAAACCCACCACTGTTTGCCAAACATGAAGGCCCAGGTTTGGCTCTCAATACTTTATAAGTAAATAACAGAATTGGGCAGTTTCTTCTGGATTTTACAATGCTCAAGCATTAAGTCAGAGGCACAGATACAGGGCAATACAACTAAATGTCATGTGTTGTACAAGCACTACACTTGAACGGACAGTGCGTATAAAATCTGGAATGGACACTACAAGTACGGTCTTATATGTTAACTATTTATAATGGAAATAATATAAAACCACACTCCCTCAAAGTGCAAAACTGATTTAGTATTCTTGAAAAATCAGAAAAGTATATTGTAGGATGCCGCATCACATGAAAATTAAGTGTGTGTGTGTGGGGAATATACACATAGCTCTACTCCAAAATGTTGTATCTCCAATTGTTTTTAAAAAGCTCTTCAAGTTACAGGAAACAGAGGAAAAACTCTTTTTTCCCCATTTGTTTACACTGTACATTTCAGAGCAGGTTGTGCAGTCAGCATCACTGTTTGGATTACACTCAACTGCAGTAGTCTGATACTCTACCCTGAAGAAGGGCATGTGAACACACTAACCTCGACTCTGCAAGATGTTTACCAGTTAAAGTACTTAAAAGTCAAGGCTGAAGAGGCAGTAAGCTGTAAAGTACACAGAGGAAGGGGGTGGACGAACAAGCCCAGGTGTACATGGTATTCTTGCTCTTGTCTCCACTCAACACCTGCACAGAGAAGGGGAATGGAATTGCCCCCTGCATCATCAGCTCCTCCCTCTGCCCTTCCCTTTGTTTTCAGTTTGTTTGTTTTTTTTTTTTAAAGTTGTCACACCATGCTCCTGTAAGTACCCTCTCTCAAAAAGAGAGGCTTTGTTAAAACTTAGCCAGCTCTATTTATTTCAGGTTAATTGCCAGTAAGTGAAAGTTGGATTGGTGGTCCCAAAGAAACTGCACAGGAGATTTTTCGTTTTAATATCGCTTTCCTGTGAAGCACACATAAAACTGTCTCTCATTATGAGCTGAGCAAAAGCCTAACACTTGAGCACTGAAAAGGCCTGATCCCACTCCCTCCTACTCACAGTAAATTTCTTAACTCCTATTAATTCCAACAGAAGAAGGTCCAATGAAAGATTTTTCTATTAAACCAATTTAAAAAGTGCCCAACCAGCTACTCCAACAATATTATCACTTTTAATTTGTCAGTATATAATTCAAGCATTCAAAAAAGTTAAAATCCTCCTGGAAAGACGAATGTCTCCAGAAATACTTAAAGAGTTAGCAGCAGGCCTGCCTTTAAGTCCCTACACAGTTCAGACATAAACATGGCTCATGGCTCCCCCTCCCTCTCCATTGAGATTTCTTTGAGAATTCATGTTACAAGCAGCAACATTTATAAACACGGATCCTGGTCTAAACAATCACAGCACTAATACAGTCAAGTTACCTAATCTAACCTTCTTAAATTACAGAGGCTTTAAACAAAAACATCAGCTGCCCTTGCAGGCTAAAATGTAGAAGCTCTTTATTAACTATGCTGCAATGGTATACTATGCCTGGTAATTATGAAACACTGTTTTCCGCTTTTTCCATTTGTGTTTTTAAAGAAAGAAATTGTTAATAAATAAGACCTTTAAAAAGGTTTCAACACCGCAGAGAAAATAATTCAGGAAATTTCAGCTCAGAAGCCCTGGTAGGGCTGTTATAATTCAACCTACCAGACAGCAAATGCCACCTTCTCCACTGCCCACAACACTGCAGAGTACTTAACAGGGAGGGCTGTTCCCCTCCTGCAGAGATAGTCTTAGTCTTTAACTTAACCATCTAATATTCTCCAAAGAAAGCACAAAAAGTTAGTAGCACAGAAAAAATTGACACACTGTGCTTTGCTAGAAAGCTTTCACCAGCAGTAACTTACAGCCTGGTGAGAAGAGAGATGTTAGATGCTCCTGGAAGAAGGCAAAAGTAATCACCTGTGCAGGGACTCAAAGATAATGACATTTCACAAACAGATCCAAAGGGGCAGAGAAAGTCTCTTCAGCTAAAAGCTGCAAGCCCTCATTCCAAATAGGCATCTCCCTTCAAAAGGAAAATTCCTCTTTTACTCAAAGTTACAAACCTTTGCTGGAAATACTTATCCATTCCAAAAAAACCCAAGAACACTAACATTTCACTTTTAAACTAAAAAGCTCGTTCATCATTATCTAAAGACAACAGAGTCACAGGCAGAAAAGCATGTGTTCACTACAGAAGCTATTTATAGAGAAGGCTTGTTTCACCTTTTCCCTTCAGCTGCTGCAGTTTGAAATGTTTTACTGTTTTCAAACCAGCACGTGACCGGTTAATCAAGCTCTGCTGACGTTTTCAACACGCAGAGGCTTTGCATTCTGCAAAAATGCATTTAGAAAAGCAGTTGGAGCATTAAGACAACGTATCAAATGAAGCTCTTTTACGAAGTGATTTTGCTTCTGTTGAACACTCACCTCAAACACACCGCAAAAATTATTTAACAGCCCCCCCAAAAAATAGCATTCTCAGCTGCCGTACTTTTGGAAGGGGACTGTGCCAAAGTGCCATCAGGAGAAAAACATTAAGAAGTCAGTGAATTTTATAAAGCAATTTTTGCCAAAATCCGTTTGACAGCATGCGATCCATTAACTAAAAACATTCTGGGACTGTAAGCTGCCTGATAAATGAAAATTCATATTACTACAATGTAGTATATGCCAGCACAAGTATATACGCTTGTCATAAAAGAATAAATACTTTAGAATTAAACAAAAGAAACTTCATACTGTAAGGCACTAAAGAGGAGAAGTGACAGTGGCATGCAGAGAAGTAGCAGCAGGTCTGCTTTTAGTTACTCAAGACAGTTTTTGAAATAGTGAGTTCCACTAATCCAATGGGATAAGCAGCAAAGTTACTGCACTAAAAAAGCATCATCAATGACATTTCACAATTTTAATTAGTTTCTACTGTCACCTCATGTTACAAAGCATCTTCCTCAATATACCCAAGTCCAAAGATTCATTTTAAAAAGATACAGACCAAAATGAACAAAAACTATCAGAACAACAAGCCATGTAAAATGTGCAGGGAAGGGGGGAAGAAATTATAGAATCATAGAATGGCTTGGGCTAGAAGGGACCTTAAAGATCACCTAGTCCAACCCCCCTGCCGTGGGCCACCCACTAGATCACACTGCCCAGGGCCTCATCCAACGTGGCCTTCAACACCTCCAGGGACGGGGCAT
>JAVKLA010000074.1:61408787-61420214 GCA_034782735.1 Sagittarius serpentarius
TCCAGTCACCAGGAACTTCACCCGACAGCCATGACTTTTCAAATACGATGGAGAACAGCTTGGCAACCACATCAGCCAGTTCCTTCAGGACCCTGGGATGCATGTCATCCAGCCCCATAGACTTGCAGATGTTCAGTCTCATGAGGCGGTCTCGGACTTGTTCTGTTCAAATTATCCTGTGATTATAGTGTTGTGGTTCAAGGAAATTAAACAAAAGTGCAATACAACTTTTAAATTAACTACAAATAGTAATTCAATCTAAAATTTTAGACCATTGGTTTCTTTCCTCTCGGTAATTTAGAATTCAGAATTCTAAGGTGTTCCTGTAGACACAGGAAAAAAAAAGAAAAAAAACTCTCATTCAAGGGGAGCCACATTCACTTGTGATTCAGTCAACAACATAGCAAGCTGTTATGGAGCGAACTTTATATGAAAAAATAATTCTGTCTCAATAAATTTTTTAGCTGCCTGTTCAAAAATACCAACAACATGACATCAAAACAAACGCATTACCAACTTAAAAAAATAGCAGGCTGTTCTTATGAACATACAGTAACAGTACTTTAACAAAATATATTAAAAACCACAAACCTCCATTGCATATATCAAAAATATTACCTGTGCTGTTAAGAATTCCAGGGCTTAGAAAAAAATTAACTTTTAAGTTCACACTTGCAATTGAAAGCTTTGATTGACATGCAACCATACATCACCACTGGGTACTGTTTATCCTTTACAGAAAATATAAAAGTGTCAGAACTGGATTCAGAAATACCCTAAAGCTTAAAAAACAGTGCTTTTGAATAGCTTTCTGCCATGTACCTGCTGAGAACACCATGCATGCCTCATCCACTACGCACAAATTACCCTAAAATTAGGAAATATGCTACCAACTGTATTTGGAAAATGGATGTGTTCCTTAATACTGATCCACTGACCGACCCTTTTTCCAAGTAGTTTACAAGAACTATACATATGTTCCTACTCAGTGAAAATGCATGACCTGTTTTACATTAACAGGAGAAGAAACCAGCAGATAAGGTTACTTATAGAGGGGAAAAAAAAAAAAAAAAAAGAAGGAATCTGTTCTGGGAGCTAGGGACTCTTCAGAATGTAAGACATATGCAGGTAACCTCCACCTATGCAAATTTACCTTGGTAATCAGAATCATACCCTCTAACAGTCATTTAAATTAACTTGCAGGCCTATCAGCTAAGATTTACTCAGACTAATATGTTACTTGGCAAATGCCTAATCACTGTGTGAAATGAAAACCACCTCTGCTTCATCTTTGCCTACTGAACAACAAGAAATGCTTACAGAAAGTAGTTTCTAACTATGCCCACTAGCTATTTTTTCGTAACTTAGATCAGTGGTTACTTTTTCTTCCCAAGACAAGCAAGAGTCTAAACCATGTTTACCTCATTCAAATTTTGTCTTAAGAAGTGGTTTTCCTTTAAGATGTCAAAATAGTATCCCTACATTCAATTCTGTCTGAATTTTGGAACACTCTACAAACATATCAACAACACACTTTGAAATTATTATGAAGTCAAAACTTTGCATGCCACCACTCAGCCTGAAGCTAATGTTAACAGCCTATTTATAAACCAGAGAAAACATTGATTTAAAATGGAAAATACTTACCCATGGTACCTTAAACATGCCAGTAGGTATTATACAAAGGTAGTGACAAGTGGAAAAAAAAAAGATTAACTAACAAGAGCACATAAGATGTTTACTGCATGTAATGAATGCACAGGGTATAGAAGAGCTTATGTTTTGAGAGCACTGCCACCTAGAATAGAATTGGCATTACCACTGCACCCAAACACTAACAGAGGACCTGTCACAAATGACCACCTGGATTCCACGACCCCCTTCCATAAAGGCAATAGTCAGGATTTGGTATTTCAGGACTTTTGCAAGCAAGATAGAATGGAAGTAGCATTAAATAACTCCACGCACACACTCCACTTACAACTTGAAAGTTCACTACTGCTGGCGCACATCCAAGAACATGCATGCTGCAACAGTGACAGCACTAGTGACTTGAACAGCAAGATTTATCTGTCCCAACACTGAATTCAACAGTTGTGTTTCAAAAAAATAAAATCCTTCAGGACTTCCTTCAGCAGCCCAAACCTCCAAGTCTGTGAACTGTTCAACTAACTACATTCATTAGACATAGGCTTCCACTAATCCCTCAAGGAAAGCTTGATGACATCTCTGCTGCTCAAGAGCAGCCACTTATCACCGTGGTCCAAGGAGCAGTCATGGATAACTGTGTATGAGATACATCCATACGGACTATTCTTCCCTAAAGAGAAGGAAAGGCTGTTCAAACAGCAAATAAACACAGCTAAATGCCTTCCCCTGCCCAACAGCCGTATAAAATCTGGACTGTTTTAAGACAGATGCAGACTGCAGCAGCTCATGTGGTCTGGAGGTGGAGGCGTTGAACAAAACATGTACCCCATGACACTGGGTAGTAAAAGGTCCCTCAAGGTTTCACGCTTATCCCTGTGGTTAAACAACTTGCAACCCACCCCACAGGAACCCCATATGAACTACAGAATGATGTTCTCACCAGCACTGCTCACAGCCTCAGATCACATCTCTGCAAAACCTTAAAGTCGTCTGCATTCCAATTCATTTAATATGGATATAATCAACCTCATTTTAGG
This sequence comes from Sagittarius serpentarius, assembly GCA_034782735.1. Classification (NCBI taxonomy): domain Eukaryota; kingdom Metazoa; phylum Chordata; class Aves; order Accipitriformes; family Sagittariidae; genus Sagittarius; species Sagittarius serpentarius. The sequence continues at coordinate 61,411,475 of JAVKLA010000074.1, forward strand.
TGCTGGTAAGATTAGCTTTGTGGGCAAACCAAAGCAGCAAAATCCTGGTGTAAAGAGATGTTAAAACAATGCCTTCTAGACAGCAGTAACATAGAACTCTACCTCTAGCACAGTGATGCTCAAATTGTGATCGAGGGTGCTATGGCAAACAACGCTTATGGCTCACAAAGCAGAAGCAGAGCAGAAGCAGACAAGTCTCTTCAACTAAAGGCTTAACACAGCACTGAGCATTCACTAGAAGTGTGAATGCTGGCTCCTGTCAGGTCAAGAAGGCTAGCAATCCATGGCTGCAGGCCACCCTCTATCAGGTACACAATTCAAGCCTTTTTGTTGGTTTTGGGTTTTTGGGGGGTTGTTTTGTTTTTAAAAAGGGCATCCATTTTAAACAAACTGTTCCTCTATGCTAAGAGTTTTAACAGCTCCTCTCTCAGCACAAGTAAGAGCACCAGTAAACAAAATTAAAAAGAAATCTCAATGTAAGCCTGAAAACCCTGAAGCTGATGGGTAGAAAAGTACAGTTTACAGTGAGACACCAGCAGACAGGACATTTATTTATATACATGACAATTTTTCTAATAATATACCCCACAAAGTTCATGTGACAGCTATTAAAAAAAAATCAAGAATGTCAAAGAAACCAAACTTTGCAGAATGTGAGCAAATTAACATTTCATTATTTATGACGCATGGAACATAGCAAGCCTCATACTTTTGAAGGAGACTTAATAGGCTATCTGAGCGGAGGGAAACTGGCTGGAACTGTCATTCAGCAGCTCACTGCAGAAAAAGTATGAAGTAGGTATCATCAAAACTACACTGGTGCTGAAGAGAAACTGGAAGTAAATTCAAAATGAAGGGTAAGGAAAAAAAGGGTAATTAATACTCAAGAAAGCTGCTTGCTAGAAGTGGAGCTACTCAAAAATAACCAAGCTTTTAACTAAGCACGCTGCCCAGACCATCCAGCTAATGTAGACTAAAATGTTTATAGGTGAATTGTAATAGAATATAAATATAGGCCAGCATCAGGCTCAAGTTTACATTCAGGCATAACAAAGGCTGGAAACAAGAGGTTAAGACTGATTACTAATCTACATTTAAATTTTGATAAACAAACATTCACTCTGCTGATGAACTTCATAGGCCCTTGTTTTTTTGCAAAGGGAACAGATTCAGACAGCAGGATGTGCTAACAGTCTGCAAGGATCTGCATCCCAGAAACATGCTGACAGTGCCCAAGAACAAGGACTGATTATGACCAGTCTTCAGAGGATCAGTGCAAAGACATTTGTTGCTAGCTTTTGAGGAGGAATTTGCTCTACTATGGTGAGCAGAAGCTCGCATCCCTCCTGCAGGAAGCAGGCAGTAGAGATTCATCCCATAGCCCAGGGTATCCATCTCCCAACGTGATGCCATTTCAGCTTTTACTGCTACCTAGTTTTTGCATCACATTTGCTGGGAGAAATTATGCTTACTTGCTACAGCACAGGTATAAACACCACAAGTGGGAAAGCAACTGCAAATGAGGAAGAGCAACAAAACCAAACAAACTCAGATTAAATATGCTTTTAATAAAATACCGTCAAAGCAACACAACAAGAAATAGGCTGCTCTTACATTCATTAAAGTAAGTATTCAGAAACTACAGGTTGTTTTAAGCAACTTAAAAGATGCCCTGCCTGTCAAACACATATAATATGGTCATTTTTTAAAGTTACTATTTACATTCTTATTGCTAAGAGGAGAAATTTTCTGTATTACATGTCTACAGTTAAAGGCTTACTTCCAACTAAGAATCATATGTCTCCACCAAAAGGAAGTAACAGAAATTAAATCACCTGAGACTGAAGAAAATATCCAGCAAGACCTGCTCATTTTTAAGGGAGGGAAAGAAAGGATGAACCCAGTCTAACCAAATTTTTTTGTTTGTTTTTTTGTTTGTTTTTAAATTTTGCTCTGCCAGTCCAACCGCATCTCTGCTTTTTTCACACTCTTTATTGCTGCTACCACATGTCCTTTGCTTATGTCACACAGGCTGTATCAGCTTCACTTTGACTTAATTTGTACAGTGCGTCTGTAATGCTCCAACATTGCTTGGCTTTTACAAATAAAGCATGATTAGTAGCAGTTGCCTACATGGCTTTTCAAAGACAAACTGAATTCAACTAACATAGGCCACAGAATAGCACAGAGCTTCATCAGAAGATGCATGAGAGCAAGAAGGAAAAACCTTTAAAAATTACATCCTGCTTGACTCATAACACTGCTTTATCATCAGGAAAAACTGCTTTCTCATCCTCTTGATAAGGGCTTAATCAAAGTCCCACTGTATTTCTTAATGGGAAGCGGATAAAATCCTAAAAAGGAAGGCAACAGCAGTCACTGATACAAACTTGGGGAAAGGTTTTTTAAAAGATTAGAAAATGACTACTTCCTGGAAGGAGTGTGTCTGGATTTCCACAGCCATACTTACAGTTTGGGGAAACACAGCACAGGATGTCTGAAACACAGGCATCCTGCAGTAAAAGGCTTTTAGGTCATCCCAACAACACAAAACTTAACTGATTAATTTAAGAATGTGCTCAAACAGTTCAAATCTAAGCTATGCAAAAGCGCAAGCCGATATAATTTTGAAGCTAAACTGACCTTCCACCAGGAAATGTTATACTTGGCCTAAAACAGGAAACTGCCACTCCTATTTCCATTACTAGTTGTGGAATAAATCATTCTCTTTTGTTTAAAAAGGGAGAAAAAGATCAATGTTGCAATTGTGCCAAATGAAAAATGGCATTAAAACTCCCAGAAAGCAAGGGAGACCCTTTCTTTATGGCCATGATTCTATTCTTCCACTTGTATATTAAATATTCAGAAAGACTTAATTCTTAGCATTTACAAAATATTTCTGCTTCTTTAATTTTTTAACAAATGTTTCTGTATTACTGCAAAAGTCAGGATGTTCACTGAACTGTTATCCGTAATCAAAGTGGAAGTAAAAAGAAAAAAAGGGCTTTTTAAGTGTAGAAACAACAGTCACTACGTAGGACTTTGGGAGGGGCTCAGTTCATTTTGGACAGTAAATTTTACAAGATAAATGTTTTCAGCCACTTCCCCTGGTCACCAGAACATTACAAGGGATTCTAGCAAAAATAATGAAGTACCACGTAGTATTTCCTGACACAGCAGCAAAGAAAAAGCCACTGAAACCATAGTATTGAAAGAGTTCCAGGATGAAAGTCTAAAAACCACCAACATCACAAGTGAGTCACCCTTGTATGGCTGAAGCTAACATGGGGGTAGTGTCTTTTTTTATACCTGCCCAGGGCCAACTGCAGTGGAGCCCCAAATGCAGACTGGAATCCCAAGGAACTACTGTAATAACAATAAAAGTGTTAAAAAAGATCATGCAAAATTCACTTATATTATACATCAGAATATCCTTGATAACACTGGCACATTGCCTAAACCCACACAACAAAGTGGACGTACTATATGAAACCAGGTTCTTGTGGTTCACAGTTTTTCCATGCTGTTAGTAGATCCTAATTCACTTCTCGCTGTTCCAATTACTACTTGATGAAATCAGATCAACATACAGTAGTCATGGCTAGCACACCCCATCGTCAAAACTGGCAGATAAGACTTGCCATACTAGTACTCCTCCATATAGACATGCACCACCTCTTTCCAGACATGAGGTGCAGAATGAATAGGCTTCATGCAAGAAAAATGGATTTCCAAAGGCACAGAACTTTGAGTGCAAGTTGCTCACGTATCTTTTTTATATTTATAAAATACAAACATATGTTAGTTCAAACAAAAAAACTGTGTATGTTCCCAGGCTCTCATTTCTTGGCATCTCTGATTTCTGGGAGCTACGTGCCCAGCAAGCACTTGAAATAAGTAAGAGTAGGTGTGTGTGGGTGGTGGGGGCTGATGTACGCTCTTCTACTGACTAAGCCAATGCTAGCACATTCAGAGCACATGGCTGCTCCTCAAACAATGCAGATAAGATTAATATGCAATTTTCTTAGAGGTAACGTAGGAGCCCACCCCTTCCTCTAAAGCCACACACTAATTCTCCTTGAATGAGCACGGCATAACATTCTTCCCTGCCAGAGCCAAGAAATTCTTAGGAATATTTACCACTAACCTGTGGCACCCAGGAGTTTAACAAGCTACAGTTACTCTAAGTGTTAATCAGATTCTAGACAGTATGTTAGTACATCGCATGTTATCCAAGCCTCTATTAACATGNNNAACAATAAAATGTAAGATGAGATTTTTCTTTTTTTAAATTCTTGCCTCACACACGAAACCAAAACTTTCCAGACAACAATACAGAAAGAGTTAGCAAAAAGTTTGGAAAGGCCGGGGGAAGAAGGAAAAAACAGAACTGCACAATCAAGGAAACAAAACTTCCAGGATAAATTAACGAAAACAAACAGTCTAAGGAAGTAGGACAAATTATACAGCTAAACACAATCTAATTTGTCATTTAGATTTATTAAGCAAGTTACTGGAATTCAGCATGCTGTGGTTTGGCCTCCAGACCAGGTTTTACAGTACATAAGCCATTAGAGGGAGGACCCCAATAAAAAGTACATCTGGTAACATACAGTATTTCTTAACTTTCATTGACAAGCCAAGGAACACCTTACAACCACCTTTTGACACAGGAAAAGAAAACAATTACAAAACCACCATCATTTATTTCACTTTTACAGTACACTGTGCGGGACACAAAAACACATGGAGACAGAAACCAAAAACCTCAAGGATGGCAAGTCTCTCCATCTACCAGTGAGCCAAGCGACAAGCTGCTTTCACGCAATGATGAACTAACTCTCTCCCTTCCAGATCCCTGCATTCTCTTGCCATTTATTTTTGGGCTTCAGCTTCTGATAATCTATCTATACCACAACTATTAGCACTTGTGGTAAGCTAGTAGGTTGTGTGCTTGTGGAAGTGTGGTTAATGCCTCATTTTTTTAGCTTTGGTTGCCTACTAAAATAGTCAAGGGTTAGGCTTGCTGATGAACTTGAAACCCAGCCCACAAGACTAAGTGTAAGTACACTGCTGACTAATTTTGTGACTCAAGGTTGTTTGTCAATTTTACTTATCTCCAAGTAATTGGTCTTGTAGTGGTACTAAATCTCCTTTTTGATGCAGGTTTCATGCCTACAGGTCTACCTTTTGTGACAAGAAAAGGTCCTCTGTCTATGCTCTTAACTTTTATCATAACCTACATAAACATAATTGGGAGGAAGAAAAGGAAGACCATTCCAAGTTCTTGAAGAAAATACAGATGTTTATATGAACTCTGAAACAGATGCGGGCAAGGATGAAGGGTGCCCTTTGCTGGCAGAAAAGTTGAACAGGAACCATGGCTTTAACAACAGTTGTTGAGATTATTACTAATGGTTAGATTGTCTCTCGTTTAGATTAAATTAAGATTAAATTCAGCAACATACTGGACTATTACATCATACCCTTGTCACCAACCTGAGGCTGTGTTGTCACAGTGCACTTAAATAGCAAGACAGAGACAACACTACATATGAATTAGTTGTCAGCGTTGCCCAAGACACTCAGATTGAGAGACTTGATAGCATTTGAAGTAGTTCTCTAGATCACAATAAGAAAGGCAGAAACAGAACAGAGCTAAACTCTGTATGCAGCCTCTGTTGGGATGACAAAGAACTGTAAACTGAAAACTGGGCCTTTACCTTTTAATACTGTCAGTATCCCAGGTCTCATCAAAATAAACGGAAATACTTTAAAGTCAGGCCCCTTACATAGAAGGCTAGTGATTTTTTTTTTATACTTTGAACAGTCCAAAAAAAATTTAAAGTATCTAGAAAGAATGCTCTCAGTCTTGTCCCCTGCAACATCCCCATCCCTTTCCACAAATCTCCCCTGCTCTCTCTCAGCAGAGTAATTTGAAGGAAGCAGCTGGGTACTATGCCAGGGTTGTCCACTGTTTAAAATTGAAATGACACCCCCAAGAAATCCATCCACACCCTCTTCAGTCAAATGGGAAGGAAAAGAACCATTTAACTAGCATCACATTTCCAGAAGGTTAACTATGACTTAGATTATTTTTATCTATTGAGAAACGGTTTAAACAGATCATTCAGTACACCATGGTAGATTAGATCATGTAGCAAGGATTACTATTCCCCATGCTTTTTCCTGTTTAGTCAAACAGGTGGCTTCCTCCTCTGATAAGGAGTGAGACAGATATCAGGAGCTGCAAACATTATCAGCCATTTCCTTTGAGATTTGCCTTTCCTCTCTGCAGTCTGAATCTCTGGATGAGAGTGTGTCAAATGTCCATATACCTCCTGCCCTTCTTAAATTCTCCAAGAAAGTCTTAGAAGTTCAGATTCACAGACCTAGCTTGATCTTAACAAGCAATGATGATATTTTAAGACTAAATGCAGTCACTTTCCCACATAAATACTGTAACATCAGACCAACTATTTTCAAAATACTTTAAGAATACAGAATAATATCAGTAATGAACCTGGAATACTCAAACCTTGTTGGCCCCTGCTTACTCTGCAAGAAAACCCTGTTTCTCAGCAAGAAAACTCCTAGTTCTCACCTCTCACGAGACAATGCCCATGAGATGTGTGAGTGCCAGATTCAGTTGCTTGCTCAATCTTCCAATCTGTGACATACATTAATTGGATCAACAAGCATCCTCACATGCCCTGGAAGAGATATAAGGGAAAATATCGCTAACCTTTTCAGTGCCAATTTTCACATACGCTTTTGCTTGTTTTTATTTCATCTGTTGGTTGCACAAAAAAAAAGTAAAAACCAAGACACCCACCACCTCAGAAGAGACTCCAAAACCTATCACCATCTCATCCCTGCAATGTGCACTTCACATGCCTGCTTGTCCATTTGCAGTGATAACTCCTCAGTTTGCATACAAAGGAACAGATGAGCACCCCTCTTTATGAATTTACCCCCAAGAGCTCAGAAATGTTGCTCCATTAAAAGCACATCTCAGCATATCCTGCTGGTTTTGGTTGTTGGAACACTCGGCCCCTCCCCGATCCCCTCCAGTCTCTCGTGGACCATAGAGCTGAAATTAGCTATTCATTACATGTGAAGGAGTCTCACATAGACCAGCACCCTGCTGCTAAAGACTGCTTCTTTACATGGCAATTTCACAACTACAGCATCTGCTACCTTACTAATAGGTATATTTAATGCTGCTGCATAATGCGTAGAATTATATGCTGTTCATTGCCTGTTTGTTCAGATAAAATGTGCTCTTAAGTAGCATTATTCCCTTTGAAAAACACTGTACTTTGTATTAGGCCTTCTCCCTGGTGTTCGTTGTAGCAGAGCCCCAAATGAGCAGCTCGTAGAGCACTCTAGACCAAGAAAACTCCAGGACTCAGGGTGAAGTAACCAAGCGTGACAAGCGTCTGGCCTACAACTACTAATATAATTTAGTTTATTCCTGGGTGTCACTGCCCAGTCTACAATTTTACATTGTTTGGATACGAAGGGAAGTGGAAAGGGAATCGTATCTTGACAATTGGTAGGAAACCTACTCTAGGCTACTCTTGCCACTGGAAATGTGAGTACTTATATTACAGCAGTGGCCTTTGACACAGATTTTATTCTTTCTACTAGAGGACACTCAAAGCAGTAATATTAAGTTCTATTACATACAGTTATTAATCATTTTGTTCACAATAGCAAACTACCTCAGAGGAAAGATATCAAAAAGTTTTAAACTAGAGAAACTAGGGTTCTGGAGTGAAGTGTTGGACCAGTACATGTAGGATGTTTCATGTCCTTCAAGCAAGACTTCTGTATGCTTCTATGCCAAATGTCTTCTTAAGTCAGTGCCACCAATCCTCCCTACATTTAACTCGGGGGAAGCTTGTTATGAACACGGGTCTTCCAGGTGACAAAATGATTGGCCATCTAGTGTAGAAGGCAGCAAGTACTAGCAGGTATGGTTCCCAGCTCAGATTTTGACTTGAACTATGCACTTCCAAAGCAGCCCAAGTAAAGGTAATGAATCTTCTCTGCATTACTTAAGTGATGCCCTCTGGGAAACAGTACTTTAAACCTGCTTTGGAGCAAGTGATAATTTGCTCTGTGTTGGAGGGCAAGTGTAATGCAAGGCAAAGGAGATTCCAATATACTTAGCTAAAACAAGCTTTATCTCAACTAGATGCTCTGGATTATGCAGGCAGACATTTGCTCTAGAACTAGTTTTCAGATCATTTTCATGTTAGGAAGATTTGGGGGCTATGACAACACTGAAGTACCCCCACAGGCTGCTTTAGGATGTTAGGAACAAAATCCCAACTGGTCCATTCTCCTTGTTCCATGCAACAAATAGACCTACAGATGAGAAACAAGTGGCAGAGACAGTCTTTGTTGGACAGACAGAGCCTCAATCTAGTCTTCTCTTACCTACTATGAGCATGGCATAGTCAAACAGCCCATTGTTTCAATACGAAAGGATGCTCAAGGCTTTCCTATCCCTCCTTTCTTCATTTATGCAGTAGACAAGCCTCATTCCCGAGGACCAAAGGACTCCAGTGGACTGGGCGTTTCCGCTCATCCAACACACACACGTAGGCTGCTCTGATGTGCAACCCCAACACTGCTCTGAGAATTCCATAAGGCAGAGCATCACCCCATTGCCAGACAGCTTACAGAAATCAGCAGGCTGAAATAGGTTGCTGCCTGCTATGCATTGCTC
>JAVKLA010000074.1:61486322-61499302 GCA_034782735.1 Sagittarius serpentarius
CTTGTTCTGCGGAAATCACTGGTCTGACTGTCTTTACGTCTTGCAAAGACTTTACGTTCATCTAGACCTAAAAGTAACTTTTCCTGGTATGCATGAGTAGAAGCATTGATAAATGGTAGAATGCTGGATTTTAGGAGATGAACTTTTTTTCCTGCTACACGAAGGTCATCTTTATACATCTCCAGGGCTGGTTGTTTTGTGTTTCCTCTGTGTCATCCCCTTTGTTTAGTACCCTACTACACACATGAGCTAGTACGAAGACCTAAATCCTCCCATTGTGGTGGTGGTGTTGTGGGGAGGGGAGGGCAGGGGAAGTATTTTTGCTTTTTCCTCCGTTGTCAGATTTTCTCAGAAATGTGTAAATGCGAATGAGTTATGAACCACCAATCTAAAGAAACTAGATGTTTGCAGTCCCGAATTGGGAGAGATATTTTGGCAGTATGTGTCAAGTTCTACTACAGTCACAGGACTTGTTAAGGGGATCCTGGGTTAGTTGTCTTGGACAATAGCTGTGGCTGCATCACCCAACAAAGCCCAGTATGTGTGAAAGGAACACATTCGCCCTTCAGAAGCCTTTTGGAGGTGCAAACAGAATCATGACAAAAATTATTCAGCTGACCCTAGGTAAATGAAATACTATCAGGTGCTGCCAAAGTGTCCTTGTCTATAGGTTGGTGGCAAAACTTAATCAAGGACCTCCCCAAACTTCTCTTTTCCTTCCTTTTCTCAGCCTCCCAGTGTCTTTACCCTCACTGCTGTTTGACCGCTGTCCACATATTTGGGTGGCTCCATCTCACCACAGAGGGACAACATACTCTGCCCGTCCCAAACCGCAGGTGCTTTCCAGCTCTTACCTTCTTCATCTTCCTGCCATCCTGTTCCCATGCAGTGGCTATGTGTGTGAAGTAATCACCAAGGGTGAGAGAAAGGGAAACAAAGATAAATGTATGGAGATCATCGTCTCAGTGAGCCTGCAGGAAGCCTGAGGTGTGGTTGAACTAGTCTGGTAATGTTCTGCCCTTTGGCGCTATTTTATGTGTACTCAGGGCAAATATCTGTAGTGTAGCCACTTTTACATTTAGAGAATACAGAAAATTTGTGAGTACAATAAATATTTTGTTTATGCAGCACATATGTTTAAGTACAGCTTTACATGCTTATGAGAAATTCTTTATTCTGCATGTGCTTCAAAATATGCTGCTTACATTTTGCAGTGTTACTATGGATAGATAGATAGTGTATGTTATGTGTTGGACACAAATACGGCAACACTTTAAATTGTTTTACATGCTGAAAAATCGATTTGATTTTATTTGCAGCTAACCAAAGCACCATATCGAAAACCTGATCTTAATTATGGATACTCAATTCCGCATTTGCTAGGACAAACAGACATCATCTTATGTCAGAGATGAGTTTGGATGATAAATACCTGCAACTTCTCCTCGGGTCTAGCCAAGGGATGCCCCAGCCACTGAGTTATCCGTCGGCCCAGACCCCACTTGGCGAACACACAAACACCTTGGTGGCCAGGGAGGAAAGTACTTGGGCTCCAGGGGAATCCTCAGAGGCGGGGAAGGGAGTCAGCCCGAGCCCCTCCCACAAAGCTAGCTTTGCAGCCTGTCCTGCCTTTTTTTAAACTGTGTAAACTGGGATGTAACCAATTGCTTCTTGTTTTGCTATTCCCATCAGCAGTCTTTTGAAAACTTGACCCAAAACCTTCTGCTAAGCTGAACTGGTAGGATTTCCCCTTCAGCTGGGAGAGATTTTATTGTTCCAGGCCTCAGTCAGGCCAGTAATGGAAATACAGAAGCTTGGAAAGGGTCACTGGCCAAGGCCAGGCTGCCAGTGAGGGTCTTTGGTTAACTGCAGCTCAGGAGAAGAGGACAAATGCCTTGCTTATTTTTCTACCTTCCTTCTCCTTTTCAGATCACTTCCACATCATGTGTCTCTACGCACCACCTGATTTAATAGATTTTGTTACTCTTCCTAGGAAAATAATTTTCTGAATAAAAAGGTTTTGCCTCTTGGAAGGTTTTTACGCTTATTTAGTAATAACACAGGAGGTAGCGTACTCTAGGCGCACAGTACATCTACCTACCCAGAACCAGACCCAGTACAGGCAAATGCAGACAACCTCCTCGTAAGGAAGTGCGTCCATCAGATAGCGGCAGCTTTGGTACAGTAGCGTGGACCTTCGTACACAGCAAGAACATTCACAGCTCCCTTTCTGTGTGGGTGTGAATGCACTCGTCGCTTCTAAGTTCAAACTTTGTAGAAATCCTACTTACGCAAAAGAGCTTTTTGCTCCCACTCACCTTGTGGGAGTGAGCTCCAATGGCAAAAACTTTTCTTTTATGTAGAAGACATTTCCCTTGATGAGTCTTCTATTTGATGTCCTTTCTATTTCACAATGTGTCTTCTCCTCCTATTCTGAAATAGTAAATAAAGGCAGTTCATTTTTCCTCTTTATATTTTTTGTATTGTATCTCAGATTTATCTCACTCCAAACACTGAACTGTTTTCTGTCTCTTCGTACCCAAGCAATGGATACTAATTCCAGAACCTCTGTGTTTCTACTAGGCTTTTTTAATCTTGCTAGATGTTGGGTTTTTTACTTTTTTTATCTGAAGTGATGGCAATCCTGCTCAGAAAAAAAAGCATAAAAATCCTCCACACAATATCTGATCAGTACTTACTGCTAGCCCTTATCTAGGCAGATGGCTTTTTTATTAAGATCCATCTGACTTCAAACAGGCACAGTTAAAGGCTGTAGCAGGAGAAATCAAGCTGAACTGACCTCTACACTATTTTAAAGTGTATTTGCAATTATTAAAATACTTTGTGTGAGACTGGCAGAATAAATAACAACTATATTAAGAACATTAAAATCATTGTAATTGTTAAATGTTTTCTATTAAAAGTCAGAACTGGCTGACAGATTCTCTCAGGCAAGAATGTAAGGGCTGACTGATATTGATAACACCGGTTTTCTGCCTCATAATACAAGAGATGTGTGCACATATAAATTAGTGTAGTTGTAGTCTTCCTTGCTAACATTTAGCAATGCATATTTATACATCTGAATCAGTATAACAACTGAACGCATTTTGAAGAGGTAACAGTGTTTCATTTGAATTTAAATGTCTTGTTTTGAATAAGCAGTTATGTTATGGAGCTAAATCAGTCGGCTTAACAACAAAGGGCAGTATGCTGATGAATTATGTATGTTATCTGCATTTTCTGCCTGCTGATAATTGACAGGTATCATGGCACCTTGTACAAACTTCCTGTAATTATATGCCACATATCAAACACCGACTTATGTGTAATGGTCCTCCCCCCCGCCCACATACATGCAAAATGTTTTCATGTTTTATTTAAAGCTTACAGCATTTTTAAATTTTCTGTTTCTCTCTCCGGTTTACAAGCTGCTTTGCCGCTCAACCCCTTCAACAACGTTAAATTAGTAAGATTTCTTCAGTGTTAGTTTGTCAGAGTCACTCATTCAAGCATTTCTTCCATCTTTTCATTTGTTTTGTTTTTAAAAAAAATAGTTAGGATAAACCTAAGAATATTTACCTTGTAATTGTTCAAGAGAAATCACCTGCTGTTTGGATACTTGTCGTAAAACAGATGTCTCAGTCTTTGATATCAAGTTCCTGTCTTACCGACAGGTATATTTTCGTCATTATGTAGCAGCTTTAGGTAGTAATAGGTTAAAAAAACTGGTGTCTTAACAAAGCTGATTAAATAGCTAGTTCCTTCTTGGTAGTATGCATTTAATTCAGACTAACTCTACCGTAACAACAATACATTAATTGGGTAGCTCTGCAACTGGACTCATTAGATGCAATACTTACTGATTAAATGTAACCACTATTGGCTATCTTAGCACATGATTCAGAATTAATTCAGTGTTCTGTTCCTTGGAAGGAAATTAATTTTTCTGATAATTATTTTAATAAACCTGTGATAATAAAGCTATAATTAAAAAGGAGTCTTTTAGTTACCTTGAAGGGCTTTTTCCTTATATTGCCTTAAATGCACAAATTTATATTTTAATCTAAACACCTACATTCAGTAAATGATATGCCTGGTATCCATAAAAAAAGCACCACTAATACGTGCTGTGGAAGAGTCCCTCACTCTCGTATCATCGCATCTTTGACAGTATTCACTACCAGAGAAAGCGCATGAAACAAAGACCCAGCGATTACAGAAAGTATTTGTGCAGAAAGAAAATTAGATAAATATCTGTTTTGTTCCCATTAATTTACACTTGATTTGTCAGCTTCTTTAGAAACCAAAGCTTATATTTTTATCCTGCATCATTGACTAAGTTGGTTCTGAGGTTCATACCTTAGTAAAACAAGTGATCTGATACACTGCTACTCACTGAATTAGAATAAACTATTGAAGGTATTTATAAAGCCCCTTTCATCAAGAAACACTTCAGCTTTCAAAATATGATACCCTGGGACTCTGGCAGAAGGTGACAGCCTGTGAGCAGTCAGTGATGGCAAAGGAAAGTTAAGGTACTACCAACAGCTAGTAACAACCCTGCTCTGCTGAACTGAAAGACAAAATTTCAGGAAGGGGAAAAAAAGGACACTATTTTTTCTCGAAGGCATGATTTTTGGCAAAGATATCTGGGTGTAGGACCTGTCTGGCTTGAGAGCTCTAAACATCTGAGTGCAGATAAGCAAGGTAAAAAGCAGAGTGCAGGTCTTTCAGCAGTTGTTGGCAAATGGTTATGTGAACAATCATCAATGAACCATACATAAATCCAGTTTTCAAAGACTTAGCGTTCAGCTGGAGTAAACGCAAATTTCATAGGGACACACGGAAACACTCTGCTGTCGGGCTGAGTGCTAACTTCTCTGATTCTACCCCAGCGTGGAGGCCCTATAGCTGATTCTGCAGAAGAAAATATTGCCTGGATTTTTTTTCAAATGAGCCTTTAGGCTGAAAGTTATGAGGAACTGCAACCATGATTTAAATGGAAATGGTCGTGCTCCCTCTCCAGTTTTTCTTTTACATTGCCACCAATGCCCCTAATGCTTCTGAAGGAGGTTTTGTTTTCTAGTTGCTGCTGCTTACCCAGCTTAGCCTGAAGCAGCACAGATGTCTCCCAGGTGGCTGTTGGGTTCAGCGGGAGAAGCTTTCCGAATGATCTCGGACGTACGGGCGCCGCAGGAGGGACTCGGGAAAGCGAGCAGGCTGGGGTGCGTGGGGGACACGAGCCTTCCAGAGGCAGCATGTCCCAGAGACGTACAGCAACCGCTCTCAGGGGGGGAAAAGGGCAAATCAAAGACGTTTCCATCAGTCGGCTTATTTAGCCTCCTAAGATGAAGGTTAGAAGAGGGCGGGATTACTTTTGATAAAAACAAAGTGAGAATGTCTTCCACTCTGTACCCTTGTAAAGAATAATCAAAAGACTCTGTGATCCCTTTTCATCTTTTAATAGTCTCCTCACCTGTCAATCTCCTTCACATAGCCTAATTTGTTTAGGGCTAAATAATACACCACTTCCTTCACAGGACTGGTATGTATTTAGGCAAGTAATCTTAGGAAATTAACCGGACTACTCCTTTAATTAAGGCGTTCAGGATGGGACCTTGGCAAAGACCTTTTCTTGTCTGTGAACATTGACATCAAAAGTGCTTACATAAGGGCTTATTATTATGTTAGAGCAGTGTTATCTGCCTTTTTTTTTTTTAGTGGTGGTGGGCGCCGTTACCGCCTATCGGGGCACTCACAGGCTCCGGACCCCCAACTTTCCATTATAGTGGGGTCAGAGGGGAGAGCATTACCTGCCCTCCTACCAGAGGAACAGACCTGTCACATCGCGGGCACGGACGCCTGCATTCCCAAGCACGTAGCGGAGGAAGAGAGACGGAGCCCTTAGGACGGGGGTGAAACGGGGGCCAGAGCGATTCCCTGGCCCCAGCGCAGGGCACCGGGGAGGGGAGCAGCATCCAGCAGCCAAGGGTCTTCTGTGGGGCTGGGCAGCACCAGGGAGCCCTAAGCAAGCGTCCCCACTCCAGGCGTGTTTCAGTGTCAGCTGTGGGTCGCAGGCCATGGGGTTGTGGAGATTCGGGCTCGTTGGTCAGCCTCTGAAAAGGCAGTGAATGAAGGAGTCACATTGCCAGCCTACAGATGCTGCCTCTAAACTGAGCTTTCCCACGCGGGCGAGCTGCAGCTGGAGAGAACGGCTGTCTGCTCCGCAGACCCACGCGCGGAGAGCTCCCGTGTTGTCCTCTCAGCTGCAAGGAGCTTCTGACAGGGCTTACACCTATATCATTTTGTGGGTAGGCCTTCAAAGGGTGAACCGAAAACGCACTGGTCTCTACTTGCCCCTAGAGAATAAGCACATCATTTCTGCTTATTTTGGCTCTTGAGTCTACCAACAAAAAAGTCCCACTGTGGCAAAATAGGCTGTCATTCTCATAGCAGGCTGACTTGATTAATATAGTTGCAAAGCTTGTTTTGCAATTCAAACCTTGTCAAACCAAATCCAAAACGATTTTCCTGGATAAAACCAATTACAATGTAAACGCTGAATCAGAATGCATCCTCTGTAATTACCAAGGCATTCTGTAAAAAGGCTCCTACAGTAGGCTAAATTGCCTCTCTTATCCTGCCAGCCCTCCTTGCCCCTCCAGACCAGTGCCGTGCTGGGCAGAGGGGGCGGGAGGTCAGCCGGCCTGTGCTGAGCCCCCCCAGCTTCGGGCTGGCTTGCAAGCGGCGGTGCTCCGCTCAGCCCTGGCGCTGCTCCAGGGGGAGAAAGGATTCCTGACAAGCTGGTGTCTGATAGAAATGGACACCCCTCCCGTCCTTTGTTTTTTTCATTTGAAGTCCTCTCCTAGCTGGGTATGCTTCTGTCAGATCAGTTGAGGCATCCGCCGCCTTTGCTCTGCATTGTTACAGAGACGGTGATATTTTAAATTATGGTAGTCATTTGTTGCATGCTTCTATTTAATTTAAAAAAAAGAAACCAAATAAACACTTTTTATCTCTATAAAAATTTCCCTAGACAAGTGTTGGAAGTTTCCTCTTCCTGTAAAGCTGGCAGATGTGTTGTCAGCGTTACTAATTCTGAGATGTTTGAAGAGAAAATGCCAAATTTCTTTAAAAACTGCTTTTTTTATTCGTTAGCAACCTTGATGTCTGTAGTAGCTTTGGGTTTGTAGGGCCTGATTTTTAAGTGACTGGCAGCTTCAAGTGCTCAAATAATTAACAGGAGCCCCCCGAGTTTGGTGTTACTATTTTTGCCAATTAAAATAACGGGGTACAGGCCAGGGCGAGGGTCTCACAAATAATGACTACCGCGAACGGACCTTCCAAAATGGCTGGGTTGTGCACAGGAGTGAGTACGTGTTCAGAACAGCAGGTGGAAACGGTTTTGAGGAAAGCTTTTTTCCAGCTAAAAGCAACAGTTGTTTAAACCGAAAGTTTCCCAGGAACGTCACGGTTTTGACAACAGCAACAACACCACAGAAGCGTGAACGGCGTCCCCGGGCCAGGGTGGGTTTTGAGGGACGAGAAGGAGGAGGATGCCCCTGCGCCACTCAGACGCATCAGGAACGGAAGGGTTTTCCCACCCACCCCCCCCCCGGCCCCGGCCAAGGTCCCGGCACGGAGCCAGGCTTTGTCCTTCTTGCTTTCCTGCTAGAGGTATTCCGCTTTAGAGAAATAATCAAGACCTGCCTGGGCTGGGCTGCAGGAGAGAGGCTGCGGCGGCCGGCGCTGGCCTCGCAGGCGGGTGCCGGGGCCAAAGCCCCCGCGGGGCAGCGAGGCCGACCCGCTTTTGCCCCCTCTGCCCAGAAACACCAGCGCTTCTGCAGAACCGGTCATTGCGGGATCATCTCGCTTCTCTTTTCTCCTTTTATTGGAACGTGCGATTTTACACCTTCTGGTCAAAATGTGAAAGGAATTATCGGGTGCCAATACGGAAATAAAAGACATTTTGGATTTTTTCATAGGCAATTGGCAAGGCTGAGGGCTTTCTGGAATTCTCCAAGCAGAGACCGGGTTCCATCGCATTTTTAGTGCTGTATTTCACTTTAACAAAACAAAGAGCAACAGCAACAAGCTCCCTATCTCCAAAATGTTTCCGCCCGTGCCAATAAATGTCCTTGTGCTGATGATCCTTAGACTAGGAATTTATGTATCATTATATTTCAAAGATGCACTTTAAGTATTTACATGTTAGAACTTCCCGAGTAATACAGACTGTACTTGTCTAGAGCTGTTTCTACAGTACATTTTTTCAACACCCAATTACTCCATACTTGCCTCAAGATAATTTGTGGAAAATTTCATGAGAACTGCAGTAGCCCTGATTTTTACAAGATATTATCAGAAACAAAACAAAAATACGTTACATAAATATACAATATCTCTGTGCCAGTTTTGTGTACCACTTCTGGTTCTATACCATGCACAAGTTCCACATTTCTGTTTCATCAGTATCTGTCGTATTAACAAAATGATAGCCTTAAGACCCAGTAAATGTGTAAAAGTGTGGAAAATGGTGCTAAAATACCCATGACTTAGAAAAGAAAAATGGAGAAAAACATGTAATAAAACCAAGAGATCATTAAAAGCATCAACTCAATTACTGTATTTCCTTACTTTTGATATCACGGACTAAGCAGTCTCCCAGTACTCTGATGAGAGAACGGAGGAACGGACTGTGCTTCGTTGACACATTCCAGGTTTATTGTTGTTTTTAGTGGTAGAAAGGGCGAAAGAAGGACAATGAGGTGAATCTAACAATTGCAGTGATTAAAAAAAATACTGCTGTTCTGGAAAGAAGAATAATTATGGGCTCATCAGTGAGAACGTCCAAGTGAAACTGATCTGCTTGCACCGTTCAAGCCAGACAAACAGTGACGGGACAGAGCAGTACCTTTAGGAACAGCAGCAAGGCAAGTTTAACGTCGTCTTAGCATCCCTTTTAGAACTTAGAAAACCCAAAGCACAGCATTAGTATTTAAAGAATCCGTTCAGGTTTAGCTGAAAGAAGTGGGGAGAGCCCAAGCAATAGTCAAGGGCTTTGCCCCACAAACGTGAAAAGGCCGAACACAGCTTAGAGGGACAAGCATCGGCCCCTGCTCCTGCAGGAGGGTGGGCACCGGGGGAAAACAAGCATGCCGGGAAAGCAGAGCACCCGCAGAAACGCTCAGGGTAGCGTGACTTCGCACAAGCCGTCCCGCGAAGGCAAAGACAGGCTGGATCTCACACCCCGGCGGACTGAGGTGGAACCAACGCTGCTCCTTTCCAGCCGCCTCTTACACGCTGCCCTCAGCACCGCGGCTTGCCCGGCGTGCCTCCGGGCACGCTGGCAGCTCTGCAGCCAGCCAAACGCCCGCCTGTGCGACTGACGCCCGCACGGTGCGAGTCCCGCAGCTACGCTGGTATCACGGCATTAATAAAATGAACAAGCAAGTCTGATGCATATCGCAGCCATCCTAAGGTTTTTTTTAAAAGGAACGTGCAGGACATTTTAGTTTCAGCCTTGCTTGATTCAAAATTTGTTAAAAACTCAGACAAAGTTGCACATATATACCGAAAATGTTGCAAAAAATACTCACCTTCTGGCAGGGCCAGCTGAGGGTTTGGGACACTGTGAGTAATGCAAACAAACTGTAACTGAGCCTGTAACTACAGTGACTGAAGTTGTAACAGACACTGCGTACCTGTGCCAGCTGATAGCAACTAAGCAGGTGAGAAGGCTCCTGACCGCGGTGCAAACCCTGCTCCTGTTGTTTTCCCTGTAGTTTCCCCCCTCAGTCTCCTTTCACTAAAAGCTGTTACACCATGCCATAAATGCAGAACATCTACAGGATAGGATAGGAGCTGGCATTTTTGTATTTATTTGTGCAGTCTGTGACGTTCAGATTTCACTTTGGCCCACAGGTTCTGTTACACTACAAAACATTATAGTGACGTGGTAGGTTGGAGTTTGGCTTGAGGAAGAGCTGCAGGGTGTAGCCAGTGCCCCAGCTTGGCCTTCTCACCTCTGCTTTGGTCTCTAGGTATGAAAAGATCTGCAAACTGATGCAAGATAATAATCCTTACGCAATGAAAGTATCTTCCTTCGCCTTTTGGTTAAAGATTGTTAGAAGAACACTCCTCACAGGAAAAAAAGATACATCTATAGTATAAAACTAGTGCTGTAGATGAGAAAAGTGTTTCTTTAGTAGTTAAAAAACAACAAAAACAAGTTAAATCATCCCAGAATTTAAATTCTTCCCAACTTCAGTACTCCCTAGTTTGCCTGCCCTGCAGGCACTGATGCTACTAAGCAGTAGCACCCATTTAGGATCAGGTATGCTTGTCATGTGTCGCAAGCCCCATCTTCTAACAACATTGCAAGTGAATTAGAAAAGCCAGTATAATCTGTTTTAAGAGGAAAAAAAAATTGTTTGCTTTTCTCTGCATCACTGACACATGAGACCCAGCCTAAATACTTCTTTAGTAAATACATTGTTTAAATGTAGGTGTTCTGGTCTGAATCTTAGCAACATACAGAGAATCAGTTTTAGTGTATCAGCTTAGCAACATTTCAGCAGCAAGATCTAGTCTAAATCACCACATAATTTGCATTTGTGAACCATCAATCAGTTCTGTGATGCCTAACACACAGAAAAACTGCTTTTTTGAGAGAGAAAGAAAAGTTCTTGACTTTCGATGGGGTCATGTGGAGTCCTGAAAGATCCAAAGGACAAGTTATTCTACTGAGGTTCGGCTTTTGACTTTTCTTTTTTTTCTGACAGGAGCAAAGAAGCGAGACCTGAATAATTCCCCCTTTTTCCTGCTAATCACCAGATTTGTTGGTAAGGAAACAGGAATTTTATAAATAAATAAAAAAAAAAATTAAAAATATGCAAAAGCTGATTGCGCGTAAACCTAGTGTTGAACTGATGCACAAGATAGAGTTAGAAGAACTTTTGGCGTCCTTCTTATGACCCATTGTCATTAAAATGTTTCCAATTTAATAAACTGGTGGTGGTTGGTTTGTGCGAGATTCCAGGCCCACTTCTCCTTTGGATGTTGAAACAACGTGGATGTCAAGCCATGCAGGTTGCTCCACACCCTACAGTGCTAGAGCGCCTCGGTGTCTTTTGTCTTTCTTGCTTTCACATACACGTTTAAGAAACAGTTATATGCTCCTTTTTTCAAGTTTGAAGATCATTGACGTCCACCTAGCTGTGCAATCGCAGTAGTAAATTAACAAGCGAGACTGATCTGTTTGGTGCATATGAGAAAACAGTATGTAGTGTATTGCCCCACACAGAAATATTTTTATACGACATTTCTCACTGCATCACTTGATGTTACCCTGCTGGAGTCCTGCTTTGCCAGAAACATGGTGGGATGTCCACGGGGCCATGGATTTCTCCTGAAGACCAAGTACACAAACAGTTCATTCTGTAGAAACAGAAAGCACCTATCTGCGATGGCAAACCAAGGATCGGAGTTCACCCAGTTCACCCACTCTGCTGGTCTGCCAGGGCTCGCAGGGCGCGTGGGGCCTGCTTGCATTCCAGCGTACGCTGTGAGCGGTCAGGGCAGAACAAGATGGGGCGCCTTTGTCCTGTTTCTTACAGGGAATTTAAACCCTATTTTTGCACTTCTTAGGCTCCTGCAAGCTGTATAACATGCTATGAGAATAAGCAGTTACGTTTTTTTCCTAGTGTCATGTTTCTTTGCATAAATACAAATATCAGGTGCCATACATGTTGCAACGCTGGTTTACATTTGCATGGCAATTGCCTAAGCCAATTACAGTGCATGAGTAAGCAGAAGGGGAATGCAGAGAGGACCCCTCACCTGGATTACAGTTTTCCATTACCTGCGTGACACGTGTCTATCCCTGTGCTTGCCTTAGAATGGATCTTGCTGACCCAAGAGCATGACACTGCATTATTTGGTGCTGTCAGTTTGCTGAGGTCCCCACATCACTGGAAGGCAAGAAGCAGCTGACTGCATCCGTGACTGCATTCATCTCAATCTGCGCAAGTTGAATTCACAGCTTTCACCTCCCAGCAATTTAAATTGTCAGAACAGAGGTAAAGAAACCACTAGGATTACTAGCTTCTTGAGCACAGATGGGAAGATGTCCTACTTAAAAATGAGATGGTCTTCAAACTCGACCTCCATAATCGGGCAAGGAGCAGGAGAGTTGGGAAGAGAAGTTTGGGGAAGAGAGACTGGAACTATGCAGAACGCTTCAGTTCTTCCAATGCCACTTGGTCATTGCTGAGTTTTGCAGTGAAAACAACAGGCTTGGGGCTACAGCTGAGGGTGGGTAACACTCCCAGAAAATAACTGCAGTTGGTGTGGCATCTCTAAAAACACTTGCAGCTAATTTTACTCCCACGGTTTATGTCACGGTAAGTCATGTTGGCCAACCTAGTGTGACTGATAATGGCAGCAATGTTCCTATCACAGAAAAGAGCCTTGAATGATGATTCAATATTTCCCCTTACAATGTTTTCAAAATTATTTTCAGCAGCATTTTACCTGTTTGACTGCACTGTTTTACATCTCTCTAGAGCTGCATCAATAAAGACCTAATGTTCTACCTCTCCAAATGTCTTATTTCAGATATTGAAAAAAAAACATAATATATATCACAAATAGTGAACTTTTAATGTTCTCTCTTGTCACTGGTTCACTCTCACTCCAGCCAACATTAATCTCTGTTACTGTCTTGACGCTGTTCTGTTATGAGTTTAAGGTGCTCCTGCTACTTCACTGTGTAGGGACAGACCAAAAAGAGACTAAAGGGAGGAATAATAACTGTAGTGAAAACAAACACAGCCTTGGATACAGGCAGAGTCAGGATTAGCAGATGCACACAGTCCCAGTCACACTGCAGAAGGCAGCTTACACACGTGGGCTCACATTGAGATCCCTTGCACGATCAGCATCAAACCTCTCCCCGGAGTTTCGCGTTTTCATTT
>JAVKLA010000074.1:61500051-61511181 GCA_034782735.1 Sagittarius serpentarius
CTGTTGGATTCAGCAACGAAACTTAAAGGTGGGAAAGGGGGAGCCCACAGGAGCTATGAGGTTGTCACAGAAGCTGGGGAAGTGACTAGAGCGGGTATGCAGGTGAGGGAGGGAGGCTGAAGAGCTGTGGGAGCTGGTGGAGCGGCCGGGGAAGGAGCAGGGAAACCATAGCCAGGGAGATGGGTGGGGAGCAATGAGGCGGAGAGAGAGAGGTAACATCAAGCAGGCAGATCTAGAAACCATTTGGTCTCAAATGTGCTCTGACACTCTTGCTAAGAGAAGCAGAACGGTTCAGACGGCAGACTATGTGCCTAGGAACGCCCAAGGTATTCTCACCATATGGTACACATAGTCCTAATGAAAGCCCAGGGCAGTTCGTTATTAGCTTGCTCATGTAAAACACACAAGATGCCCATTGGCAGATTAACATTGCACCCTGAAGTTGGAGAATTTTCTGGCTTTTAGTATTTGGTTTCCCAATCCCAACATTATTTTTACTTCATGCACTATACATTCAAACACATCTAAGGACAGTTAAGCAAAACTACTACAACTTACTGAAAAGTCATATTCTCAGGTTGTCATCAGAGTGTAATGTTAAATCTTTGACTTGCTTAGAAAACTAGAAATGTGTTAAAAATGCATTCAGCCTTAATTAGGTAGGTATTCCTGTCATACAGGGCAAACCTCAGATTGTTGCGCTCACATGAAAATACCAAACATGGTGTCTTTTTAAATTTTTATTTTTTAATAATATCCTCTTAAATGTGTTTCTTTTATCCCATCGCTTGGCATAGTTAGCAATCACTGGTAGGCAGTATGCTCTGCTGTAGCTTATTTCCCTTAACAAAAACCAAGAGGATCAGGGCCACCTGTGTCTAAACAGGGTTTTTTACAAAAGCAGTTTTGAGGATCGAGGCTGCTCTCTCATCCCATGCTCTTCCACACTCCCCCCTGCTTTTCCTACCACGAATGTTCTTCCAAATGGTTAGGCTGGCTCTGCTCAGTGAGTCATTTGTTATCCCAGGTCTCTCCATGAATAATAGGCAACAGAGTGCAAAGTGCATATGTTGCAAAGTGACTCCTCTTCCTTTATTAGTTACAGATGCAAGCAAGAAAACCCCGAGTCTACCCTCAGCAGAGCTGTTCCCATAAAACCTCCTCTGAGTCTCAGACAAGAAGGTCAACTATTGCCCAGGAAATATCAAAGCAAAGTCCACATGTAAAAGAAATTCAGTTTCGGGGTCCAGCCACCTCAGCACAACTGTCTTCAGGAAGCACATCCACAAGCTCAGACCTTCTTCCTTAGCAATCCTGCACAGATCCCATTCTTGGAAGCCACCTCCTACATATCTTCCCAGGTAAGAAGATAAATACTTTCTCCTCTTCATGAGTTTGGCAGAAAGACTCTGATTAGCCACTGAAGCAAGACCTCTCAACCAGGAACAGCCTATTCTCTTTTTTTGTCTAACTGGCTAGTTACAGATATAACCCTGTGTGCAGAGTGGATACCTCACCCACGGTGATAACAATACTTCTACCCAGCCACCACCCTGCTGGATCCTTCCAGTCCCTTCACCATGTGAGCCCAAAGCTATGGTTACAAGCACCAACCAAAGAAGAAATAATCAGTATCTGACAGGTCGTTATATTATGTGGTGAAACAGCAATAGGATTTCACATGCAGATAAATTTAACCAAGTATATAATTGCTGAAGTATGACCTCTGATATTTAAATTGCACCTCCTGAAAACTTAATCCATGAAGGTCATGAAACCAAAAAGAAAACGGACAAAACTTGTACTGGATTACCTTTGGGACCATTTGACACCCTCAGCCACATCCCTTACCCACAGGAACTCTTATTGCAGCCTCGGTTGAGTTCCTTTCTGTGAGCAGTCACAGGACTGATGGTTTGGATCTGCCTTTTGGATCTTATTTGCATTCAACCAGGTCAGCTGGAGTCACACCAACAGAGTGTCTGAGCCTTCACATGCCTTCAGGGACCTTCCTCAGGGGCAGGTGCTCTCTGGGGATTATGCAGTCAGTGACATAGCTCTTCCAGTGCCCAGTTTCACTCTCTGAGGACCACACGATAGGTAGAGCATTTACAGACTTCACAAACAAACTTTTTACCCTGTAGTCAGCCATTTCACTTATAGGTAAAAAAACCAAGAGAGCTGAGAGCCAAGATCTGGGCAAAAAATAATAAATGTCTTTTCTGGGATCCTCAGTACATCTGGGCAGTACAACTCTTTCTGCTCCCCCGTATTTGTGCTCACTCTTCCAGTCTGGTCATGGTAAGAACTTCTTCCCTTTTACTGTGTGTTGCCGTTCTTCCTTTTTTAAACCGGCTCACCAAGAGTTGTGAGCAGTCTGCAGCTTGTACCCTTCATTGCCCAGGCAGGAGAGCTCTATTACTCTTACAGGAAGATCTCAGTTTCTCAGACAGTTTCCCTTTCCTGACATAAAATGGAAAATTCGGGCTGCGCTGAAAGTAATGGCGAGTTTGTAGAATGGAATAAATGCACATTGCAGGGTTCCCTGGGTCACCACAGTCAGGGGTCCCCTTGCAGTCTGGGTTAGAGCCGTGTGTGTTGCCTTCCCCCATATGCAGCAAAGAAAAACTGCTTGGAGAACAATCATGTGGTGGCCAGTCTGTATTCTTTGTACCCTCTCTGGGGAACATGAAACTGTGTCCACGTAATTAAGGAAACCATGGCACATTCAGTCTTATTCTGGCCCTACATCTCATGTTTGCTCACTTTATCTCTTAAAAAATAATTATGACTACACATTCTATTCACTGGCATATTTGTTTTGTTTTATCAAACCTGTTTTTCTTGTTACAATAGCATGTGATCCATCAACGATTTAAGACAATTAAGAAAAAAAACAGTAACTCTGAAAGTAAGGCTGTGCACACATTCCAATGCTGTGATAATATCACAAGTCATGAGAGCTTTTCTTTTCTGAGAGAGTATCATTCTGTCAGAATGACTGGCTGTGGGTGCCTTTGGGTTAAAAATTAGTTGTGTAGGGTTTTTTGGACACAGCTTTCAATTTCAGTGCCTGTGTTTTTAAGATCAGAAGGAAGCTTCCTAGTTCCAAATGCTGCATCTAAACATGTGACTAATTACACCAGAGACAAAGAGTGCTACTGCCCATGGGAAGAACAAGTTCTGAGAATGAACGTTTCCAGGATCACCCCAGCATGCGCATTTTGACATTTGGTATTTAAACTGCTTATTCTAGAAACTTTCTTCCCAAAGTTCCCTTTTTAGGCGACTTGAAGTGACTGTGTTTCACTTGATTAAAGAGGTCCCATTTGCTTTCCAAGGGAGTTTGGAGCAAGGAAATTTGACCCACTCATGCTGACCTCCAAGGTGCAGCTCTCTGGACTTGCAGTGCTGATGGATTTCCAAAATAACAGTATGTCCTATCTCATCCTAAGGTCTCTTGCATACCTGATGGATCAAGAGATATATTTCAGTGGTTTTACCTCTGCTGAATGCATTCAGGGTAGTACCTGCATAATAATTTCAAGGTCTAGCATTTGTTGTTTAAATTGATGAGGCCTTATTTAAGCTTGTGTTTCAAAAGTACGTAACACTTCAATGTTTTTGTCTCCTTTCCTTCCTGGCCTTTGTATGCCAGGCATTTTTGTCTGCTTTTCCTGCTGGCTATTGCATGCCAACTAACTTACTGCTATGGCACAGAATATACCCCATCTGTCACAAGCATTTTTTAGCAGAGTCTAGGCTGAATGTTGAATGAAGCCATGCCTTATGTAGAGGAGTTTTAATTATTCTTCGGTCTGTGGAAGAGGGGAGTAAGGCCAGGATGAGGAGGACTGTGTTGTCAGGAAGATAGCTGGAGGGAATCAGAATATATCATTACCTAAGGGAGTGGTATCCTCAGTCTTCATCTACTTTAATTCTCTCACCAGACACATCAAATGACAGTGCTGTAGGGCTTAAAAAAATTGGGGCAAAGCTGGGGCAGCAGGTGGCTGATAATGACAGCCTGTCTAAATGTCTGAGTGGCAGACAAGTGGAGAGAAAGAAGTTTGCAGCATGGGCTAGCTAAGGTGAAGTGATAATGTATTTGGTTTTTATCTGCTTTCTTTCCTGAGCAGGGTGTGGCAGCTGGTTAAGGTGGCTAGCTCTACATGAGCTTCACAATGCTGTTTATTAAATTTTTCACTAAGAAAACCGAAATTTGGCAATCGTCTCAGCTTGCCCACAACTGATTGTTATTGCATGGAGCACAAGAATGAGTGACTTGAGTGACTCTTGCTTTATTGGCAGAAGCAAGAGGCAGCCACAGCCTCATTTCTTTCCCCACCTCCTACACAGGACCCAAGTTAGGAGTCCGCTGTAGAAGGGACTGCTCAGGGTAAAGGAGGAGCTCTCCAGAAGGGGTTGTAGCTGCAGTTCTGCCAGTCTTCCCTTGCTATGAAAACACACGTCTGTTCCACGTCTGTCTCACTATTTACACGTGGAAATCTATTTCCTACTCCCTAGGCAAATCTGACATGTGTTCCTCTAGCTCATTCAGCTCTTGTGGCACACGCGTATATACTTGGCACAACAGCCGCAGGCAACCTGCAGGACCCCTGCGGATCCCACCCCGAGCCTTGTGAGGCCAGGAGGTGCTGGGCCACCCAGCACAGCTAGTGGCCCTGGCACTTCCCGCTGATTCCCGTGGGAGACGAGGTGTCTCGTCAGCCCAGGACTTCCCTTCCCTGCCCAGACGTGGCGATGACAATGAGCTGGCAAGTGAGGGGCAGTGCAGCGCTACCCCACCACTTTAGCGTAGGAGACAGCTCCTGACTTTAAAAGCTTTCGCGTTTCCAGTGAAAGAGAGCAGATGGGATGGTGAGGAGTGCGCACACAGAAGGGCGGGTTTGCTCTTACTCAGCTGTGTGTATTTAAAAGCTAGGCTTTAGCTGGGGTAGTCGTAAGCCTCCACCGAGAGACAGAGAGGAACAGGCACTTCCAGAGACACAGTCGTGCCATCTGAGACAGATATCTAAAGACAGCACCTCTGGCAGGTGATTCATCCCATCTAGCACTTTCTCCACAGACTAGAGGGAGTCTAGACAACTGGGCGTCTGTACTCCAGATGGCAAAAATTAGGTGAGATGAGTTCAGTACAATATAGATAAAGATAAACATGGGCATGAGAGTTTCCTTTGGATACCATCCCCCAGCTGTTCTTCTACAAAGTTAATGTTGTTGATTTTTTTCTTTTTTAATGTTAACTATTATCTGAAGCCAAATATTTATTTAAAAGCAAAACAGGTCAAACCTGCTATTATAGATCTGCCTGTTGATCAGCAGCAGTTTTGTTACCACATAAGACAACTAATGCACCATTCCCCTCCTGTGCCATGGTCACCTTTTAGTCAAAGTCTATCCCAGATATCACAGAGCCCAGGACATCCCAGGGAAGGACTCTCAAAGGTTTCTCTCAAATGTTTCTCTCTTCCACTCCCTGCTGTTTAAGCAGACAACAAAGAATTGCTCAGATGTAAAGGCAGCTGGCCACATATAAATATACAGTGTACAGTATACAGATTCTTTGAACTTACTCACCACTCCAGATTTCCAAATTACTTATCTGTGATGGTAGTCAGCAAGTAATTCCTTACCAACAAACTGCCTGTAAAAACGCTCACTAACTATAGTCCTAATTTCTGCTCTCCTGGTTACACACCAGGTGACACTGCGTGTATTCCCTGAATAGATGCAAGAACACACACAGGGAAAGATCCATATTTCTTTCCTGATCTAGGACCATAATGAACTAATGCCATGCAAAGATCAAAAGGAAAACAAAGAGCAAAATGACATATCCTTCCCTAAACGCCTTACAGTCTTAATATGAAAAAGAGAGAATAAGCAGGCACAGAGGGGGAGTACAAGAATAACGGCAGTACGGGACAGCTTGTCAGGCCGTACACATTGCACATCTGCAGCCTGGCTTATTCAGGCCTCTGCAAATGTCGTGGAAGAAAAGAGCTTGGTGGAGACAAGCTGGCATTCTGCAGAGGCTTCCAGTGGGCTCCAGAGCACCAGGGCAACATGGGCTTTCTCAAAGCTGAACGTGGAGTACTCTGCTCCTTCAGAGAAAGGAGAAGGTTCAGCAGAGTGATTTGAAAATGGCATCTTTTGTTGCCCAGAGTAAGACTGTCGTTTCTCAGCAAAGGATACAGTTTAAAACATACCCACCTCTCCTTAGCAGTGCTGTTGCCCATCTTTGGCAGCTCCCCACTCAGCTGCCTTCCACAAATCCCACTCGAAGGTGCCAAATTTCCAGCATGCCCATGGATCAGATTTGGATGTTAGAAATGCCATTGGGTGCCTACAACCCAGGAACTATGACCTTCGGCATTGCAATGTCCAAATCTCTTCTTGGCTATACACCAAAGACACTGAAGGACGTCATAGAAAGCGAAACGGACAGGCTGTTGACACACGTTTTAGCTAGCCACAGGACATCTCTTTCTAGGCTGCCTCAGATGGTGCCCTGCCAGTTTCCAATCCGCAGCATAGCGGATGCTCTGCCCACCCCTTTCTAAAGAAAAGAAAAATGATTCCAGTTTTACAACAAGATCCATAGGGCAGGTGCTACATTAAGAACAAGTGCCAAAGGTATACAGAATTCAAACAAGCCATACTGCTGAGTGGAGCGGATGCTGGAGGACTCCCTTAAAGGAGATCATCGCTAAACAGGGCGGTTTAGGTTTGGAGAGGAAAGGCGTTAGGACTAGCCTGGCTGCTTTCCTTTACCCCATACTTGCGGCATGGTGGGGAGAAACTGTAGCTCATTCCCCTACCGCATTAGCCCTGCCTGCTGGCCTCCTGTCCTCCATGGCCCAGTGGCATTGGTGGCTCAGACTGGAGGAGTGGAAGCAAGGTGCTAGTGGCTCATGAGGGGGCTGTCCTGGTTTCAGCTGGGATGGAGACCATGTTCTTCTTAGAAGCTGGTACAGTGTGTTTTGGACTCAGCGTGAGAACGATGCCAGTAGCACATTCATGTTTTAATTGTTGCTACGTAGCGCTTGTCCTAAGTCAAGGCTTTTTCAGTTTCCCGTGCTCTGCCGGCAGAGCAGGTGCACAAGGAGCTGGGAGGGAGCACGGCCGGGACAGCCGGAGGGACATTCCACACCATAGGACGTCTTGCCCAGTGTATAGACTGGGGGGAGCTGGCCGGGAGGGGTCTATCGCTGCTCGGGCATCGGTGAGCAGTTGCATTGTGCATCATTTGCGGGTTTTTTCTTGGTTTTTATTTTTTTATTATTTATTATAATCATTTTCATTACTATTATTTTATTGTTGTTCGTGTTACATTTTATTTTACTTTCGTTATTAAATTGTTCCTATCTCAACTCACAAGTTACTTTTTTTCCAATTCCCCTCCCCATCCCACTGGGAGGGAGGATTGAGCGAGAGGCTGCGTGGTGCTTAGTTGCTGGCTGGGCTTAAATTGCGACACCAATGTATAGAAGGACAGTTCTTGCTGTTCTTGGATTGGCTTTTCTGAAGTATATTGTGTATTTTAAGCCATGTAGCTCACTCCACCCCGCGTGGAATTCTTGCTTACCAGCAGAGAGCCAACATTTTTTGGAGCCCTTGCTCTGCAGGAGTTGTGTGAGTTTTCTAGCCCTCAGTCAATAATGGGATATAGCATGGTTGAAAACTGAAGACAGGCTTTCTGCTTTACCAGCATCTTTATCATCTTTGGAATGTTACATGATGTTGTATTTGACTACATGATCTGAACACCTTCACTTTCTGTTTTGGTTGTTTTTTTTTTTTTAGTATCTTCAGCTGAAAAGAGAATTAGTGCACGACAAGCAGCTATCAGAGATGCCATTGTAACCATGAATTCTAACAGGCTTGCATCACTGGAAGATTAAGGAGGAAAAGGTCTGAATCTTTGTACAACTTGTCATGTAAAATACAAGTCTTTACCAAGCCTTACTAATAGCTAAGTTGTCCTGACATAACAATACTAACCTTTTGCAGCTTCTGCCACTTCTATCCCTTCCAAGTATTGAATCCTTGTTACACTTTTGCTCCGTTACTTCATCCTAGATTGTCTTGCTGAATTTTCTTACAGACAGTAAGGAACAAGAGGGATACTTCATTCTGTAATAGGGTTTGCGGGGGGTTGGGGGGAGGGTTGCCTTTTACAAATAATTCAGTAGTAAGGATATTGTGGATTATGTAGATTGCAAAACTGAAGCCTATTTGAATACAAGGCTTTAGAATTACATGCAGTCCTGATGGTTGCCGCCTGCTTTTGATGAGCACAATGGCTTATTCTTCTTTCAGAACTCATGGGAGTTTATTTGGCTTGTTTTCATGACAGAGTAAAATCTCTTCTGTGTCCGCAGTGGTGCTGCACAGTGCAGTTCACGCCATGTTAAAAGCCCCAACAGGCTTGGCCAATCTCTCCAGCAAACGTGTCTGCGATATGTAGTGCTCTAGTTTTGTGGACGTAGGAAGAATCAAGGAATGGGATTCCACAAAAAAAAGGCCTGAGGGCTCTTTTGGTGAAAACCAATCAAATATTTCTATAACTTCTAAAACTACATATTGCAATTAATTCTGAAGCATAAGGAAGCCTAGTCAAGATAGTGTCTCAAATTCCTTATCTTCTCTTCAGAGCCAGGTATTTGAGATCTACAACAGAACACCATTATCATTGTCTCCAAGTGTTTGAGTGCTTTTCAACACTCCTTTAAATGAGAACTTTTAAAATCCGGGATTGCTATTCAGTAGTGAAGGGAACTGAGCACAATTCTTCCATATCATAGGCTACCATTGAATCTTCATTCTTGCGGTGAGTTGAGTGAAATCCTGAAAGATGTGGTATTATTTCTGTATTATGAGACTGTCTTGCAGCCTGAGAAACTGACTTTTGCCCCTAAGTTTGTTTTCATATTTTCTTTATTGATTCTGCCAGAACAGAAGCCAGAGACTTTCCTTACCCAAATTGCATTACTTTGATTTAGCTTTTTAGTGTCTCAACACTTCATTTCCACATCCAGCTTTCCCATTAGAGAAAACTGCAAAACTTTTCAGCATGAAACAGGGAAAGAAAAGCGCATATAGGAGACTCAGACTTCAAGGTGCAGCTGAAATCCAGCACCGCTTCCCTAGGAGTACTTCATGTCTTGTTGTCAAAATCTTTTGTTTTTAATGCTATGGCAGTGGAGCTAAACCTGGATTGCATGTGCATAAGAAGGAATTTATTAGATTGTTTGAGAGGAATTGCAGGTAATACTCTGAGGCTAGAGCTGCAACGAGAAGACTGGGACTGTATTTCACTGTGGTTGTCTAGTAGAACAGATGGAGCTCTTCCAAGACAGTGCATCTCCTGGTAGCTGCAGTGTGCTTTGGATGACCAGTCAACAGTTCTTGCAGTACAGGTGAAATTCTTCACTTTTCGATAGTTTAAAAAAAAAAAAAAAAAAAAAAAAAACAAAAACCACAAACCAAAAAAACTTCCTAGTATTTTTAAGGATAGAAGAGACTCTTAAGTGCATTGCATTACTACATTTCTCTTCTACAGAAAACCGGTATTTCCATTGTTTATTGCTGCAAGCTTTCAAAAGTCTCTGTGAAAGTCGCTTCTCAATAATGCTTTAGTGTTCTGTCAGATTAGTTTGAGCTACAATTTTCTTTCAGGTTTGTCTAGTATCAATTAAGTTTTTCATACAAGTGGGTATAAGTAACATAAATGCGTAAGAACTGGGGTGCTGCTTACATGGAGGGAAAATTTTGCTTTCTGAGTTGTGCCAGTTTAGATTTGTAGTTCCACAGAGTGGATTTGCACTAGAAGTAAATTTATT
Source organism: Sagittarius serpentarius (assembly GCA_034782735.1). Lineage (NCBI taxonomy): Eukaryota > Metazoa > Chordata > Aves > Accipitriformes > Sagittariidae > Sagittarius > Sagittarius serpentarius. The sequence continues at coordinate 61,509,921 of JAVKLA010000074.1, forward strand.
TCACTGAGAAGCCTTCTGTATTAGAATACAGATTTTTACTGAAAAATCATCCAGCCTTCCATTTCTGCTTTAAAAGCAAAAGTCCTGGTAATTCATCCACTTTTAGTGCAGGATATAGTTTGGAAAAATAGCAATATAACTAATACCTTTACAGAATTGGGAAGCATGATACCCTCAGGAATTCTCTTGCTCTGCAGTTCTGGCTAGAGATAAGTGTTCACTGGCAAACGTTTTCCATCCTTTTAAGTGCTTGTGCGCTTCAAAGTATAAGAATAAGTGGGGAAGCAAGGAGCACAGACCACAAAGTGTTATGTCTAACCCTTGCCTTGCCACAATGCAACAGGTGATATAGATTTAGGGCTATTGCAGCATGTTACAAATTAAACTGAATATGAGATTAAAAGCTGTGCATGGTTCTGAAGTGGAGAGACAACAAAGTCTCAGGGATAGCTTTACTTGAGAGAAGAGGTTGCTAGATTTGCCTTCCCTGTAGAAGTGTACGCTCCCGACCGCACGTGGGAAGACAAGAGTCTTACTTCCGCTAACACGCTGGGCTCTCAGCATCCAGTAGCACCTAGATGTCAGCTGAAATGTTTGTGATCTCTTCTTACAGGTAGTATCAGTATCCTTCAGGTTAGTAGAAGTTGAGCATTTTATGCTCCAAGAAAAAGAACCTGCCTTAAAAAGAAAATTACATCAGCTGCTATATTTGCAGGCATTTCCAAGGTCATAGGATCATAGAGTTCTATAAACATGTATTGTTTAGAAAGCACAAGTTATTTCTAAAATCAACTTTGACAGATTTCTATAGCTGCTGATGTAGAGAGCGATTATGACTAGAAAGTACCACAATCATGAACTGCCCCAGGAGCCAGCCAATGAGTAGTCTTTTACTGAGTTTTGTACCAACTGTATTTCATTGTTAAAACTTTCCTTTTCTTCCCTTTAGCCTTTGTCTTTTTTGTATATGTAATTTCAAGAGCTTTGTATTTGGAAGAATGCTTACCTGGAAGATGATGTGCTTGTAGTCTGATGATGTAAAATGAGCAGTGGAGCTTTTGCTTGATTACAGTGCTCCATGGTGTTGGAAGTATCTATGGAGCAGTGAATGAGTAGGCTGAGCTGTTCAGTCTCGCTTATTGTAGGGGCTGGTGAGCTGAGACCTAAGGCAGCAGCCACAGCTGGCATGCAGGACCAGCACGGTCTGCCTTTCCGTCACTCTGACCTTGGAATTGCTTGTCCGACCACAGAGAAGTCTTGG
>JAVKLA010000074.1:61524113-61545275 GCA_034782735.1 Sagittarius serpentarius
AGGAAAAATACAAGCTTAAGGGGTAGGACTACCCTTTTATCCTTAAGTCTCTCTCTGAATTACATGGTGTCAGCTTATACTGGATGTTTCATACTTCTGCTTACATGAAAACTTCAGTATTACATATCTGTCTCTCTTAAGTATTAAACACCAGTCAATTTTTTCTTCACTAACAGCCATTTGCAGTGTGGAAGTGGATCCCTCTTTCCTGCTGCGCTCTCGGTAAACATCAAAGAATCACTTTACTTGCCTTGACAACGTGTCTTCAGAGTGTACCTTTTTCAATATGATTTTGCACTTGTATGGAATTTCCCTCTTCAAGGAAGAATATTCCTTCATTTTAATTTCAAGATGTGACTCCCATCTAGAAATCTGTCCTATTTCTTATAAACTGTTTTTAGTGGCATTGTTTTGGTGGCATAGTAAAGGTCATTTACCCAACTTAAAGGATAAAAAGTAATGTATTTTCCTAGCTTTGTTAACATGAGAAATAATTTAAGATCTTGCTTACCAAAACCCAACCAAACAAAAAACCCCTCCAGCCATGTTACTATGAAGCCAAAGTAACATCGGCAGCAAGGTACAGAATTCAGAATAACACGGAACTCAGTTGTGGATAAAGAAAACATCCTGAATTTTACAGCGGCCAGTATTTGTCAGTGCTGGTGAAATGAAACATACTCTGCTATTGCTTGTGGCTATTTTTTTTTTTAATTGTGCATTTGAAAAGGTCTACCCTGAGTCTCTGCAATTGTTAGAATCATTAAAGGCAGGAAGGGACCTCCTGAGACCCACTAATCCATGTCCCCTGCTCAAGCAGGTTCTGCTGCAGAGGGTTGCACAGGACCACGTCCAGTCGGGTTTTGAGTACCTCCACAGATGGAAACTCCATAACCTTTCTGGGCAACCTGTTTCAGTGCTTGACAGCAAAAAGTGTTTTCTTGTGTTCAGATGGAATTTCATGTGTGTCGGTTGTCTGCCTCTTGTCCTGTCAGTGGGCACCATGGAGAAGAGTCCAGCTCCCTCTTCTTCATTCCCTCCCATCAGGTATTTCGACACATTGGTAAGATTCTCCTTGAGCCCCTCCATTCACTGGGACAGATGAAGCTATGTAAAACATCGAGGATTTGCCCCCACAGAAAAGTACTGCGTGATCTCTAACAGCCACCTGCAAAACTATCTGATCAGCAAAGTGAATTTCTGACAATTCATTGAAATGACAGAAATACTACTTTCTTTAGAGCTGCACTGTTCCACCAGCACTTCCCTAAGTTTTCTGATTCAGAGGAGAAAGCCTTGACAATTTAGCTTTGAGTTGTGCGTGCCATCAGAACAGATGTGCTTCCACAAATAAGATTTCCATCCTTTCACCAGAACACATCCATATGACAGGATCATTTGGGCATATTTTCTGGGCCTAGCTAACCTGAATGAAAAGCCTACGGCTGCAGCTTTTGGAATGCACTTTATTTCTCAATTTCAAAAGCATTTTCAGAGCACAGTGGTCTACCATGAGCTATTGAAGGGGCTGTATGTAAAGATAAGAAGATTGGCCTGTCTCTACATCCAGTCATTCTCAGGAGCCATTCTGTACAGCTGGTGAACAAGTGACAGTGGCTTCTGACACAGAGATACAAGTGTATTAGGAACTGGACTAGACAAGCGCTCTTTCATTTCATAGACAGTGGCTGCTACGTAAAGGAGAGCATTTGTCAGCTCCCGCTGTAGATATTTCTTTTTCTGTTGATAGAGAAAAGTGGTATTATAGAGAAAATTCTGACCCAAATGCATTTAAATGCCCAAAGGCAATTAAAAATATAAAATCACTAAGACTAAAATGAGAATAAAGAATAATTGAGAAAGCTAAAAATTAAGGAAGTCAAAGCCAAATAGTCAGTTCTGCTGCGTGGCATCTGTGTCCCATGCATTCCGTAGAACACTGGTTGGACACATCTGGTTGGCTACTGAAAACATGTAGTATCTTAGAAGCTTTCTATTGAAGGTTTTTTGGGTTTGTTTTTTTTTTAGATACTTTCCGTGCAGGGGGGAAAGTCAGAGGAATTACATTCTCCAAAACAAGCAACTTGACTGGAGTGCTGGTGGTGCCCAGTCTTGTCCCCCAGAGAGGAGATGACAAGCAATTTTTCTCACCTTGCTACTTTTTTTTAATTAAGATTTTTCATCATGTTTAAATGTCTCCCCTATTTCTTGTCACAAGATTTGTAAACACTTAGCATGAAGGCATTGCTAAGTTGCCTTTTAGGTAAGTTCCTAAATGAGGAAAAAACCAGGTTGCTAATATTGAATTTTGCTCAAAATTCTTTCCAGTAACCCTCCCCAGTGCATGCAAACCCAATCTACTGCAGTTAGTGGCAAAGCTAACCTGACTTTAATTGGCAGGATTTTCTCAGCCACTCTTAAACGCTTTATGGCAGACATCCAGTATCTTACTGTAAACTCTATATGCACACACTTTGGAACTTGTTAACAACTTAATGTTTTTGCTCTCAGGGGAGCTTATCACATGTTAATCATTGCCCCAAGACCAGTAAAATCATGCAATACATATTATAATCATTCATTTTAAACCTATAAAATAAAGAATGCCTTTGTCCTAGTGAAATAGACACAGGGCTAGTAACCCAAGAAATACGAGGGAAAGAACACGTGATGGCTGTCCTGTTTTGGCATTCCTTGGTAGTTCTGATATTTGCCCTTACCAGGACTGGTGTAATTGTCCAGGAATCCAGAACAACATTTACCATTCTTTGCTCACCATTACAGTCCATTGTGTATTTTCCACAAAATTAAAAATAAAACAAAACACAAAAACACAGGAAAACTGGGAGGGAACTACAAATCTTAGAATAAAGATGGGCTGCCAGCTCAGCTGTTGTCGGCAAAGCTGATTTCACCTCCATTTGCAGCTGCTTCTGCAGAGTTTAGATCAGGCACTCTCACAGAAAGGAACTATGACTTGGTGGTAGGAGTCAAGGCCCCCCAGAGTTGTGAATACATTAGTTTTGGTAGGAGTCAAGGCCCCCCAGAGTTGTGAATACACTAGTTTTGGTCAACAAAATTGTGAACAGAATGAAAACCCCATCACTTACGATTGACAAAAAGGATCTGAATTCACTGGCCTCAGCTACAGAAGATACAAGAGCACGACGTTTGATTTCACTTTTAAAAAAATGTTGTTCTATGATGTCTAATTTAATCACAAATAGATGTACTTTGCCTCTGAAACCTCACTTAAACCCAGTCCTTGTCCCCAAAGCTATTTTTAGAACAACTAACAAAGGCCTATGAGCATATTAGTAGAATGGATCTCCGATATGTGAAATGTCACTCCAAAAACTTTCCACCTGAGTGGTTATTCATATACTCCAGGTGATAATGAAACAGTTATTTTTAATGAAACCACATAACGTCATACTTTATAACTGAGAATTTGCAGGAAAGGCAAATAGTTGCTTCTAAAAATGTCTTTTCACTCTTTTCTTTGAAGCCTGGATCTACTGATGTTTTTATTTTTTCTGTAATGTCCTTGGGAACCAAAATCAGAAATGGTAAATGTCTTAGAACAAAGCATCTAATTTGAGACTAATATAATGCAGCAAAGCCCTGTATTAGCCAAACAGGCTGTTGAAGTCACTGAGAGAACTTAAGCACTGAGACCTACATACATGAGTTTTGTTGAAGCAGGGCTTTGAGCGGAAGAGAATACTCTGGATTCTGCTCCCATCTCTTCTGCCTGCTACCTTGTGCAGCTTTAGTCAGATCTAGCAATGGATTTGAGCAACCAGAATCAGACTGAGGCATGCTGGAGGTGTTTTAAGGCCCTATCTGTGATGCCAACCTTCATCCACACAGTGGCAATTTTATAAATGAGTGTCACAGACTTTGGGATTTAGTGTCCCATAAGAACTATCTGATTTGTGACTGCTCCCATCAGACCGGGCACGCACTACGCCATCACCACAGGACCCAGAAACTTGGAGAGTGACATGTAAGCCCTGCTCAGTAAAAGTTCTCCAAGCACACCTAAGTGAGGCTGACAGAATGAGATCTTTCACAAAATGCGATTGTATTTGTTATCCTTTTCAGACTGCGTTCCTGGTGGCACAGGTAACTTACCTATCCAAGCTAATGCCTAGAGCACTTATCTGAAGCGGGACATCCACGTTCAGGTCCTTCTTCAGCCACAGTGAGTTCAAGTCCACGAGTCTCCCTTCACAGAAGACAATCCAAATGCTCAGGATACAGACTATGAAGCCAATCTAAGTAAAAAAGCAAGATTTACGGGACAGCAGAATAGCAAGCAAAGGGCATGATTCTGCAGCGCTTAGCGGCTCTCAGGCCTTCTGCTGGGGAAAAAGTCAGAATCGACCTTGTGCTTCTCCTCCAACTACAATCTCCGAACACATTTGGAGGGAAAGGAGTGAAACAAACGTTAAGTGCAGTGTTCATTTTAAGGCCCACCACACTCACAATATTTTCACTATGCAGGCATGTTTCTTTGTAAATATTATGCCTTTATCACCAAAGCAATCCTAAATGGCTACTCTATCAGAGAAATTTCTAGCTGGCTAGCTAGTCAGCTTACTTCCATCTTAGTTTCTGGGGTATGCATGTCACATTCGCAAACTCAGCTCTGCCTAATCTCATGTCAGAAGATATACAAAACCCATACACAGGGAATCAATTATGTTGTAAAAGGGAATAGGAGTTTAAGGATTGAAGGGGAGTAATGGCAGTAGTAACATTAATGAGGGCTGCAGGTGCCTTTGTTGTTCTGGTGAAGCACACAGATAACGTGCCAGCTCTGAAGATATTATGCTCTGACTTAGCAACACAGAGCAGTACAGAAATGAAAATAACAGTGATGTGTCTTTGCTGGGGAGCACAAGAGGAGAGCTTCATGGAAAGAAGGAATTTTAAAGATGGATTTAATGGTGACAAAGAAGAGTACACTGGGCATACCAAGTAGGAACCAGAGGTAAGGGAGACGGAAGCTACGTCCTCCCCACATGTGTGCATCTGAGCCCAGCTGCTGTTAAGTAGAGCCAAGGGCAGAATGTCGTGGAAGAATACAGGTACTTGGGAACACACAAAGCCAAAAAGCTTGGAGATTTATGGTAAGAAAACTATTGTGGTTTAATTAAACACTTCTGAAGGCCATATTTTTAGCCATTACGCTGTTAATAAAACACCAGGTGCAAATAATTTTAGGGACAGAATGAGTCACAAAGTATGTGGGAGATGGCAGGGTCTAGCATGAGCATTACTGCACAGGGAGCGTGGCTGAGAGGCAGGAGGCAGCAGATCCATTTCAGACTGTGCCACTGGCTTGTTTCTTAACTGGGTGAATCACAAACATCCAAATATGCAAATGCAGCTTCTAATTCCAGATGCTTTGCCTTAGACACGGAGTCTGTCTTTTCAAAAGTGCTGGACACCTGCAGCTCTCTTTGCAGTCAGATGGGATATTCTCTGGATGAAGTCATAAATATCTGAAGCCAAGTTCTGAATAAGAGTGAGGTTTCATGTTATGGCAAAACTGATCGGCCAGCTAACTGCTGGTAAAAGAGCTGCCCTGCTCCCACCCGATTCTCCCACGAGCTGCTTTTGCTTTTCCTGGGGTAGGTCTGACCTCACAGAGCCAGGGGCTAAACTGGCAGAAATACTCACTTGTGGGGGCTTACATGTCATCTGGATTAGCTCCTTGAGTCATCCTCCTTTGTGGCCTCACAGGCACCGGAGGGGTGCAGGGGAACATAGAGGCAGTAGGAAGGAGAAAGGATTTCCTCTGAGGCAGCCACATTTCAAGGCTAATTTTGAACCCATATGTCTTATCCTCACCAGTTATTTGTTTCAGTCTTGCCATTTGTAAAATAGAGATGGGGACTACAACAGGAGTAAGAATGGCAAAGTACAAAGATGAAGAGCAACTCCAAATACATAAAAATTTTAACTAAAATGTTCTTATCCTCATGTTTCTTCCACAGCCCTGCCCACTGTATTCCTTTCTCATCATAGAATCATAGAATCATTTAGGCTGGAAAAGACATTTAAGATGGAGCCATTCTCACCTCTACCCTTATTAATGCCATTGAATAGCAATTTGTTTCAATCCAAATTTAAATTGAAATACTCCCACTGTATAGTACTTTTAATCAGGCCTGTGTGTTGAAACGAGGCCGACCACTTTTAGTTTCGCTCCAGCTGTGCTGCTGCTTCTTGTACCCTGGAACAGCACTCCTCAATCAGTGCCGCTTATCAGAGCCTGATAGGAGGTGCTGCTTCCAATTCGTCAGCTGGGAGGAAAAGCCTTGCAGTAGGATAGCTGCTGGTCTGCCGATGCCACTCCACAATAGTCAGCCTTTGGGAGGGATTACTACTTCAGATACTCAATTAGTGAAATCCTGCCTATACTGAGGAGGGCAACGGGATCCTCGCCACTTGCGCATAGTGAAGCCAAGATTTCACCCATTGTCTGTATGCGGTCGCAGCACACTAAGGCTCAGGATTTTCAGGCTCACCCGTTAAAGGTTATTGCCTGCTCCTGAGTTAGCTCAGTTGTTGTACTTATAGACCAGTCAGTATTTCACTATGACAGCCCCCACAGAGATAGATATGTCAGTTAGCACGGCTGTGAGAAAAGGAGGGTAGATGTTAAATGTGAAATCATACTTAGAGCTAACAGGTGCTGAAAGGTATGGTGGATTTTTTTTTTTGCCACACATTTCAGACTGGAAGACTACCTGGAGAAGAGCACAAGAAGCACCAAGCTACATTTGTCAGCAACTAATTATAAAAAATCCACATGAACTTAGCTTTTACTTTCCACATGAGCAGGTAGTCTCATTATGCAATTCAGTGATAACAGCAACAGCAATAACCAATTCAGTTATATAAATTTTGCTTCTTAATACAGCTATTTTATAAGCAGATTTATTGACCGAAACACAATCTACGACCAATAATTAAAAGCCAGTGCTATGTGGTTATACTCCTATAACCTTCCTATAACCTGATGATATGGACAAAATATGTTCCCTACTCCCCGAAACATACCAATATCCCCAGACCCATGCTTTATATATAACTGATGATATGTGGCTATTATTAAAGATTAATATCTAAATACTATTCTGAAGACTGTTAATGTGATGTGCAGCCACATTAAGGCATCACTAGGACCATCTAGCTGAAGGCACAGCAACTATTTATGTACTGGCTACAGTGCATTCAGTAAGAACGACCTTCATCACCTGCAAGTGGCCTGCATCAGTCGCACATACCTAGAATTACTCTTCATCCAAAAGAAAGCTGAGAAATTAAATGAATACAGTAGCAGGACTGTGGGCACAGAAGAACCAGCTTTCTATAGGTGAGGAAGCTGCACAAAAACAGGGCAGCTTGTGCTGTGAAACATTAGCCTATAAATAGAAGTGCAATATGTTATAAAATAAACACGGAGAAAAAAGAAAAAAACTCTAACAGGTTGTTTTCTTTGTGTGCTCACTGCTGGATTCACAATTATATCTTTGTACATGGAAAGTACTGTATAAACAGTATAAACAATCTCAGTGAGGCATTTTTTTAGTGCTTCCTGTTCAATATGAATTTTTAAAAAAGCTATAGAAAAAAGGCATAATGCAATACTTCTCTAAAAATAGGGGAAAAAATTCTTGCAACGCTTCTGTTTGCAACTGGTTTGTTACGCTTCAGCGATGAAATAGAAACTACTTAATACCTGGAGTATACACACAGTCTGTAGAAACTGGCACCAACCCTTTGGCTAAATTTCGAAAAACTAATTTCATAATTCCTTAGCCATTTACTCAGCACTTGGAAATGTCATTCTGTGGACAAAGTAGACTATGCTCCACATTAGCTGCACTAAGCAAACAGCCATTCAAAGTAAATATTAACAGAACTTCATTTAATGCAGGAGAAAATGTCCATTTGCATTGTTTTGTTTTCTTTAAAATGCTGAAGTGTTACACTTGTGAACACAGGAAGACATCTATATCCATTAATATACATGAACTTAAACCAGATCAGGTCCCAAAATGGAGGTCCACAGCACCAGTTCATCCAGTACCCACTGAAATTAATAGAAGTCCTTCCACTAACTGAGTTCAGTCTGGAACTGGAGTTCTCTTTACAAATATTCACTCATGCTGAACAGAAAATAGGGATTAGGTTTTTTAAAGTAAACATTTTGCATGTCCAAAACCAGCTAAAATAGAAAAGTTTTTGCATGTGTAAAGAAAGATAGGAGTTTTGTCACGTTCTCATAAGCTTACCTCTTAACTTTTTACTTCCATGTTAGGCAAGAGGACTGCAATCAAGTTTGATGGATACAATAAAGAGCTAATTTTAGTCTGGTGTGGGACAACAGAAAAAAAGTCAGTTTCTTTTTTTTCTTATGAATAGGTAAATACATAGCACAACAGAACAAAAACGGATCATGGTTTACTACCAAAGGTGAGAGCTATCCCATGCAATCCAAGTGCATCCATTCCCAGGGGACGTCCACAGCATTTTAGATATTTATCCATGCAAGTACCAAACAAAGTGAAAATGAAAACATTTATTTTCGAAGCCTAAAGGAAATAGGTGATTTTGTTATGTAAGAATTATATAAACCAGGAACAACAATTACTTAGAGTAACACCTCCCTGGGCTACCTGAAGGATATTCTGAGGCAAGCTGCTCACTTCCAAAAAGAAGACAACTTAAGCACCTGCAGAAATACTTTAAAAGCGTCACACTGTGTACAGAAATACTTCCTTCACGTGGGGCATAGCAGCTCCTATGCACAGGCTCTGGACTCCCATGTTTCCCTGGTTTTGGACAAGAGACTGAGTGAGAGGGTACAAGATAGGAGACTCCCAGAGAGATCCCCCAAAACACTGCCAGTTTATCTATTAATTTGTGTCTTTTGACTTCTGCAGTGCTTAGAGCTAACACAAGGAATTTCACAAACGATGCACACACACTTGCTGTGAAATAAATAGGGGAAGAGCGAGAGCAAGCCGAGGCAAGGTTGCCCGGTGCATCCCAGTCTGCAGCTATGGTCCTTCAGCCCGTCTGCGGTGCTCTTCCGCAGGTCTCCACAGCGCACGCCGCCTGCGCGGCGCAGGGAGGCCTGCCAGGGGCCTGAATAATGGGAGCGGGACTCAGGAAGGAGTTGTACTGCTAGAAGAAGAAGAAGAAGGACAGCAATTTGACAGGCACCCTGGTGTTCCTTTGGCTGGTAAAGGTCTTCCCGTGTGCTCTGCTTCGTAGATATGCATGAGAGCACAAAATCCCACCCCCTCATCGTACGACTCCAAGGAGATTCTGTTGCCAGGATGCTGCAGCATTCTCTACCTGATTTTATTGCTATGTGGGACAGCACTGCCTTGTGAGACCAGACTATTCTCCTTTATGTGGTGTGCCGTAACTCAGATTCATATAGATGTTTATACACACAATGTTGCCGATAATTAAACTGTTCTTATTAGAAGATAACTAAGATATTTATTTTTATATCATAAATTTTTCTTTCCTTATGTGTATTTTTTTCTGTAGACAAAGAGGTTAACCAAGTATGCATGTTAAAAACTGCTTCCCTAGTTTCTGCTATATGATCTCAATACAAAAGCTTTTAATTTCCAGATGTAATGAAAAGATCCTCTTGTGTATATATAAAGGCTCTCCTGGATGTTACTTTCTGGTTTATAAATTGCTTTCAAAGCTGTTTAGGCAATACCAAGTAGTTCATGAAACAATCCAGTAAGCGCAGCTTCATTCTGGAAAGTGGCAGGCAAAGAAAATATAAAAATCTGTACTGAAACACAAAACACAGAAACATAAAATTGTGTTTATTTCTGAAGGTAAGGAGAGAATCTTTTTTACTAAACATTTATGTGTTGTGAAAAGCAAGCCTAGTCTAGTCATGAAAACTATACAGTGCAAATTCATTTTACATTGGAGGAAAAATATCTTCTGAATGTCATTCTCTTTGCTGTGAGGGCTGCTATACTAGATTTTTTTTTTCTAAGGTGTCCAGTTTGAGGAGTATGTGCACCTGAAGCACCCACATGTGCTCGTGGACTAATGAGGAGGAGTCACGTCATTTTGAGTGCGAGGGCTCTTATAGTACAGCATGAAAAGAAGGAGGAGAGGAGCAGCAAATAAATATGTTTGGGATTAACTCAACTGTAAGTAGATGTTTATGGATGATCTACTCATGTAAGTCCCTTTAACTTTACTGCAGAAACACCTAGGCATTTCCAGGGTTACAGTTCATCTTACACCACACTGAATGTCTGAGTTGGGTCAGATAAATTTCACCCTTGAACTGGCAGTTCTTTCTAGCAGCTGCAATGATGTATTAGGGCTCAGTTGTAGCAGGTAGGCAAGACGAATCCTTCCACTGATACCTCTTAGAAAGACAGCCAAATTAGAAGCAGAGAAGGAAAAATACAGTGCATGAAGCAGGGGACGAGGCATGTGTAAAACCATCCAGGAATGGAAGGTGATTCAGGTTGAGGATGCAATGGGGGAGCATTAGGGACAGAACAGTCCTCTGTTTCTGGAAGAGGGCCCATCCTTAGCTGGAGGGATACAGTGGTAGCAGCCTGAGAGAGAAGTCCGTGCAGACAAAACGCTTAACACTGTGCACAGTGTAAATGAGTGAGTGGAGTTGCTCTCTCAGGGCACAGCTCTTTCCTGGCGTCGCCCCAAAATGCAAGTGATCCTTCCTCAGCCTATATGCCGTACAGAAGAAACAAAAGATGTTGTGGACTCCTGCTTGAGCAGACGTCTCTGACCTCCATAACATTGCTGACAGCACTCTCCATTTACTTGGAAAAGAAGAAAATGCAGGTGGCGGATACCGTGATGCCTAGCAGAGCCAATTCAAATGGGAGCTTCTAGAAGCTTTTCACTCAGAGTTACATGAAAGGCTTGGTGGGTGACACTACCACGTAGGTCTGTCCTAAGGACTGGCAACTGTTGGAGTCAGATCTTGTTGATGTGCCTTGAAGTCGAGAGGTGGCCCACGGGCCACCATTTGAAAATCTTGCTTTACAGTACAATTGCTCTGTACTATTCTTGCTGTCTAAGAGAATCATATCCTATCTCATCCCCAAAAGGATCTGGATAAGAAGACCTGATGTGATTCTGTTGTATAGCACACGAAGTCCATGAATGGGTTCCTGACGATGTAGTTTGACATTACAGCCAAACAAATTCAACAGCTGGCTGTTCTTTCCCTGCCACCGCACTTTCTTCGTGCCCTGGGAGGTGGAAAGACGTGGGTCAGAGGAACTTCTCTGACCCAAGGAGAGGGAAGCAGTGGTGTGTGCATGGGGGAACGTTAGCACATAGGTCCTGCCCCTTCACCTGGGCTGGCATTTATCTACATAGCAGCGGAATGGGCTAGAGGGCTAACCTGGCATAAAAATTAGCAGTTCATTTGACAACCATTTGTCAAAGGACTGAGTAGCCATGGCAGCTCCAAATTTCTTAGCATCCAAGGCAAAACTGAGCTTTATTCCCTTTAATCCACTTTGGAAGTAGATAATGTAAACATGAAAACCTGTTAACACAATATGAATGTCCACAAATAGCCTTATTCTGTAACGCTTATCCCACTTTATTTTACACTAACTAACAGCCATAAACAGACAAGTTCCAAGTATGCAGCTGTTTTGTCGGTAAAAATCTGGTGGCAATCTCATCTAGGAAAGGAGATCTTTTACCTTGCAGTAGGAATTTTACAAATAAAAATACTTTGACTCACTGGTAGTAGTGGTACATGGTCTTTCATACAGAAGAATGCACAGCTAATAAAAAAATTAAAAATAAAATTCAGTATGCTTTCTTAAAACTGACCTAAATAAAACTGTCTCAAACCATACTCCTCTCAATTCCTGCTTTATGCAAAGTGTACTCACCCTGTATCTCTTAGGAAAGGGGGAACAGGTATAAGAAATGTGATACTACAACCAAGTCCACAGGGAAGCCTGTATCTTCCACAGTCTCTGCACGCATCTGCAGTATTGGACCAAAGTACAGGGCAAACACTTGGCTTTTACCACTGCATTATGTGTTCTAGAAAGAGTAAATCTGAGGCAAATAATAGAAAATACTACAGTCTCCCTGCGATGGACACTTCACGGTTTGACACTGGCTCCTGTTCTATTTAATTTAGAATTCTCTTTAAACAGCTAAACACTGAGTTTAATTACATGTATTTAATAAGCAGAAAACGTTGTATTAAATATACATTCTCTGTGAAGATGTAGTTATGTTCAAAGAGAAAAATCTTCTAGCCTTCAGAATTACAACTGCTAACCAATACTCAGATAAAGAAGTTACATATTCCTTATTTTCTTCTTTACTTTTCTTGTACATTATCACTACGTATGTGTTAGATAGCTGTGGGCCAAAAGCAGAGCCCCAAATCTGACACTTTCAAACTGTTTGGCAGTTCAGGAATAACAGAGTACTCCCCATGCGAGGCCCTAGGCTCTGGAATCTGATTCCCTCTTTGGTCTTTTGGTCTCCTAGTTCCTGGATTTAGAAACATTCCAGGCATGCTACATAGACCCTCTTATCTTGCAGGCATTCAAAGAGGATGAGGCTTGAGAGATGGAAGGGCTGGAAATATGAAGAACAGTATAAGTGAGGTTTCATAACATTGGTCCCTAGAGTGTCTTTATTTTTTGTGGGAGAATACGTAAATAGGAGCATTCACAGCTGGAAATTCTAATGAACTTAAGTATGTACTGAAACCTTGTAGGCTTTCAGCATGCTAAATGCTGAAACGTACTTAGAACTGTGGGTCATTATGCATCTCTTTTGCTTGTTCCATAACAAAAACAGTATGAAGAAACCCTGCAGTATAATTGAGTCCCAAATAACCGCACTTACTAAATAATACACAAACATGCAAGATATAGCTGGGGGCATGCTGCTGCTCTGACTGGTTTCTGGCAGCTTCTATAAACACAGAGGGTGCTATTAAAAGGTTCGCAAGTGATTTAAAGAGACACTAACGTACCCTTATACACTAAGAAATCAAATTGGTGCTGCAGAAATCAAATCAATAAATAAAAAGAAATGTACACTGTAAAAAGAAAGCATTCCACTATGTTGTCCTTTATGTTTTTATGAGAAAAAGTAAAATGCAACTGTTGAAGGGATTTTGGTCAATAAGAATAACATTCTTAAATACCATAAATCATAACTGAGAAAGATTCATACAATAATGCTAAAATAATACTGAAGTGGTCTGAGCTGTACCTAGTTTCAGCAGCCTGTGAGGTTATTTAATACATTGTATTTATGCTATAATTGTTAACCAAACAAGTAATAAATAATTATATGCAAATCTACCTCCAAACCAAAATCAAAACAATGAAAACCTTTAACATAAGTGCAGTAATACTAACTACGAAGATAGACATATCCACATTATGGCCCTTTTATATCACTCAGACAAAATACAAGGCCATTAAAGCAGTCATAAACGTAGATACGATTAGGCCTATCTTAAAGAAGCTTTGGTGTAACTGAGAATTGCATTTATAGTATTAAGTGCCCTCTTACTTTACCACACTCTGCACAGACATTATGTTAGATTGAATCCCTCTGGTGTTCACATAGCATAATCCCAAGTGCCTTTAAAGACAGCGGTGATAGACATTACTCTTAAGTGTTCCTTTATTGCATGATTGTACAATACATGTCCCCAAACATAGTATGATAGAACACTATTCTGTGTGTGTTTATATATATACATGTATGTGTACAACTATATATGTACATATACATATATTCATATGCATATATTTATATTTCTGCATGGCTCATTACAAACAGTGCAGTTCAGTTTTGACTGCATCATATTACATCTTGGTAACTAATGTTTTGGGATTATACAATTCAATGCCCTACCAGGTTGTAAAAGTGAAAAATACAGAAGAAACATCTCTGAAAATAAGTTTGAAATTTCCTGCCTTCTGCATTATTAAAATTAGAGCCTTAACAATACATTACGTACATTAGGTAGCATTCTCACCACAGACTTCCCCAGTTAGCAGAGAAGTGGGGCCATGGGGGAAATCCTAGCTAAGTTACAGTCGAAGTTTCTGTATTGAACACCAAATATATGAGAAGTGCAACCAAGATCAAAGTGCAACCTGCCTACATGAAAACATCTCAGAGGTGGTGAACAAAGTGATGCACTCTAATGCAAAAGGTATATGTCAGAATCTCATGTTCTTTTCCGTATTTACTGACCACATCATTAGTGAACTGGCCAACATTTCAAAGAACTGAAGGACAGATAATAAAAGATTATTTTTAACTGAGCATCGGACTGATACCACTTCATGAAATCTCTACATTATTACATTTCCATTTACTATACTGTGTTCAATACATTTTTAATGCATTCTCAACTTAGGGTGAAGGATGCTAAACACAGCATGAGAGACAAACATGTAGCACAATGGGTCACACAGGGTTTATTTATAATGCAGATACTTTGTGGGGAAGTTTTGCACAGCCTTGGTAGAAAGTCATAGTCTTGTTAAAAGTTGTTTCCAGGGAATTGACTGGAATCAGGACTGAAGATTCCTGAGAAAACAGAATTGTTTGGGTGTGGCTTATCAACACTTCTCATGAAGGATGCATACAGTGTAAATGCATAAGTTGTACTTGGAGGATATCCAAACATGACATTACTGATTTCTCTCCAAAGAGCAAATAGCCAGTAAGGTCCCAGCTTCTACTGCATGAAAGCAAAGTGAAGATATTTAACTTACAGAGTTTTTTCCAGCTGTGATTTATGGGAGTGTTTGTAAATTAATATAGGCATTTCCTATGAAAGAAGCAACAAACCTACCATTGTGGCAGCCCAATCCTCACTTACACTAAAGCTGTTTTATACTTCTCTGGCACTACCAGGATGTTAAAAAGAGCAAAGAGTGTCTGAGAATATCTCCTCCCCAGTCAGCCACTGCTAGCATTAAGGAATCTAATTTGAATCCCTGATACACAGGATTGGGACACAACCATTCTGTGCTTTTTGAGGAAAGTGCAGTGCAAGGAAGAAGTCCTCCTACGTGTTTCACCTGTCTTGGTTATGTGCATCTGCTTTAATTTATTAGCTCCCTGAGGCAGAGGCATTTTGTAAAGCACTTGCCCAACATGCAAATTCAGCATAGGCAATCATCTCTAAACACCCCAAACAGCCCTCTCCTCTGCCTTCAACTTTTTTTTCTGCAGATTCTCCAGTAGTGTAATATCAAGAAGCAGCTCCCAAAAATCGAAACAATTCAGTACCTGCCTTTCCTAGACTGATGTAAGCAATAGTTTTGTGGTATAAAATTTGCATAATTCTTATCACTGTTGTTTCTGTGAATCTGATTCTCCTTCCAGTCAAGTCAATGGGAAGTTCAATACCAACATCAGCAAGGCAGAACTAGTCCAGGAGTCACGCATACCCTTCATCTAATAAAGGAGTCTGAGGGTTGTTCTTTTCACTGCTGGAGTGGGCAGTGCCATTACTGGGGCCGTTTGTGTGAACCACCAGAACTCACGTCTTTCTGTGCTCCATTCCAAAATGGAGAGAGCAAAATTTCCAGTGGAAATATTTGAGCAATTAAATAAACACAATGAGCACGGAGTAGTTAAACTTCAGGGCTGAGTATAAACATGTTTGTTTGGTTCAGTGTTTTAAGAATGAAAATGAGGGGCTTCGCCTCTCCCTGCCTTGAAAAGGACTATGACTAATGTGAAAAATATTTTTGAATCAGAGCAGGAAAAAGTGTGCCCTCTGTTTTTTGGAAGACTTCCTTGGTATTTTTGATGAAGTGAAAGCTTTTCTTGGAGGAAACACATTGCCTACTGTAATGTATGCCTGACAGGAGCAGGGAGGAAAAGGCTTCCCTTTTCAGAAGCAAACTGGAGGAAAAATCATAAAATTCAAGGAGAGAAGCAAAACTTTGAATGGAAGAAATAGTCCTAGTTATGCAGGTGTTTCTTTGTTAATCACAGTACTGGCAAGACTCAGAATCAAGAACATTATGTCGTATTAGGCTGAAGGAGTCTTGAAATGTAAGTGAGAGTAGGTAATTCAGTATCCACATGATCTAAAGGTTAAGCTGAATCATCGTCTTCAACCACATTATGAAACACTTCCATGCAAAAAGGACACCAAAGCCATTGGCTTTCTCCAGCAAACATTATATAATGTGTGAAATAGCAGACCAAACAACTTGAGGAGATGTGACAGAAAGCATGAACACCTACCTCATCATCCAAGCTAGATGAAAGATAGTATTGTTGGGAAATAAAAAGAAACAGAATAGCAAAAAAAATCCTGTTCCTTAATTTGGAGGATCATTATGCAATGTAAAATACTATTGACTAAGACTGTTTTAAAAGCAATAGTGATAATATTACTTTTTCCAATTAGAAATAAAAACTAAGTACAGGAGACAAAAATTTTCTTCAGGTGCCACCATCAACTGGTATCATTGTTGCTAGCAGCACTGGTTTCAATTCAATAGAATAGTCACTAAATACATAATAAAAGAAATCCCTTGTGACAACCCATTCTACCTCCTGTTTGACTCTGCCTATGAGATTTCTTTGAACCACCTTCTTCACAGAATCTTTCTTTCCCTGGAAAAGGGTCCTTTTGAGATATGTAAACCTGACCTATCCGTTTACAAGTAAGTGCGTGCACATATTAGGACATAAACAAGACTCTTCTACAGATGTACATCATAAATATTTACTGAACATTTCAACTATTCCTGGACCAATTCTTTTATTAGAAGAGAATATAATCAAAACTCCTAGTTATCCTTAACTCTGCTGGCTACAAGCTCATCCTCCTGTACTTAATTCTGTTACCACCTTTCTGCAATTCATACCTTCTGCTTTAAAATACAAATTAATGTTTAGTTTTCTGTTTCTTGGTACCTTTTATTTCTGAAATAGCTGCTTTAATTTTCTCTCTAAATGTTTTTTTTACACTGTGTCATCTACTTTTTGATTCTGGCACATCTAGTAAAATCTTCTTTGAAAGTTTCCAGTAATCATTCACACTTTTTCTGTTCTTTTTAGTAAGTTATTTAGCTTTTAATTATTTACAGAATTTTTTAATGAAAGAGGAAGATATGAAGCACAAATTTAGGAAAGTTACATATTACCCAACACAGTTTTTGATAAAGTCTCTTCTTTTAAACAAAAGAAACACTGTAAGCAAAAGAAATTGCTTACAAAATAGGGTTTATTGCAGGTAAGGAACTGGTAAATGACAACATTGTTGAAAAATAAAGTGAAACATTTCCTAGTAGAATTTAACAATCTTGACAATCTGTTTTGTTTATTCTTTAACAATAAGCCTGACATAAAAAGTAATGTGTTGATGACAAAGTTGGATTATCTGGAGTGTTGTGTCCAGTTCTAGGCTCCCCTCTACAAGAGAGACAAGGAGATCAGAGCAAGTCCAGCAGATGTCAATGAAGATGATTAAGGGCTTGGAGCACCTGTCACGAAGAAAGGTTGAAGGAGCCAGGACTGTTTGGCCTGGAGAGGAGAAGGCTCAGAGGGATCTTATCAACCTGTACAAATGCCTGATGCCGGGGGAGGAGAAGGGGGAACAAAGAAGATGGAGACAGACTCTTCCCACTGGTGCCCAAAGAAAGGACCAGAGGCAATAAGCATGAAGCAGGAAATTCCATTTCAATGTAAAAAAACACTTTCTTAACGTGAGACTAGCAAACACTGGAACAGGTTGCACAGAGAGGTTGTGGAGTCTCCACCCTTGGAGATACTCAAAACCCTACTGGACGTGGTCTTGAGCATCTTTCTTTAGATGACCCTTGCTCAGGGTGCACTAGATGATCTTGAGGTCTCTTCCAACCTCAACCATTCTGTGATTCTACAATACTAGAGGACGATGCTGGCATTAAAAAAAACAGGTTTATCAGCTGGCCATAAATACATTTAGATCAGAAATTTATATATTACCAACCTTCAGAATGAAGAAATTCTGCACAACCCCTCCAACAGGAAAAAATAGTTTCAAGGTCGAATTTGATCAGTTTATGTAAAGGATTAGAAGACAGTTTCCCACAATCATTTGTAATAAGACTAATTAGCTCAGAAGATACCTTCCAGTCTTAATATCCAAAACTATGGTTTTTAGAGTATGAAGTACATAAGGACATTTTAGACATCCTGATTTAGCCACAGCCAATTTGAATTAAGAGGTTGCTTCCCCTACAGGCCGACCAGCATCAGTGCGTATGTAATTTCTCCCTAACCCTGTTCTGTTAAATGACTTGATTTATCTTAAACACACTTTAAACGCAGTTTATCTTAAACATGGTTTTAGTAGATGTTTTTAAACCAGATAATTTTGACAGAACTGTTAGAGAGCAACTACTAACACAGGTCCAGCTGGGTGGTGGCCACTCACATAAAAAGCTTTGGCAAGTAACACTGGGGTCCGGCTTCTTAACTTGTTATCAGCTACAGGCAGAACACTTTACCTTACCATGCCCAAAATTACAGGTGTGGATCTTAATATTTTTCTAGACATTAAAGTAAGTCAACTCAGACTAAATAAACCTGCAGTTGGTGTATCGAGTCCTGTTAGGGCCCCAAACATACCTGTTCTCCAGGGACTGCGGCCCCACCTCGAGTACTGTGTGCCGTTTGGGGCACTTGAATAAAAGAAGGACATCAAACTGTTAGAGTGGTGAGGGTGTTAGAAAGGAGGGTGACTAAGATGATGAAAACCCACAAGACCAATCTTAGGAGAAGCGGCTGATGTCACTTGGCTTGTTCAGCTTGGAAAAGAGAAGGCCGAGGGGTGACCTCACCGCAGCCTACAACTCCCTCAAGGGTGGCAGCGGAGGAGGAGGAGGTGCTGATCTCCTCTCTCTGGTGACCCGCAACAGGACATGAGGAGATGGAATCAAGCTGCGTCAGGGGAAGTTCAGATTGGACATTAGGAAAATGTCTTCATTGAGACTTCTTCACTGAGAGGGTGGTCGGTCACTGGAACAGCATCCCCAGGGGAGTGGTCACAGCACCAAGCCTGTCAGGGTTGAAGGAGCATCTGGACAACGCCCTTAGCCATACGGTTTAGTTTTAGGTAGTCCTCTGAGGAGCAGGGAGCTGGACTCAATGATCCTTATGGGTCCCTTCCAACCTGAGATATTCTATTACTCTATGATTTAGCTGGCTATGGCTCAAGCTCAGCACTGGCTTCATGCAGCTCTGTGACCTTGAGTCAGAGGGTTGTGAAGAAAGAGTGGTGGTAAAAAAAGCTGTGGGAAGTGGGGTCCTGTCCACCTTGGCTCCAGAGCTGCTTTTAAGCTTGGGCTCTTGCGCTCAGTCTCTGCCTGCATTTTGTTGCAGGAATGCTTGTGCTTGGTCTTCTACCTTCCTGACTCTGGACTCTGATCCTGACCTGCTCAGTTGACTTTCTGGCTTGATCTTGGACCGGTCTCATCACCACAGGCTTGCCTGGTGATCTGAACTGTTGGCTGAACCAGACCTGCTCTGCTCTTCGCACTCAGGTGCTGTGGGACTGCACCCTTGCCAGTGAGGCCACTGTCCTGCCTGCCTTGGCCCCTGGCTCACCTTCCCTTACAAAGTGGCCTGCCCTTGCTGCTTCCTGCCAAGTACGACTGTGAAGCTTTGGAGAGTACAGAATAAATTCCTATGCTGATTCTGTGGGTAGAGCTCTTAAAAAGCATGCCACAGGAAGGAACATTTCCACCTTTAAAAACGTCTGATCTCTTCTATGAAGGTTTTCTGCTACTGAGAGAAAGGAAAGTCAGGTGAGTGCATCTACTGCTCTTTTAGGCCTCAGAATGGAGAAAGAGTTAAGGAAAAAGCACCTGATTTTCTTGCAGGGATGAACCATCCTGACGGCGATTTTCAGTGGCCTAAGCTCAACTGCCTGAGCTTTCCAAGCTAAGCTACGAAGCTGCTTCTAAATAAATCAGATGTATACTACTGTATTCGGTGACAATCCAAGTTACACAATTTTAGTTGGTTGGTTTTGCTAAGCGATGCCTGTTCGAAGTGTATACTCCATACGTTTGAAACTTAGGAGGGGACCTGGCATTGCCAAGGATAGTCAAGCTGACAGTTACCCAGAATGATAAGCATGTCAGTAACGATTTCAAGAACATACATTTATGCTGTTACGATAAAGGTAAATTTATGTCAGTGAGATACCACAGTTGTGAGGGTATTTCTGAGAAGATTATTTCCATAATTTGAGGAAGAAAGAAACAAGTACAAGTTCCACAGCAGTGAATCATGTATCTTTTCTGATTGTCTTTTGAACACGCAGTATCATTTAAACACGTGATCCTGAAGCTGAGGTGTTTCAGACCAAAAAATCAGCGTCAAGACTGGCTGATGTTTAGATATTCTAGTCTTGGCAATGTTCCTTTATGTTTGATCGTTCTTTGATCATTCACTAAGAATGAATTGAAAAGCTTTTAACTTTAGGTGTTTAGCATGAAAACTAGGTAAAGGAACATTTTAGAATTTTCTTTTTTGCTAAAGACTACTTCGCTGCTGAGCAGAAGGCAGGAAGGATGTACATGTAATGCTACAGACTGCTATAGCATTCCATTCCATAGGACTAAGAATTCAAAGAAGGTACAGACTCCCACTTCCACTGACAATAGTTTCTTTCCACATAAGACAGCGCAGGAAGCAGCCAACAATGCTGCCTGTCTTTCAGATCTCAGTGACTCATACATATACTACTCTTGTAAGTTAATTTAATACTGAAATGGGCAATCATTATTGGTAGGGAACATTTATACTGTGACTTTCATTAGCAGAAAGCTCACATATAAAGTGTTTCTAAACACACACAAAAAAAGATACTCCCATGTTCACATGGAAAATGGCAGCCATATAACACACAGGAAAAGAGCACTGTAGCATATAGGTCTAGTTCCCCAAAAAGGAATAAGGAATTAGAATTACAGTCCTTTGTTATGACAGCAGTCCTGACTCATTAAAGTATATCCTATAATGAGAGTATCAAACTTCACTTTTACCCTGGTGTCCTGGTTTCAGCTGGAATAGTCTTAATTGTCT
>JAVKLA010000074.1:61605621-61619789 GCA_034782735.1 Sagittarius serpentarius
GGTCAGACCCAAATCCAGGAGCTGCCCATTTTCCAGCTCTGGCTCAGAAACTGCTTACACAGTATGTCTTTTTGATCCAAGATGACAGAAATTTCACAAGAAGAGCTGCTTTCATAAACTACCTGTCATTTTCCCACTAAATTATTTCAACAACTATCTAGGAAATTTTTGTGCACCACACTGAAGCAATGCCATGACTTGCATATGGATACTGTATTCTTGGTTGTCAAATCAGGAATGGACTGAGCAAACTTTTTTTTTTTTAAATGAGGAAATATCCATGTAACCATATCAACTAACAATATCAAGTATGTTTTAACAGCACGGACAAATGTCTCTATTTCATCTGAAGAAATTCTTACAAAGATACAAAACTATTACACTGAGGAAAAAAAATATCGCAGACAGATAATAACTACAACTTATTTCTAAAACTACTCTTTTGATTCTTGTATAATCATTATACTATGTTTAATTCAGAATATTGCTCTGTATGATAAGGTAACAGTGGCAAAGTTCTAAATGCTATTACAAATATGAGCTAAGAAGAACAATACCAGTACTTTGCAAATCTCCACTGGTTATTTACAGATAGGTAAAAATAAACAGTGCAGCCCTCGATTCTTCAGAATTACTCCACAATGAACCTGGATTAACAGTCCAACTAGCATTTCAAGCTAGAAGAGCCACTGAAAGCAGCAGACTTGCCTTGCTCTCATCCCTGGGTGCTATTTGCTTCCTTACACAGTTTGTGCCATAAAACAGACCAGGTAACTACTCTTGCTGAATAAAGGAAGCGCACTAGGTTAGACAGGTGACAGACCCAGCACAAGGCTGCACATACACTCGGAACAAGAGAAAGAGAGAGGCCAATGTTAGAAGGTAGACATGAGCAGCCAGACGAAGGAAGAGGACTGCTGCCTTTTTTGACAGAAACACTGGGAAATAATCCTGCATGTTAATTGTACTATAGCCAAGTAGTTTCACAGAAAATGGAACCATGAATGGTTCATTTCTTGGCAATTTTAGAGCCGAGTGTTTCTAGCATATTGCTTAGATCACGCATTTACAGTTTGTGTTTCTAAATCAGTTTAAACATCAACACATGCCACGTGCATTAAATTAAATAGACATTTACATAGAGAAATCTCTCAGTAGGTATTTCGCAAGAATGGCAAAGAGAGAGGTGAAATTCTGAAAGACGACAGACGTTCTATCATTGATTTCAACAGAATCAGTTTCTTCTCATTTCTCAGGGAAAAACATTCAACATCTGCTTTTTAGAAATCTGATCTAGGAAAAGAGAAAGCATAACAGATGGGTCTGGCCATAATCAAGTCATCATTTATTAACTAACATTTCTTGAGTGACTAATAATAGAAAAAGGTACATTACATCCACTTATGAAAGTCATATCACTATAACTGAAACATTCATAGCCCACAACTACAGATTGTTGACAACAGGACAAACTTTTTAAAACTTTTCAGAAGATCAGTTCATCTAAAGTTTAAAATAACCTTTAGTTGTTTCAATACTGTGATGACTATACGAACCAGCATTCAGTATTTCAATTTCTAGCTAGTATAACAGAAAGTCATCACTTCTGAAGTACAAGTAAGCGAGATCTGATGGCTAAACAGACAACTGTAACACTTTTTACCCATAATACTGAAACAGCCTTTGTAGAGTCTCCCAGTAATAACCAGCTCCGAGGCTTCTCTCTTGCTCCATCTGAACCTTTCTCAACTCTTGTATAGCATGAAGCTCTTCTTCACTAGACCTATCTTTTTTTCATTTCTTTCAATATAGAATGAATGCTTGTTGATAGAGGAACAAGAAAAGCTGCTAAATACAATTAAGCTAACACTGAACAATTAAGCTAACACTGAACTCACTGTGCCGGCCTGGCCCCATGCTCGTCTGAAAAAGTACAAGCAAGGACCACCATGAATATAGGCACAGGACGACCAACAAGACAATACCTGATGCAAGATGATCTAAAGTGAAGTACAGATGCAGGGACCAAACAAACAGAACCATGGCACAACACCCCCACAACAGCTACCAAAAATGTGGCTTATTTTAAACAACTGTCCTTGAAGTTCTTTTAAATTGCAAGGTCTTTTAAAATTTCCTCTGTTTTTTCCACACACATTGCTACTGTAAGCTGTGCCTTCCAAATTTCTTTCCACTACTTTAAAAAAAAAAAAAAAAGATTAAATCTTTAGTGATGTTTGGTCACAGGGGCAAAACAAGTGTTACAGTGTTGCTGGATGCATCTGCTTGAGGTAACTGCCTGCAGTCACAGATTTTACCACTCTGCATGAGTGAAAACTTTATTTCTCCCTTGCTCAATTCCTAATCACCCAGTCTGCATTACAGGAACAGAAGCAACCGGCAGGCTACAAAACGAAGTCTCTGAATGCCAATTTATTGAACTGATGATGCTGAATTTAGAAGATGTTCAGTTCCTCTCTTACGCTCCATACATTCAGAGAAACAATACCAACAGTTCAGCTCACTTAAGTTTAACAATGCAGTGGTAAATTTCATTATCAACCTACATGATTAACCTTTATACTAATCAAACATGAACTATGATACTGAATTAATTCCTCCCCTGCTTCAGGCAGAACCTCACCTTGCCTGCCATCAGCCTTTGGGGTGGTGCATCCTATTCCAGACAGCAAAACATGATAAATAATACTACTTACCAAATGGGGGTGGGAGATGCATTTAATTTTCTACACAACAGAATACGAAGCAGCAATTGAGCTCAATTAATTTATACTAATTTTTTCACTACATAGTATATCTTCTTGTTACAACAGTTAAATTTGAGCACTCTTGACCATACTGATGAGACACTGCTATACACTAAGCAAAAATGACAAAAAATATGAATACTGTTTATGGGTAAGGGTGAAAAAGGAATGGGCAGGACTGTGAGGCTGGGAAACACTGGTACTGTTCTGCTATTCCAAGCTGCCTCATTAGATTGTCTTAATTTAAGATTCCTCAGTAGAAAAGAAACAATAATTCCATAGCACTGGAAGAAAAGCCTCAATTTATGTCCTGGACCATTTTGCTGCCTTCTTACAGAGAAGCAAATAAATGACTGATGGGAACACATAGCTGTTATTGAGGGTGTGGGATGTCCTATCTGCATAGAAAACTATGGTGTTTGGAAATTCTGCATTACAGGAAGTTCTGCTGCACGAGTGAAACCAAACTCAAGCCAGTGTAGATTAGCTACTAGACACAGAAGCATCTGTTTGCCAAACAGGCATTTTCTTCCAATATGCTTCCAAATAACACCCCTGTACAATACTGATGACATGCAAGCAATGGACCCTTACATAATTGTGCTCCCCCATTCTCTCTATTAACTATAACAACCAATGACGTTTTTGGCTGAGGTGATGCCACTCTCACTGACATCCACTTTCACTTTCTCTCTGGATATCAGTGACTGGATGTGACCCCCTTTCAAGGACATTAGTTCTGCTAGATTAAAGTCTGCTGTGGCTAGTATCTTCAGGGTGCTCCTCAGGCTTTGCAGCAGACATCCTGCTGCACACTGCTATGTATCTTTCCCTTCTGCCCTTCTGGCTGTAGTTCTGTGGACTAACTTTTCCTCATCCCTGAGTTCAATACCCCTCTTACAGGTAAAAAATATCAATCAGTCCATGTGCTGCATGAGTTCCAAAGCTTGTGACATTTTCAGTTCCTACGGCACTGACCACTGCCTGCATAAGTCTGCCAGAATCCATTCTTTCTTTGACCTCTCCTCATCAGAAGCAAATTTCACACTGACTGCAGTTCCCCTTGATGGTGCCTTCCAGATCATCTAGATGGAGGAGGCTAGTCAGACTAGTCCTTCACTTCAAGAAGGGTGAAATGATAACACACTGCATTTCATATGCACATGGCCATAAACAAGGGACACCTAGAAATCAAGATCTTACCTCCCTATTTCATCATTTCCATTCCCTCAACCTGTCACACTCATTTTTAGGTGTTCTTCCTTTCTGTGCAACTCCTGTGCCCAGAGGCAGAGCATGAAACTGATTCTTCCCTCTCCTGAAAGCAAAGCAGTTCTTATCTCTGCAAATCTGACCTTAAAACTATCAAGCCTCTTATGACAGAAACTTTATTTGGTATTTTAAAGATCTATAAAGAACACAAAAAACTTATTGTACAAAGCAGAAGTCAAACCTAATTCCTTACCACCTTCTCTATTCTTTAGGAGAAACTGAACAGGTTACAGTGGCCCACAGGGCAGCATGCCAGCCTTCCTCAGCTCCTTTTATTTAACCTCTCCTTTACTGTGGTTTCTCAACTGCACTCTTTTGTTCAGCTCTTTATTCTTCTATTCTATTCTATCTTCTTTTTTTAAAATAATAATGTATCCCCACCAATTTTATTTAAAAGATTTCATTTTCTTTCTAGTCTTATTCTACAGTAATAAGCAATTTCTAAAAATACAAAATAAGGTACCAGCAAAAGTGGACTTCGAAAATTTTCACGACAATCGCAATTAACAAAGCATTTGGACAGTATTAATAATTTTGTTAACCCAAACTCATATAATGAGCTGAAATTAATTATACAGACATATTAGACAAACGGTTCCTGTACCAGCTACAGACACACTTCAAGTTTCTTCCATGTTAAATCTTTTCTTCAGTTTGCCAATAAAATTTCAAACCCTAAAGCTTTATACAGAGTAGGTTATTTGTTCTTCATATACGTATAAATGATTGATTTTTTTTTTCCTCCTTTGGAACCAGAAAAAATAAGTTGAATTCTCCCTGTATTTCAGGATAATGAAACTAAAAGCAATAGAATTTAGCCATAAAGCAGGTATGATGATATGCCAGCAATCCTGATTGATAAACTGATCATGTTTGCAACATCCTCGTAGCTCTAGTGATCATGTTCCAAGGACAAAACATGGGCAAGATGACTGACAGTTTCATAGGAAAGCAACAAAGCTCTATTTTTAGGACAGCTTGGCCTCCTTCTGCCACTGTGAACTCACAAAAGGCTCACCTTTGCAAATTTACAATGGAATGATACAGTGGTGAGTCAAATTACTTTTAAACATACAGGTAGGACAACAAAGTGCAAGCAACCTCATCAACACAGTACAGGTATTCTATAGTTATTTTAAGCCTTAGAAAACATTTGCCTAGTGAAACATGTTTGTAATAACCACCGAAAGGGCTGTTATTCAGAAGCCTGCAGGGGGCATCAGCATGATTAATAAAATCATAAGATTTTTCCACCTATCAAAAACATGTATCTGTCCAGTACCGTACTGTTTCTTTCTCTATACACAGTAGACAAAAGCTATTAATGCAAGGACATTAATTCTTTTAACTATCTGATTTTTTGGCCATCAAATAGACCTAAAAAAACCCCTCAAGCTGTCACCTCCACACACACCTCTACCGAAAGAATCAAAACAGGTTCTCAAACCAAACCCGCAACAATTAAAAGTAACAAAAGGCAAAATTCAACAAGATCAGCATCTCAGTTTAATATCAACGTACACAATGAAGATCAAACCTGGCCACAGCAACAGATAACATGCACATTACAGCCTGTCTGTATGACTATTTATTGCTATTCCTGGTTTTCAAGTCAGTGAGATTAACATACCATGCCTGTTACCAGTTCAGTTCTGGCAGCTGAAGGAAAAACATATCACTGCACCCAAACACTGTTTTTCAAATATTAATGCTTTTACAACCTGCAGTGAGCTCTTCACAGTGCAATTGCTTCGCTGCACAATGTATCACCCAGACTGAAAAGCTATTTTGTCATTCCAGAGTTACTGTCCTAGAAGCTGGCAGTCTGCAATGTAAGTTTTATTTCTGTACAAACACACGCACACAATAATGTGAGAGCTAGGTTTCTCAGTTACATAGTCTCCCCCAAAGGGAGTACCCAGCCAGCTGCCAGTATGCACTGTTTCTGAAACAACATTGCCACCATCTGGACAAACCTGTACCTGCCAGTTACTACTGGACGTGAGAGTATGTATTTGGATAAAAACTCCCCAAGTGAAAAAAACCCCACCGTTTTCTCAATACACTTATTTCCATATGCAAAATAATTAAGTTTTTTTAAAATTTGGTCTCTTATTCATTAATCAAAATTCAAATTCTGTGTTTCCTTTTAACATTAGACATGTAAAACTCAAACGAGTTTCTGTGCTTTCCACCAACACCTGAAAAACTAGGTTGTAAAACTTCTTTTTATGTTCAG
Organism: Sagittarius serpentarius; assembly: GCA_034782735.1. Classification (NCBI taxonomy): domain Eukaryota; kingdom Metazoa; phylum Chordata; class Aves; order Accipitriformes; family Sagittariidae; genus Sagittarius; species Sagittarius serpentarius. The sequence continues at coordinate 61,611,901 of JAVKLA010000074.1, forward strand.
CAATATTCTCTACAATTATCTGCAACGCTTGAAAATCAGTTTACAAATGCCTTATATGATCAGAATCAGTTTCTCCCTCTTCCTCAGACTTCATTCCTGTCAGCAAGAAAGGTAATATTCAGAGTAAAAAAAACCCTATAGTTCTAACCTCAGAAAATATGCTTTGGAGAGAAGATGTTGTTCCTTCTACTCCGTCCTATTCACTATAAAGCATTACAGGAATGTTTCAGTCTAATCTTCAATATAAGATTTTATTTTATAGCAAATTTTGGAGAAAAGTAGAAATTCTACTCTACACTTCTGATGCACAGGAAGGCAACAGGCCACTATCTAAAACAGAAAACAAGCAGCTACATAAACAATCACAGGTGATTCCTTTAATCTCAACAGAATTGTAAATTTTTCTAACTTGCACAAAAAATGTATATAATTCTACGAAAGTCTGGATGCAGTAAGATTTAGGACATCCTATATTTTTCACACAACTGAGCCCTTTTCTTTTTTGCACATTTCTGGTTTGTTGAGGAAAGATTTCACAAGACACGGGCCTTTCATGCGAACACTGAGTGGGCATTTCAGATGAACAAAAGGTTTCCCACAGAAGTCAGTGCTTACACTGAATCATTAGCAACAAAATTTACAACTGAAACCTGGTAATGCCATTTTTGTTTCAGATGGTATTTATAAGAGTACTGAGAAACATGCTTAGCTTGCCAGTTTCCTTCTTAAAGCTCCTGTCATCCCAGGCTCAGGCCATGTATGCCCCCTAATGCAGTGTTCACACAACATATTAAAACCTATGGGATACAGAACGTTTCCGGCTTTTTCCAGCTGCTCCTGGTAAGCTGCAGCTCCAAATCAAGTCAAACTTGAGTCTGCTCTTTCCCCAAAGGGAACCTTAAAATTTCAGCCATGCTTTCAGCACTGATACATAACCTTTTAAAGAAACTACCCTCTTGCTGCTGATCTGTTCTTATAAAAACCTGAATATGCTGGTATTTCACAGAGCCCTCATTTTAAGTGTTAATCATTGTAATAGATGAGAGTAAAAATGAAGATGTTGAAAAAGTTTCAATACAAGCTGCTCATTAATCAGCCTTTAGAAAAGATGAAAAATATATACCAGATCTTAAATATTTAGTGCCTCTTACCTTCCTGCATTTTTTTAACAAATAGGTTATTAAGAGTCTTTATAAATTATTTTCAGTGGAAAATGGAATCAGCTATTTCCTGTAAGATATATTTGGCTGTATAAATGCATACACTGTGTGAGGAATTTGTTTTGTAATTAAAAAAAATACGAACATTTTAAGTATCACTCCATGTTCTGCAGCAAGAACAATTCGTCATGTAGCAAAGCTATGGCAACGCCCTGACAGTGTGTTATACACTAAGAAAAATAAATGCATTACATGGATAAATCTAGTCTGTTTAGTGAAATACTTGCCTGAGATGCTGAAATGAGTCATGAACCACCACTACCCAAATGGCTGTTCCCATTTTCTATCACATCCAGTTTCAGGACTGGGAACTCAAGAGTCATCTCAGAATTAATGAGTTATGCTGGATGTTCCTCTCATGACAAGCACGGTATAATTGTACTATTTAATCACTGTCATCACTTTAAGGTAATCTTGTAAAAAAAAAAAACACTTGCAGAATGTCATTAAATACAGAGTCATCTTGTGTTCCAAATGAGCCTACCTCACAGTAGTGTTGAATGTTTGATTTGACTTTAAAGATGATAGTTTCTTCCCACTTGGAAATAAAAGTCCCTAATAAACATAAAACAATGTACCTTCAGTCCCACCATGTCCAAAGTCCCATGTTTTCAGAAAATTACCTAATTCTGAACTGTGGACAGAACAGTTCCTTTTTCAGGGTCTTCGCCCTCTGTACTGACACTCAAATTTTTCTTAACTCCTTTGCTATTTCTAGCAATTACTTTCTTTACTGAATCTACTAACTTCTTATTCTTACAGTCTAGGGACTTTCAATGTTCACTTTCTCTCTTTCAAGAGAATTAACGCAACCAGACTCAAACAGCTCTGCTTTACACTTTCCTTACCTCCCTCTTCATACTGCCAATCCTCTCTATATTCCCCCAGGTGAACTATGATACCCTTGCAAGCTCATATTATTTTGCCATTACTCACTAAACCTTTTCAAAATAAGGCAAAACGCCTGTTAAAATCAGCACCTTTGCACATCACTGACAGCTGATACCACTGCTTAAATCTCCACAATAATTCCCTACATCGCAATGAAATACATTCAGGTTTCTAGCTCTTCTTCTAAGAACCTAATTATTCAGAGAGTCAAAAATCAGGAATGCAAGATAACTTTCCTGTGACTACAAATAAGGAAAGGTGGCCTCAGGGTACAGTTGCTACATCTTGAGTTTGGCCTGGACATCCCAGAGTTTAGGATATTTGTGAGACTGTATCTACAGCAGTGACTTGATTCAAAGCAAGTGTAGTTTTGTGGTGAATCCTGTGCTACCTCCATTTACCACATGCTGATTTGGATCTCGAAGCAGTTTCTGTGTGCACAACTTGCTTTTTTTAAGAAGAAATCCTCACTTACAAAACATTTCAAGAATTAACAGGACATTAGGTGCCAAAGCAATGTGAAAGCCACACCTGCAGTATTTACCTAACACTTTTTTACCTTTTTGAGGATCTACAAACTACGTATATTGTAGACATTCAGTCCTGGGAAGCAGACTAAGTTTAACCTGTAGTAAAGTCTCTGAATCACATGTGATGGAGGTGTGAAGAAACTCAACATCAACCACTTGGATCCACTGATCAGCTCCTACTACTCCTTACTAACGTAGAGAAGGCCCCAGGGTCCAAGAGTGTCCTGGACTCTGCACTGAGCGTAGGAGAGAGCAATTCACAACTGAAAGAAACTAAACATTAATTCTTTGCATCATAGGCTCCATGTATTTCTATTCTAAACCCTTGCTGAGCACCAGGCCAGGCCAAAAGAAGGCTGTCAGCCAGCTTTTGCTTGAAGCAGAAGGCAGCATGAATACTACCTATGCCATCCATTCTCACCTCCAGCTGAAGGTGGAATCTCCCTGCTGGTTTGAAACAAAGCCCAGCCTCGTCCTGAGAGACCTACTGTGTCTAAGAGATGAAAGAGAAAGCAGCACCTGTCTGTTCTGCGCTCTCTTTCTACTCGGGCTTATTTGCTTCAGTACAGTACAAAGGGATAAAGCACATCAGGCCTGGCACTGTGCTAGAGCTACTCCGTTCTCCCCAGATCTGGAGGACAGCAAAGCGTGCTGCAGACACAGTGCAGTGACTTCGCAGGGGAACCTGGACACAAGAGCCGAGTGTCTCTACAAGGCTTTCTCTACAATTCATTTCCTTTCCAGTGCTGTTCCTGTCCTGCACTGGTCTCTATATGACCAGGACACAGGGTAAAATATGAACTATATATGCTGCAGATTTTCCTAATGTACATCAAATAATGTTTTCCAGAAGTGCCTCCTCCACACTTTTAACTTCCTAATTTCTTTAAAAACTGAGCTTCAGAAATTTTCTGTATGCGTACATTGCAGTTTCTATAGACTTAAAATAAATTTCCTTCCCCATCACATATCTTTAAACTTCTTCACAAGTTTTAAAAACCTGCAAGTTCTGGTGTGACCCAGTCGTACACAACTGTGACCAGCACAGGATGCTCTTCAAAAATGTAGTAATGTGAGAGCAAGTTAGTTACTACCTCGCAAAGCAGCGGGTGTACCCACCTGCAATCACTTCCCTAGCGACAGAATGAACTGACTTATCCTTAGCTACAAGGTAACGCAAACCTGAGGGAGGACTGTCATACTTTCCTGCTCTGGAACAGACCAAGCCTAGTGTCTTTTCTCTGTTGACTCCACAAGGATTGCCATCCACAGAATTAAAAGCACAAATTACGGTGGAAACGGGTCACCAGTGGGTAGGGAGATTTAACGGATAGAGAACCTCCTCCATCCAAATAACCAAAAGTAACAAGGGACTGCCACAAGAGGCTGGCTAGGTTCAGAGAAGACTATCTCATAAAAAAAACAACAAACAAACACTCATAAGGAAGTCTGTTTTGCAAGGAAAGCGGATAATGGTCTGTAAGTTGGAAATGGAGGGAGAAAATGGGTATCCAACTTAAAAGAACACAGAAAATACATTTGTTACAGTACCAATACGATACATGCTGTACCACAAAAAATTTGTCAGTGGTGTAGATCCATGTTCTCAGAACCCTTTAACCACTAAATCTTATGCTCTTTGTTTAGAAATAAGCATGGCTTGATCCCAGCTGATCCCCCAGTTGAATTGTATGACGGTTGACCTACCATAAGATGCACACAGCTACTCCCAGTTTCCTCCTGCAGTTTGACCTGCAAATGTAATAAAAATACTTTCTTGTTCTTCATCCAAATCACTAATAAAAACTTTAGTTCTGAACTTCAACAGACAGCTGCCGGATCCCTCTGGATACTCCTCTCCAGCTTACAGTGTAACATTTCTGACTATTGCAAGAACAGCTTCCAACCTGCTATGCACCCACATGGCAAATTCATAATTCACAGTCTTAAATTTTGCACACAAGAAGGTCTAAAAACCATCAGAGTATTGTCCACTTAGAAAACAATTTTGGTAAGAACGTATCTTGTCAAACCAACACTTTCACATCAGTTTTCACTCACTACCTTGTGAATATACTTACGAGTTATTACTTGTTCCTCTATTTTTCCAGCACCCACACCAGTTAACCTGATTCATGGACAGTTTCTGTCTTTTGACATCACGAAAAACTCATGATTTAGCCAGGTTAATTTGTTGCTGTACTTCTTGGCCTTCATTGACATTACGGTTATTTGTACTTGTGCCTTTAACAGTAAGAGGAGGCACAGGTATGAATTGTCCTACATACTTTTTCACTTAGTATTCTTAGACATTCACAGGATCTCTCCTATCTGTTTTCTGACTTTATTGAAGACCATTTTCCTGAAGTAAGCTGTTTTCATTCTACTTATTTCCGTCCCTCCTTAATGGTTATTACACCCCATATATCATGGTCAAGCGCGTCTGGTTCTAACAGTGAATTCCATCAATTAATATAACAGAACAAATCAACAGAATAAAGAGCAAAGTTTGAACACTTTCATGAAAAAGTTTCACCATCAATTTCTTCTTTGTGTGGGAAAGTCTTGCTCACTTCTTTCAGAGTTCTTTCATTCTGCTGATGCTGAGAGGTTAGTTTTTTTTCAGATCGTCTAAAGCCACAGCTAGTGCACAGTATTGAATATGTATCAGTAAATTAAACAGAAAACAGATTTTTCTAAAGTAGTATTTTCACATGGAATTCTAGCAGTAGTATTTTTCACTTGCACTCTCCTGTTCTGTAGTTACATGAAAAAGGATAATAAGGGAGAATTAACTGACTGTGAATGAACACATTTATGGAAGATGCGGTATTACTTTTAAGTACTTCAAATTTCAGTTTGTAAAGCTAAATTATAATAACCCCTCCCTTACTTTCATTCCAAAGATAAAAGAAAGCCTGGGAACAGTGAATAAAACATTAGCCCTTTGCCAGGTTTTTTTTTAATTCTGCTTTTTAGTATTTTTTTTTTTAAATACATAACTTTTCCCAGATAATATGCATTTGACTGGGTCAGATCACAGGAATTAAGAAGTTTAATAGCAAACTATTAGAAGGCAGAGGAAGACTGAGGTGAATGTGATTAGGAAGTATTAGAGATTCTGTAAAAGTTCTAGCTCTTCACTTTGTTTCAAGACATCTTGTATAACCCTATGCTATCTGACAGCCCATCCTGTTCATTCCCACTTCTGTGCCAGTTCTAGCTTGCAATTTATTCTTTGTCAAGTCATTTTAATCCTTTTTTCTGTTAAAGTTTTCTACAGGAACATCAACTACATGACAGTGAAAAGTTAGCAGCAGTGAGAAAGAAAATAGGGGGAAGAGAAGATCTCTCCCTTTTGGTGGCAGTACAACATTGCATCAGCACAAGCTGGCGGTGCAGAACTTTCAACGTAGCAAGACAAAGAAAGTAAGACAAGTGGAAAAACGAGAGAAGAAAATCCAGTAACAGAAGAGGACTGATAATTCAGCAGACCTGCACTATGTCACCTGTATCACTCTAACAGATGTAATGTGCAAGAGCCTTAAGGTTTACAGAAGTGCTCACTGACTTCAGCCAGAGTTTACAACTGCAGAGCACTTAAGAACCGCCTCTCCCTGCTCAAAGCAAAATCAGTACAACTTCACCTCTAAAGTACTATACTCTCTATTCCTACAGTACATCTGAAGAAAAAACGGGAAACGTAAAGGCTGCCACAATGTGTTCTTAGATACAACTATTTCAACTCATTACTAACTTTAAAAGCCTCTTATACTGTGCTCCTGCTGAGTTCAATAGCTACGTCCCACCTCCCCTGCCCTCTTACTGGCACTACAACCACTGTATAATTAAGTTCTAAATACAGAGATCAGCCTTAAAGTTTCAGGAGAGGGCTTTCACTGTGAAAGGCATGCCAGCATAAATTCAAACACTGAGAAAAAGACTGCCAGTATTTCTGATACAACAAGTAAATTTACTGATAAATAAGGGCTGACACTGCAGTAAATCACACACAAGAAACTTGACTGTAGTTCTTACTGCTTCCTGTATGCTAAAAGACACAGCCTTTTGTATATCCCTAGAAGGCACCATGAAGCCCAAAAGTGAGAAGACCAAAAGCTGTAAGCAAGATGCAGAAAGCCTGGAAGTGCTACAGCATCGTATTAACTCAGAGCTAAAACACACCGCTGACAAAAGGGTGTTCACATCTTCTTCCCCCACACTTGTTTGGGCAGACCTGCTTTAAGTCACTGCCAGTTGTTCATGAAGTTGCACAGCAAAACAGGTCAGGGGAACTGCTCTGAAGGCAAAACAACTCCAGAACACTTTACACACTTCTGAAGGGAAGGTGTATGCCCCTTTCCCTCCCTTCCTTTCAGAAAGGGTACTGGCTACATGACTGCACAGCCTCAGACTTTCTGCTTCTCCTCGCACTCCGAAGAATATCAAGTCGAAAGTCTCCACAGCCTGGAGGTGCTCTAGCTGTCGCAGTCACACAAAACACACGGAGTACAGCAAGCAGGTAAAAAAGACTGTGCAGGGAGAGGCAAAAGGACTGTGAATTATTATCGCATGTGCACTTAAAACACCTTCAGGGAAGCTGCCTTCCAGAAATTATACATAGCTGTGCAGCGTAAGCATAGCGTCTGTAGAGAATGATGTGGGGACATGCTATATGAGCACCCAGTCTCCTGGAACACAGGCAGAAACCTAGAAAACTGTTTTTCCTCAGGAGTGCAGTGACCATACCTACAGGAATTCATTTAAAACCATATGCAGAAGCACTCTGCCTCTTCAAGGAGAGTCTACTCGTTTCTTGCCGCCGCCCCACCTACCACAGGGTGACAGCTACACTCTAAAGCCTTCAGACGACTGGCTTTAGGTTCTTCCTGGCACTGCAGCACCAGCCTCACGAGAAACCGAACGCGGTTTTCCAAGCGAGCTGCGCAGACCGGGCCCACCCGCCGCTCCCGCCGCCGCTGCACCCTTCCCTTCACTTAGAAGCGGCTCCTTTTTGCAGCAGCAACGTGGTCACCGGCCACGGGGGGCGGGGGGGGCCCGGCCTGTAGGCGGCTGGCTCTCCCCAGCAGGTTTGACTTCAGCCCCCGGCGCCCCGCCGTGCCTACCTGCGCGGGTCTCGTGCTTGGGCACCCGGTAGTACTTGTTGCCGAACTGGTCGGTGCCCACCAGCTCCTTGGCGGGCCCGAAGAGCCGCAGGCGCAGGGCGCGCAGCGCCTGCCAGGGCCGG
>JAVKLA010000074.1:61620715-61636778 GCA_034782735.1 Sagittarius serpentarius
TGGGTTCCCGACAACTTTGGTGGAAAGTGGTGACTGCATGGAGAGGCTTGCTAATATTCCTGCTAAAGGTTGTAATGTGATGATACTTGTTCATGATCAGAGAACCAGTTTTGCAGCTGTATTTCAAGATGAACCCAATAAAGCCAACCTCAGTTCAGTCACTCACACCACTCCCACCTGCTGGAAGGATTTGTGTTGGTGATTTACGGCTTTTGGGGCTGTATCATTGTAAAAAGAATCTGTTTAAAATTGAAATGTTTTTTGGTGGTTCAGGATGCTCCTTTCTGTGTGCATTTCGACAACACGATTACGTCCTTTCTGTGCCCTCAGCACTCGTGTAGCATTCGGTGTGAAGAATGGAGGCACAGTGGGCAGAATTTACCATCCTAAATCTTTTAATTTTGACTTCAAAAAGAAATAACCTTATAGTCTTCAGTAGATTGTATTTACATCTACATTTTAAAGTCACATGTTTTAAAACATTTCCTTAGGGGGCTTTATTGCTTCACTAAAATAAAACTTCTGAGCTCAAGATTGAAAACTAGGTATCTTGTATATGTCAGAATTCTTATTCTAGGTGAATTCTTGCATCATTATATTTCACATGTTTTAAAAGAGCTTAAATGACTTACTGCTTTGGAAGCATGCCTACGGACATGCTGCTGGGGATCTGCCTGTAACAGCCTAAGCTTCCCAAATCAAGATTTTTACCACTCAAGCTGAAGCTGAGCAGGGGCACTCTGCCTTAACAGCTTTTCATTTATCTACTTAGTTACGTTTTTGTTGATAGTTGTTTTGACAGAATAGTGCTGTAGGAAGCTCTGATCATCTTCTAAGGCTTATTTTATGTAAGGTAGTATGGTTTAAGGAAGCAGAATCTGTCTCTTTTTTTGACTCTGTAATACTAGAATATTTAAAGATAACAGGCTACTGCTAAGTAGTACAAGATACTAATTCAGTCCAGAGAAATTTGTCTTGGAAACTTCATCATGTAGATAGCATAGTTTTTATTTAATGTTACAGAAAACATAACACACAAACATTGCTTCCTTAAAAGAAATACTATAATTTGTTAAACTAAATTAATCTACCCACTAGGTGTCCATAGTTCGAAGCAGGATGAAGCCTGGAAGGATGGTATATGATGAAGCTTCAAAGTAGCTGATATTTGTTGTGACCTACAACAACTGCTTCATACTGTTTCTTTTGCTCAGTGTTTTCAAATTGCATTCTGGTTTTTGTTTCGTATGTTGACACTAAATGCAGTTCTGCTATTTCTTTGAGCCTATTTTACATTTTTATTTCTCTCACACATTCCAAACGACATAAAGAATAAAATATTTTTTCTGCCAACTTCACAGGACTTATTTCCAGCCATGTATCGTGTCTCCAAGTCTAGTTTTGCAAAAAATAAGAGATGGGTTAAATGCATTGAGGAAGCACGAAACTACAGTTTGAGCTGTTCAGAGCTACATAGTAACATTCTACAACACAGCTGTTCTTATTGTTTGTATCTCTGTTTTTCCTTTTTTTTTTCTTTCTTGTTTTAAGGGTTCTAAGTTTGGAATTAAATAAAGATAGAGATGTGGAAAGAATACATGGGAGTGGTATCAACACCCTTGATATTGAGCCTGTTGAAGGAAGATAGTAAGTATATACTTTAGTTGGTAAAAATTCATATGAGTGCGTCACTGCGGTTTAGTACTATGGATTTATTTTCTTGTTAAACACTCAGTTATATTGAACACATTGAGATCACGACTGTTGTAACTTGTGTGCTTTATTAACACTTGCAGCATGTTGTCCGGTGGATCGGATGGTGTTATTGTGCTTTATGACCTTGAAAACTTGAGCAGAAAACCAAGTTACACCTGTAAAGCACTTTGTTCTGTGGGAAGGTAGGTACTCAAAAATTCTGCTAAAAGTTCATAGTGATATCTCTTCTGTGACTAGCGTTAAACTCACAAACTAATGTGTGTTCTTACTTCTAGGATAAAAAGACTATAGAAAATACTGCTATAAATCTTTGAAGGCTAGCATGATGCATTATGGGTTTTGGCACCAAAAAAAAAAGCAAGAAACTTTGTGAGGATTTATATGATTTACTACGGAGCAGGAGCTAATTGTTTTTTCATGGTTTGTCTGCTCCAACTGTTACAATGTATTTACAATGACTCTCTGATATTGTTTGACCAGATCTTTGGCAGTTCAAAAGTTAAAATGAAGGATGTTAATTGCACTCATGGAATCTAAAGTAGAGAGCCTTCTGTTGCTGTAGACCCTACAAAAAAGTCAGAGTTAGTACTCCAGTCTCATGTTTTAACACTAGAAAAAAGACAAAAAAAAAACCCCAACTCTTTTCCAGGTCACAGTTGCTTGCCTGTGAGTTTTCTTACTGTTTCATGTTGAAATTTGCTGACTCTATGCCAGTAACTGTGAGAAAGTAATTTTGGGACTGTTGTATCCCCCAAATACACATAATATATATATATATTTTTTTTTTTAATAAATCTGTGTTTAATCAAAAGGAAAATTATCCTTGCATAACTGTGTTCATCTGACTAGGGGAAAAAAAATCTAATACAGATTTGCAGTTGTTGGTTTTATTTCCCCTCTCCCTGCTCCCAGCCTTCCTAACAACTATTTTAAGTTCACCGGGTGTTCACCAGGTACAGGAGTAATTAATACAGAACTTCTTAAGAATGTGTTTGAATGAAGGCAGATGTGTTGCTGACAAAAATGGCACATATTTTTCTGAAGAACAGGGTACTACCATGCTGTGTGTAACCTGTATAAAGACTCAAAGTCTTTATTGATTTATCAGGCATTCCCTGCTGGCAGTAAAAATTTGTCCGTTATGCGCATTAAGTCTTCTAGCAAAAGCTGTTTTCTTCCTTGTGTTTAGATGATAAGGTTACCTAGTACGTTAGGACTTTATCTGAGACACATAATAAGATATATTCTACTGTGCAAAAGATTAGTAGCTACATTTTCCCCTTATTTTTTCTCAGTCTTCAAATTATTTGAGGTCTATGAGCTTCATGAGTAAGACTGACAAGAACAGAACTGATTTTTAACAATAAAAGGCCTAAGCGGTATCTTGGACCATAAGACAGGAAAAGGGTAATAGAAAACAAAACGTCATCAAAATATCACAACAAAAGGGTAGGAACAGAATCTACTGCAAGTAAGCTGCATTTGGTATGTGTTGATGGCTGGAACTTCTTAATTAAAATTAACTAAAATTGTAATTAAGAACAATTAATGACTAGACATCCCTAAATTTCAAAACTGAAGTGGATTCTGAAACAGGTGCAGCAAACTGAAGAAATACATGCTGAGAAGACACAGCATAAAAAATGGCAAATCTGTGCTAAAATCAAGCCATCGTTAACTTCGATTAGGTCAGTAGAAATATTCCATAAATGAAAAGTCTGGTCATGAGCATTGTTAGTTGGTAGTCTTTTTCTTGAGGAGGTGTTAGTTTGCATGGATGCATCTTTTGTTTCTTATCAGTTGAGCAGAGGTATAAATAGTACTAGCAGAATCTGATTTTGTGTGACATAAGCCTATCATTTAGAACGTTGTTGTTGTTCATTGTTGTTATTTCTTAAAGAAACCATAGTAGCTTATTTGCCTCAATTACTTATTCTCAGTATTCATGTAGCTTCCTAGTATGTTTTAAATACATTGTAGCTAATTAGCTGAGGCTATAGCTTCAGATTTTGGAATATTGTTCATGCGGGGTTCCCGACATCATAAATGAGTTTATAATTGCCAGTAAGAAACACTTCCCATCTGACTATCTGGCTCCTATCTTTGAAGCATATGATAATGACGTGTTGCAAAAGTTTGCCTGTGTTCCAAGTCCGCAGGGCACAGTGCAACTTTGGTCTCAGAAGCTGCTTAAAGTATAAGCTTTTCATAAAGGCCCTTTGAGGCTATTTCTGAATAGGCTCTGAACTGGGCCTGCTGAGGGTCCAGTTATCCTCCACCGGAGGAGGTAATTCCTAATGGTTGGCTGTGATTTACCCAGTGTTTCTCATCTAGAATGTAGGGCCAACTATTGCCAAAACCAAGAATTTTACTTGTTCCACTAGGAGTCAGTACACAGAGCTTTACATGGTTTCATACGATCCACACTGTCCTGTGGCAAAAACTGGCATTTGAGAGTAAAGTAACAGTACCAGCTTCTAGAAAATATATAGCTGATGCTTGTGTGTAAGGTAGTCTTCTTTACTCAAAACCTGTCTAGGAAGAATGAATGGCAGTGGCCTTACTATCCATAGAATTAATTCTGTATTTTTCTTTGGTAGAAAAGGTTGGGATATTCTGAGTAATGGCGGAGAATACTGCGTATAGAAAGAACGGAGAATAACATGCAGCCCTGAGACATGAAGCCAGGCTGAACGGCATGTGGCCCACTACTAAGCCTAGCCAGACCAAAGGTGATTCCTGTGGAGCTACTCTGGAGTGTTTTAGTTCCTTCCTCAGCCCTCTGGATTATGGGAGACCTGATTGCTCTGGTGCAGTGCTGAACACGGTCCAGTATTGTGCACTTACATTAATTGTACAAGGGTAATTAGTTCCGTGATTTTAGATTTTTCTGCGCAGTGCATTCAAATGCATCTGGGGGAGTAAGTGCCTGCCGAGTCAGGCTTGATTTCCTGGCAGTGCAGGTACTGAAGATTTTTAGCTTGACCCACTGTAGAATAAGTGCGCAAAAACTGTTACTTTGTAGCACTGTAGCAAAGTAACAGGCCGTTCTAAGGTATGCCTCAAAGATAAGCAATGGAGGAGTTATTAAACTAAGCTCAACAGTTGCTCAATAGCTCTTGCTTAGTGTTGTCAGTGTGAGCTTCAGGCTAACTCTATTTAAAGACGTCTTCTGTGCTTTCTAGCAATCCAAGTAAGCAGAAAGGTTTATTAGCTTATGTGTAGAGCCAGATCTATACAAAAGATCTGCATCTGTGTTTACACAATGATACCTGTGCAATAGTAATCGCTTGGGAGGCCAGGGCACTTGAAAGAACAATGCAGAGGTCAGAGCTGAAGTGAAGAAATCTTGTGAGCCCTTCACTAGCTGCATGTGTACTGCGTCTGGCTGGGATGGAGTTAATTATCTTCATAGTAGCTTGTATGGTGCGATGTTTTGGATTTGTGACAAGTCTTCATAACATACGGAAGTTTTAGCTGTTGCTGAACAGTGCTTGCATAGTGTCAAGGCATTCTCTGTTCCTCACTTTGCCCCCTCAGCAAGTAGGCTGGGAGGGAGCACAGCTGGGACAGCTGACCTGAATTGACCAAAGGGATATTGATACTCCATACCATACAATGTCATGTGCAGCAGTAAAGCCTGGGGGGAGTTTTCCAGGGGTTGCCATTGCTCGGGGTCTGGATGGGCATCAGTCAGCCTGTGGTGAGGGATTCCTTTTGCATCACTTGTCTTTCTTTGTGGGTTCATTTGTTTCCTTTTACTTATTAAAATGTCTTTATCTCAACCCACGAGTTTTCTCACCTTTGCCATTTGGATTCTCTCCCTCATCCCACTGCAGGGCGGGGAATGAGCGGATGGCTGTGGTGGTGCTTAGCTGCCTAGGGTTAACCCACAACACCATGGTGCTTCTGAGTCTGGGAGCATGGTTTTGGGCCCTGAAGCTGGATTCATATGGATCCAGCTCAGATATGAGTGGTATAGCAGGTATGTGAAATGACCTGTACTGTTCAGAGTCGGTTGAATCATATCCTGGAGCTATTGTCCCTGGCAGGTTGGCTCTGGTGTCTCTCCTTCCCACCACTGTTAATGTATTGTTAATCACATTACATTCTGTTACTATGCATAGTTGAGTTGGAAGTTTCATATTGTTCTTCCTCTTTCATTTCTGAGTGCAGAAATAATTAACTCTCAGTAACTCAGTCCAGTGCCATCTGGTGACTTTAGTATACGTGAATTTCCGATAACTGTGTAGCTGTAATTATTAGCTAATAATAATGAATTTTTTGAACTGTATATGTTGTATTTTTCAGTGGATCCATTTCTAAGACAGTGGGATAAATGGTTTGTAGTGTTAGGCCCTCACTTTAAACATTAGATCTTTAAACATTAGAATTTAAAAATTTCAAAAGACATTGGTGTCTTTTATGCCTCAGACTGCTCATCTTAACCTGAGATATGCTACAGATACCATATTTTGCAAAGGTAAATGATCTGTAGTTTATTGAAATGGGGTTTCTTTAAAGAAATTAACATTAATTAACTGAAAATTGAGGCACCAAAATAACTAGTTCTTCTTAAAAACTTCAGACAAATTAAAAAAAATGTTTGTTTTCAACTCGTCATTGGATATCAAGACAATTATAAGATGATTATCAAGACTCTAACCAACTGGAATCTTTTCCTTGATTTTAGGAGCCATCCTGATGTACATAGATTCAGTGTGGAGACAGTCCAGTGGTACCCTCACGACACTGGAATGTTTACATCCAGCTCATTTGACAAAACCTTGAAAATATGGGATACAAATACTTTACAAGTAAGAGAGAATTACTACAGCTTGCAGGCTTCTTTGTGTACATGTTATTCATTCCACATGTGCAGTTCCCCCAGAGCTCAACAGGACCAAGCATCCAGAAGCGTGCTAATAATTTTGTATGGGTTTTGTTGGGGTTTTTTTGTTGAGGAACTGAAGATAGTATGTGATGTTTGTGAATGACAAGGGGCTTCTAAATTTAGTTTAAGTGCCCCTTTCCTGTTGACTTCTGTCTCCGTATTATAACCTTCTTGCTTGCTGTTTTTTCTTATAAGCTTTTTAATGTTTTATAGTTTTTTAGTAATTTCCATTCATGCGTCTGATTAGCCAATTTTCTTTGTCTCTCTTTTGGGTCATCTCTGAGCTCTGGTATAGTTGTTCTAGTGTTGGAAACAGACTTAGCTTTGTGATGTTTGCATGATATGGTTTCTAACCAGGAGAGTTATTGTTAGGATGTAAACAGTAGTATTTGTACAAGTCTCATTTGTAACTGTTACTTGAAAAATACTTAATAATGAGGATTTACATTCTGATAACGTACTTGCTCTGTGACCAATTTAATCTTTTTATTATCAGCCTGCAGATGTATTTCACTTTGAGGGAACTGTTTATAGCCATCATATGTCTCCAGTTGCTACAAAGCATTGTTTAATAGCAGGTATGTATGTGTTTTTAAGAAATGCCCATGTATTTTGGTGTTATAATAACAAGCAATATTCAGTAGGAGTTTTTTTGCCTCCCCTGCCTTTTACATAATTTGACTTTTCTTAAGACATAAAGTCATTGGTAAAATAAAATATTATCGGTTAATTGCATGATGTCAATGAGAATATCGCATTTGTTCTTCTGAAATAATGCATCAACCAATTCTCCTTCTGGATGAAAATTCCTAGCTATAATTAGATTACCTTTCATAATGTAAGTTAGTATTTGAGGTTTATTAGATCCAAACATAGTAAATTCTGTAAATAGGGGTGTGTGTGTATTGCTTACATGTACACAATTTAACTATGTTTAGCAAAAAAAAAATATTTACCGAGGAGATATTTTAATTTTTAAGCTTTGTAAGTACTGTCCTGTTTACCCCCAGTTTCTAAATTTTGTTTGTTAAATGGTAAATTTACTTGGACTAAAGATGTAAATCTATTAATAGAACGCATTGCTTTGACTAAATGAACCGTTATGTGGCTAACATTTTGCTACTATTTCTGTCATTACTAAGATTTTTTGTTGTTGTTCTCTCAAATGCTGGGGGTTTTTTTAGCTGTCTTTGTTTCTCTTGTTACAGTTGGTACCAAAAGCCCCAAAGTACAGCTCTGTGACTTGAAGTCTGGATCCTGTTCTCACATTCTGCAGGGTACTTTTTAGTCTGAACCATAAATGTTAAACAATAACTACTTTGAGTAAAACAAGTCATGTAAAGAAACACTGTATACAATGTATTCTTTGTAAGATGACGAATTTATTCCCAGTTGCAAAAGTTACACAGTGGCAAAAGGTTCTTCTGCCTGTTAGTCTAGCACTAATGAATTGGAGAATACAAATATTAATTAATGACCATTTATTACAGATGTTTCAGCTTTTTAATGATGTAATTAATAGTGATTGCTATTTATTACATGGTTAAGTGTAGGCATTGGTTTTGTGTTCATGGAAATTCAATATGGGGTACTGTTTTGTTTGTTTGTTTTTAAAAAAACAATTCAAAACCAAAAAAACCCCAACAAACAAAAAAAACCCCTTGCTTGGATTTGTTTAGAAGTTTCTGTATAAGAGGCAAGATACTACTTGCTATAGAAGGGTGATATCTAATCCTTTGCTTTTACCTAGTTCAGTAACCAGAGGTGTATTGTTCCATAAACCCTTACTTTTTGCACTTAATGAGAATTTGCCCTTAATGTCTCTCTTCTAATGTTTACTTTCTAGAGTGTGAGTATATATACACATGCTCAAGTGAAGGCAATTGCAAGGTAAATCTTCATGCTTCAAACCAGCAGGGCAAGAGCCAGATCTAGAAATTGTAGAGAAGTGTTAGCTCAGACACAGCTCTATTTCTTCACTGACCAGCTCAAGTCTAAAAGCAGCCTAGGTGCTTTTGTGTGATGCAGAGCTTAAGCCGTTAAGTCCTTCTGAACTGAATCGGCCACAATGGGCGTCTCAATGTTCTGTTTCTAGCACAGAGAGCATCAGAGAGTGCAGGCACAAAAATAGTTGTCTAGAGAATCAGTTTGGTTTCAGCAGGGCTTCTTTATTTCCACACAAGGGTTAGTGCTTTCCCCACCCAAGCTGGTTGTGTCTTTGTACACAGCCTGGTACAGTTAGGTCAAGTGCAATATCAGAGGAACAAGTGGAAGTAGATTATGTCCCCCACTAAATGTAATCTAATAGTTCTTTACAGAACTTGAAGCACTGTGTAGTTTCTTGAAAACAGGTACAAGTATTTTTCACTTAGGCTAACTCTAGCAGCTGAAATGGAGCTAAATGCTTGGCTGTAGTTTACTTAATGGATCCAAATAAATGTGTCTGCCCTAAGCCTTCCAAGTGTATCCTGTAGTACCTGTATTCTGGAGATTGTTTTCCATTATCCTGGGCATCACAGCCCTTTGATTACTAGAAGATGTACCAGAAACAAGGTGGTTCACATAGCTCCAAACTGCATTAGTAAAAATGCATTTGTATAACTTAGTTTATTTTTCAGCATTGTGTTTCTGTTATTGCATGAAGAGTGCTTACAGTCTTTCCATTTAGGACAGCTTACTCTTCCTGTTGTCTGTATTTGTTTAACATTTTTAAAACTTTCAAACTTTTAAAGAATGTACATATATATTACTTGCCACTAAGCTGCACTGGGTGTGACATTGCTAAGAAGACATTTATCTTACTATCTTAATATTTCAGACCTAATTAGGGGGAAAAAATATCCCAAACTCAGGACAAGAGTATTTGAAGATAAACTGAATAAAGTTTTGATCTTAAGTACCTAAGGCAAATACTCTTTTTATTAAATATTTTGAAAGGATTAGAAGAAAAACAAATGGCAGGTTCCTTCTGTGTGTGAGAACACCACTGCTAATATAAAATTTAATAACAGTATTTGAAGTAAACTCAGCAGCTGTGACTGTGCTATAATGTGTTTTGCATAGATGAAACTGTCTTTGTTATCAAAAGTCATACATGTGTAATGCTGCATGTATCACTTTCAGCTCGCTGCAATCCCCCTTGACCAAGAGGAAGAAAGAAATAACCTCTAGCCCAAAACAATATATTTTCACAAAATCCAAATTCATATTAAAATTTGGATTATTATTCTGGATTGGTGGATCCAATAGAACTAAGTATTTGCTTTTACTTTTAGTTATTTACATAAAATGGTGTGTATTAGCTTTTTCGTATAATTTTTAGGTCACAGGCAAGAAGTACTGGCAGTGTCTTGGTCCCCACGTCATGAATATGTTTTGGCAACAGCAAGGTAGGGATGTTGCTGGACTATGTGCACTAAATATGTCTGATGGTAAAACTTTATATATTCATTATTGCATGTGTTTTACAATTCAAATGCACTTTTAAAGTTAATCTTCATCATTTACTTTAACCTACTCACAGTTTTGTAGATCTTGTCTGGAAAAACTAAGCCTGAAGAGCTATCCAAGTGATGCTTATTTTATAGGAAGATTGTACAGAATTTTGAAATAGTAATAGGATATTGAAATAGCATAGGAAAATGATAGAGCATTACAGAGGTACTTCTTACCGTTTATTAGTGTGCGCATTGCTAATCTGTTTTATAATGAAGTAAAACATGTTTAGCTCAAAGTACTATCATGGTTAATCATGCCTAATTATGTCAAAGAGCATAACTCAAGTGGCTTAGCTGATGAGTAATAACTTTCCAAGCTGCAGTAATTCAGTGACTATGGATTGTATGTTGATACTCCTGGGCTTCTTTTTGTTTTCTTTTTTCATTCCAGCCATTTTCAGTCTAAAAGATTATAGTGTGACATTTCTTTCCTCAGTTTCATGGTTGGCATATGTTTTCTTTGGAATTGCAGGAAGGAATGGCCACTTTATAAGTTCAGAGTGAAATCTGAATAAGTTGATAATCGGATTTGCATACCCTTGGCTTCTGATGCCAAGTTTCTGAAAGGCTCAGTATAGTTGGGAAATTTTCTAACAGTGTATTTGTTTGTTTGTTTTAGCAAATGAAAAACTATTTCCTTGTTTTTCCATCACAGAAATAGTAGCAAATTTTGTTCATGAAATATTGACTTATTGATGTCTCCTGAAACATTTCGCTTCAAAGTTATATAACTATAAACTGCATCTACCTATGTTGTCATGTTGCCTTATGATAATTGCATATTAAACGTGTTTCTTATGGCTCCATTACTTAATTCAGTACTATAGTGGGACTTCTAGTTCCTAATAACATAACGCAGTTCTGCTACCTGCTAAGATAAATATGGGCAAGAACTGGCAATGCTGAGGGAATGAAGAGACAGTGAGGATAAACTGACTGGGTCTGCTAAAAAGAGAATCTGGACTAATCTTGCGTATCAGGAGTTGGGACTGTTTTCCAAGGCAGTCGTATGTTTGCTTGTGATCATTTCAGGTGAGAGAAAATAGGTTTGGGGATTTATGTGGCTTGCTTATGAAACTTGTTATTCCAGATTTCTTTATGTAATGCTCAGCTCTTCCATAGTTTTGGCAGGAGATTGGAACGGTCAGAGAAGAGATGTGTTTCTGGGTGTCTTTCACACACTTAAGTTTCAGGCACTAGAGAAGATGATAAGCTCTTTCGTGTTCATTAGAACTGGCTAGAAAAGATTAGCCAATAGAAATCACATCATCAAAAATGGACAACTGTAGGCTTTTATAGTAAGGAAGCTCTTCCTATGCCTTTAAGAATATTTCAATGAACTACCTGGATTTTGTTGCTCACTTTACAGTGAGTTCAAACTTCAGTGGTATGGTTTTAGTATCGTTCTTACTGGTATGATTTGTGCTCTTAGAATATTTGTTTGCAGAAAAGTAATGTGTTGTCAGCATATCCGGTTGGAATACCACTTGGAACTTAACAGAATCAATCTGTATTGAAGGGGAGCACAAAAGAACGAATTTGTCATTAGTTTTGTCAGATGGAACAGGTAAGGAGTAACAGTTGGTTTTGCTTTGGTCAGTTGGTATACCTATACTATATATATTCCCGATATTAATGCGCTGATCTGACTTGAGAACACACATGAAAAAGCATGTAGTACTTCAGTTAGAAGACTGCTTCTCTAAGAAGGAGTTTGACTGGGTGTATTTTCCAGCTGTAGATCAAAGAGATGCAGTAGTTTTTGTTCAGCTGGCGTGAAAAGTGATATACGTTTGGGTTTTTTTTTCTCCAAAAGGACAGGTAAGTTGCTGGGAACTGTCCAAATAGTTTCAGCAAATATATCTACAGTGGTGACTTAGTGCATGGGAAGTGGTCTTTCCTATGAATTTACCTCCTACCTATACCTGGGAGTCTTATGGTGCACACAGAAGTATACTACTGGAATGCTCAAATCAGGCTGCACATCAAGGTGCCGTACAAAGTGCACTGCCTGCAGTGTTGCTGTCTGAGCGTATACCTAGTACCAACAGTCATCGTAGCTCTTGTTGCTGGCAAAGACACAGTGTGAACAAAGCATGAGCATGCAGCCTGGGAACCAGAATGAATCACAGTAGCCTGAACCTTGGTCTTTCTGTACTTGTGCAACCCTGATAATGTAGACAAAGCCCAGTGAGTTACTACAGAAGCAAGCTCTCATTGTTTCTCTGCCATAGCACTGTATGACAACAGGACGTATAGATCTATCCAGCCTACGTCTATGTAGCCAACGTCTGTACCAGTCATACTATAGATTTGGGATAGCAAGAGCCTGAGTTCCCAGACAACCATTACAGACAATGCTGGAGTCTGTAGCTACAGTTTAATCAACAGAAGAATTAGCAAGTTTATTCCTAGTCTCTGTATGTATGCAATGGTGTTGTGATGTAGACAAAGAGGTAAGTGTATTGTATTGTAGACAAAGATTCACTCTTAGGTGCCTGTAGTGTACCAGCTATATTTATTACTATATGTAAATGAATGTCTGAAGCCTGTCTTAAAAATCTTTTCACGCAATATCTATTGGCTTGAGTAGTACTGCATGATAAGTAGTAGTTGCTGGACCAGGGTGAGTACCAGGCGAGTTGGCTAACGACAGTTATTGAGCCAGGGAGCACACAATTTCCCTAATGTGTGCAAATCTGTTTTTCTTAGTGCTGACGGTAGAGTAAAATTATGGGATGTGAGGAGAGCATCTGGATGTCTGAGTACGCTTGATCAGCACAATGGAGAAAAGTCCAAAGCATCTTCTGAGGCAGGTAATACAGAATATAACTGGTGGTAATCCATGTGTAACTAGAAGCATTCTTATATTTCACAAATATGTTGAATAATAAAACCAACAAGGAGACTAGTGATAATCCAGTTGTTACCTACTGCGTAACACAGGCCATTGAATTTCATTCAGTTACTTCTGTTATAGAGACAGTGTTTGTGGTTGGAGGTCGTGTATAGAGAGATCTCCTTGGCAACAGTATTGTATCTGTTCTAAATGTTTTTCCCCCTAAAATGGGCAATTTTGCGTCTGTTTTATGGGCAGAAGAATTCACTCCTGCTGTAGATTAGGTTTCATATAAACAGCAATCACTTGATACTTCATAAGCAGTTCCAGTAGTTAATTACCCTCCTTTAAAAACAAAGACAACACAAACAAAACCCACAAAAGCACATTCTTTTTCCTGTTTAAATTAGTACTGCTTGCAATGCAACCTTCTAGAGTATTTTCTCATATGTGATGCTGTAAAATCAATTATATTCCTTTTATACTGCATAAAGTATACAACGGAGTATAAATTACACTCTTATTTCAGTACAGTCAAATCCATTAATGGTGCCTTGTATCAGTTATTAGCTACAATATTAATTTTTTTTATGTATCTTCAGGTCATATTTCTGTGACATAAAAAAAAAAAGAAATCCAACTAAATTAAAGGGAAGCTTCTGAACTTTAAATTACAGTTCATGGGTTTTGGTCGATTCTGGACAGAAGATATTTAATTTTGGCAGGCCAAAAAAGTACTTGAACAGTCACTGCTCTGAGGTAGAAGTAAGTAGTATTTGGAATTTAATCACAAAGTAGAAACTGTATCATGGCTCTGAACAAAAGGCATTTGCATATCATAAATCATAGTGGTTAAAGCTACAAGTCAGTCCGACTTAGGTGCAACTTAAATTGCATGTAGAAAAATACTTGCAAATCTTTGTAAAGTCAAATTTTCCAATGTACAATTAGAGGATATGAAGTAGCAGTAAGTATCTGTTTTAATAACCATGCTGTCTACTAAGTTGATTGTAGTGTGGTAATATAGATGTTTGGTTTTGACAATTTTAAATTTCATTGAAATTCAAGAAATTACTGACATGAAAATGCTCTAAAGAAATCTAAGACTTAGGAAAAAAGAAAAATTTGGACAAATATTGTTTTACTAAAAACAAAATTCTGTGTAACTCCCAAGATAATTAGTGCCATTTTATACATTGCTTTGAAAGACGTGTTGCCTTGTTCAAACACACCAACTTTCTTTTCAACTTTACTTGTCTGACAGGTTCAAGACAATTTTTTGATAGTCTAATGGCAATCCCATAGACTAGGATATTAAATACATTGAAATATGGCTGAACTAAACCAAATGCAGCTAACAATTTTTTTAAAAAAATACTTGAAAAACAAGTAACACTTTTTACCTAAGAGGTCTGTCTAAATTGTGTACTGCAGTGTAATGCAGAGATATACCTTATCCATTTTTCAGTGAGTTAATTTATGGGCACCGTAATTAGGTTTGCTGTGATAGCACTGAGTTCGATTTCAGCTACTTTGACTTACTTAAGAATGTGCAGTATTGCAGGGTGAACTCAATGGAATTCATTTGTAGTATTCTATAAACAATATAGCATAGAATATTCAGTTGAAAGGGACCTACAACAATATCTTGTCCATCTGCCTGACCACTTCAGGGCTGACCAAAAACTAAAGCATCTTGTTCAGGGCACTGTCCAAATGGCTCCTAAACACTGACAGGCTTGGGGCATCGACCACCTCTCTAGGAAGCCTGTTCCAGTGTTTGACCACCCTCTCGGTAAAGAAACGCTTCCTCATGTCCAGTCTGAACCTCCCCTGGCGCAGCTTTGAACCATTCCCATGGGTCCTGTCCCTGGATACCCGGGGGAAGAGCTCAGCACCTCCCTCTCCACTTCCCCTCCTCAGGAAGCTGCGGAGAGCAAGGAGGTCCCCCTCAGCCTCCTTCTCTCCAGACTAGACGAGCCCAAAGTCCTCAGCCGCTCCTCACAGGCCATGCCCTCCAGCCCTGCCACCAGCTTTGTTGCTCTCCTCTGGACACGTTCAAGGACCTTCACGTCCTTCTTAAATTGTAGGGCCCAGAACTGCACACATTACTCAAGGTGATGATATTTATGAATTTATTAGAACTTATATATGAAGACAGAAAGATATGGCCTCTCTTTGGAACAAGGGTAAGAGGACACAGGATGTTCAAGTGCCCTCTCCAAAATTTTCATATTTTGTATAGAGCGGAAAATCTCTGACCAGAAAAGGCTGTGGGTGGTGTATGCCTAGACAGTAGATAGACTGTGACTTTATAGAAGGATGAATTGGGCAGAAATGTGACTTAAATGATAACTCAACTTCCAGGCCATGGCTTGCTATGAGCTGAGCAACAGAGAAGAGAGAGTGAAAGCATGGTTTTCCCTGTCACAGACTTTACAATTTGATTGTGGTGTAGAGATGACACTGACAGTTCTTAAAAAACTGTTTCATGTTCTTAAGACAATTTCAGTTGGCATTTTGCAACCAAAAATGTGACCTGCTCTGCTTATGACTTGATTGCTTAATATTTTCCACCAGAAAGAAAACTCTTCCTCTTAAATCTCTTGTGCCCTGTTTACCACAGTTGTCTGAGAAAAAGAATACCAGGACTGAAAGAACTGTTTTGTTTAGGGACTTTTTTCTTTACCCAGTCAAATCCTATCCAGGTCTAGCTGAGCTATCCAAAGTATTAAATTGGCAGATTTTTTTCTCAGAAGAAAGGAAAAGGCAATATGCTAAAATAACTGCACGTATGAACTCAGCTGGGCTCACACTGCTGCTGCCAGAGTGACAGCTGCTGCTTCACTAAGAACATCTGAGATTGCCAGAGGGAGCGAGAGGGAAGATTGGGGCAAGGCTCCAGCCCTGCACAGATCCATCACTACCACTGAACTTGTGGGGCTCCCAAAACAGGTAAAGTGTAAGCTGTTTTTTTTTCCCCTCTTCTCCCTTGACATTGTAACTTTAATTTCTTCCTGACAGCTATGAGCTTTTCCCTTCCCTCTCCCAGTGACTTGGTGGGGATCGTACAAAGTGCTTGGAGTTTTTCTGATGTTAATATCACTCTGTATGGAT
>JAVKLA010000074.1:61723769-61734343 GCA_034782735.1 Sagittarius serpentarius
CAAGGCATTGTCACTTTAGAAGACAAATCAAGTGAGTATTTTAGAAGTTTTCATTTAGATTTTTTATATTTTAGTTTACTAGTATACAAAAGTATTACTTCTAATCTGTACTAACATGTAGCAACTTTACAGTTGTATGACCACATTTATACTAGAGTTTTTACAAAGTATGCCATTGTTGTCCTCTGATATCCCAACAGCAAAAATCAGTGTTTATTCCATATTTACTCTCTTAAAAAAATTCCTGCTTTAGCAGGCTTGAGACATGAAGATGAAAAAGCAGCAGCTTTTCATTTATAAAGACAGGGATATCATTCACTTCAAGCTGGCTTTGTCAGCCCAGCCCTTAACTGCCTGAACTGGAGTGTTTACATGAAGGAAATGTCTATTAAAAATTGGGAAAGAATCAAAGTGTACACTGAGAGATGCTTCAAATTTCTCAAGTTTTGAGTTTTCAGTCAATGTGTTTTGAAACTAGTACCAATTTTAAAACTGCTTTGCACATCAGGGAGAAAGTAAAGCATCTTTGCCGCAGTGATATATCGCTTACAATATTATTGCCGCCATGTTTTCCACAAGATTTGTAGTGGAACGAAATATGAGATTGGAACCTGGTTTAGTTTGTGAACGAAACCTCCTCCAGAGCATACACATGTTAATTTTAAAGACAATTGGAGCACTTCAAGATATTAACTTCCTCCTTGCAGAAATGACAGAACAATGTATGATTGCTTTTCATCATCTTCAGTGCAAAGTAAACACTTCACTGTAATGCACTAGTGAAGGTGTAGCTTGAACTAGTTTGGATGATTTTTGCAGGGCAGGTTAAGGATTTGCGATACGATCCATTTTGCTGATTGAGTTGTAAGAGCAGTAGGCATAACTGGTTGATATTGAGTACTGGAGGTACTAAAGTATAGGTGTAATTCAAGCTAGATACTACATTAAGGTATAGCCTGCCTTTGCAATCAGTCCATCTACTATATAGTAGGAACTTCTTAAGGAGTTTTCAGCTTTGCTTTTACCTTAGAGTTTAATTTTTCTCATTTTTTTGTCCTTTTAATTTCTGTTTCTCCCCTATGCAGAGGAACTACCTCACTGGATATTATCAGCAATGAAATGTCTAGCAAATTGTAAGTAAATTCAGGAGGGGAAAAAAAAACCCCAAACCACCCCACCCCTGTAAAAATCAATTGAACTGACTGTGCCTTTACACCTTTTTCAAATCGTATTTATATTCACAGTCAGTATTTTTTCTGATCATTGCCTTAAACAAAGTTGGAAAAGATCAACCAGCATATACTCTCCTGCCAGTGCAGCTTATTTCAGTGAAATATATAAACGTTTAACTATTCTATTAATATTTTCTCTCCTATGTGTTTTTGGTAAACCTACTGGAAATAGACCAATTCAATAGATCAATACAGTTTCACTTATGTTTTGAAGAATGAGTCTAAGTTTTATGTGTGGGTTTTTTTCTACTTGACGTTGCATTTTTATTGGCTGGAATAGAAAATAGTGATCTGGCTGGTGACTGCAAATTAATTTTCTTCTTTTTTTTTTTTTTTAATCTTCTTGGTAGGGCCCAGCTGCTCGGATTTGAAGCAGCCTACCTACTCAGGATTTGAAAGAGATGTCTTCAAAACTATAGTGGACTACTTTGGCCAGATGAAAGAACCTCTTCTCACATTTCATTTTTTTGATGTTTTTGTTAGTGTGTTAGGTAAGTCATCTGGGATGTAATGAAAAAATTATTCTTTTGAATGAACTTCCTGGAATTAATTTACCCAAATAGTATCACAGCTCATTTCTTTAGGACCTGTCCTGTCCATTGTACATAGAGAACAGTTTAATATTTAAATTTATTTCATATCACAAGGTGATTTTATTTTTGTCTTTTTAATCACATTAGTTCAGAAGTCTTCCATTGCTTGTCTTTATAGCTTTTAAAAGCCTCTGTTCATTGCTAAGCATTGCCACACCTAACATGAATTTTAACAGATTTTTCTTTTTTTTACAAATGCCTAAGCATCTTAAAAACTCACATAAGCTTTTAGAAATTGCTTGACTGAAGTCTAGATTAAAAACGGTTAGGGCTGTAAGGACTATTTTTAACCCTAGCAATATGACATCTGAAGCAAATTGAAATCGTTCGTTGCTTAAACTTAGAATAGACATTAATTAATCTAGTGCTTTAAAGAAACAATACTTTAGTTGTTAACTATAACTTTTTAAGGGTTCACACTATATCAAATTCACCTATCCTGTAGCTATAAATGGCGCATTGAAAGACAGTAAATGTGAAAATATTTGATTACATTTTATGGTTATATTTCAGGAAAGAAAACAGAGTTGAAAAGTAAGCGTTCTTTGTAGTATTTCACTTTTCTGAGCTTCGTTAAGTGGGAACAACATTGCTTTTAATGAACTATTGAGATGAAAAAGGAACTCAGAATAACACTTATTTCTGGAATTTAGTATTTTTATACTTTGTTAGTGGACAATCTTTCTTCCAACTGAATATAGTTCCTTTTCCGACTTCTTTTTCTTAGACAGTAGATATTCTTGATAATACCTTTAAAAATTCTTCCTCTCCTTTCATACACTCTGTTTGCTTTTCCATTGCATTTCACATCTTTCAGGTTTTAAGAGTTTTATTTCATAATATTTCACAAACATAAAAATAAAAAGAAAGAATTCATGCCAATGTTTATGTGGAAATGAAAGGAAATTGTGCATTTTTTCAAAAAGTCAAAAAATCATTTTGTGGTCTTGTTCACAAAAATAGAGGTGTTAATATGGAATCCTTCCTTATTAACAAAAATAGATTTATACAAAAAAATCATGGGAATACAAGCTTTCAAGAACTACTTTGTTTTCCATCTTCATACTTACACAATTTACTTTAAAGTACTGGCATTATATGTTTGAAAACATCATGTTTCCCTAGAAGCCTTGCATAAGCATTCCTCTCCAGACACATAACACAGGTATTTGTATGGCTAAAAAGCTGCATTTGGCCTTAGTGGGATGACCTGGGATACCAGAGTTAGGCACCCTCACTGACTGGGGGATGGGGTTGGGCCAGATGATCCCCAGGTGTCTTTTCCACTTTCTTATAATTCAAGACTATGTTCCCTATCTAGCCAGCGGAGGGTGTTCAAGAAGACAATTCAGCATACATGTGGTGAAGCCTAACTCTCCTTTTTGTACTCAAAATTACTTAGAACCAGTAGTAAGAAAATAAGTAAATGTAAGGCAGAGATGCCTAATCTGTTGTGTCAGTAGCAAGGTTTTCTCCAACCACTCAGACTGTCTTCTGAGATTTGATCTGTGATTCTTGGGGTCAGGAGGAGACAGGGAGAAGGAAGGGATTTTGGGGGAGCTCAACTGAGAGAGAAAGGGGAAAGTTTTGGGTCCTGCTCAATATGCAATTAAGTCTTAACAATGAGGCTAATGTACTGACCGTTATGAAGCTGTAGGTAAATGTAGAGGATAATGCACACATCACAGAATACTATTTTGTAGTAAGTGTCAACGCTAGTACTGAACGCTGCCTGTGAAGAAGTAATTGCTTAGCAAGCTGTTCATTTACAAAATATTGAAAAGCAGATCCATATCTGCAGTTACATTTCTGTTTGTTTGTTTTTTTAATGGAGTATAACTTGCTAAATTGGCAATAATTGTCAAAGTTAAGACATTTTCAAACCAAGATTTCAGTCTTTGAGTCTCTGACTTTTTACATTGCTACCCTCAGGGAATTACAACTTTTCCACAGTGATTATAGGACTTCTTTCTTCCTTCAGTGGATAAGATTTCTGTTTAGTGGAAGACTTCAGGAAATAACAAAGAAAGTGTTATCAGATGATATTTTTAGTCATTTGAGGCAGCCATGATGAGATTTGTACATGTCTGAGAGCTCCATCTTAAAACTTGAGAAATATTTGCAGAAATCATAGGTGACTTGTGTAACCATATCAAGATACCTTACTTGTTTCTGTTTTCGAATAAAGTCTACAGCACTTCTCTTCCAAGAGGTTGGCTGAAATTAGTTTTCAGAATAGCTAAGAAAATAGGACTAAGGTGTCAGTGATCATCAGATATTTTGCTAACTTGGTAAGATTAAACTTTCCCTTTGCAGAGGTTATAATGATTCTTTATGTACAAATCTCGTTAAAGTTTATTATTATTCCTCAGGGCCTCTTCTAAACATAGGCACTGGTGTGCTTGCCAACTCTCCTTTGAAATTACAAAAAGCTTTGCTTTGAAAACGGAATTTACTACAGTGCTTTACCACCCTTTTCTTGGAATACTATCTGTTTTGGCTGCCCTATTTTCTACTGCACACTTCTGTTCTTTTTTTAATAACAAACAGCTTCCACTTTTTACACAGTGTAGAACTGACTGGCATGGTGGATGAGGGGATGCTGCACAGTGGATGCTGTTTGTGTTGACTGTAGTAAAGCTTTTAACACTGTCTCCCATCACATCCTTATAGGCAAACTGAGGAGTACAGGCTAGATAAGAGGGCAGTGAAGTAGGCCAGAAAAGGGCTGAATTGCTGGGCTCAAACAGTTGTGACCAGTGGCACAAGGTCCAGCTTCAGGGTCAATCTGTAGGGAGTACTCCAGGGCTGATAATGGGGCCAGTAGTGCTTAACACTTCATTAATGACCTGTATGGTGGGACACTGTCCTAAACAAGGACAGAGTGCCCTAAAAAAAATGTGCAGGTAATACAAAATGGGGAAGAGTGGTTAATGCAGGAGAGGGTTGTAGGGTCACCCAGAGGGAATTCTACAGGCTGGAGAAATGGGCAAACAAGAATCTCATAATGTTCAACAAAGGGAAATTCCAAGTCCTCTCCTGCGGAGGAATAATCCCATGCACCAGTGCATGCTGGGGGTGACTGACTTGAAAGCAGCTTTACTGAGAAGGACTTGGCAGTCTTGGTGGGCAGTAATGTGACCATGAGCTAGCAGTGTGTCCTTGTGGCAAAGAAGACCAGCAGCATCCTTAGCTGCATTAAGAGCATTGCCAGCAGGTTGAGGAAGCTCTTTCCTCAGCACCAGTCAGTGAGTCCAGTGGAGGGTCATAAAAATTAAGGGCCTGGAGCACCTGTCATATGGGGGGAGGTTGAAAGCAGGGACAGCTTAGCCTGGAGAGAAGGCTCAGGGAGGGTCTTATTAATGTGTATAAAAGACTGATGTGGGAGGAGTAACGAGGAGGGAACCAGACTTCTATTAGTGATATCCAATAACTGGACAAGAGGCAATGGACATGAACAGAAATACAGGAAACCTCATTTATATATAGGAAAATAACTTTTTTTAATTGGAGGGTGGTCAAACACTAGAAGAGGTTGTCCAGAGAAGTTGTCTTTGGCGATATTAAAAACCTGCCTGGACATAGTCCTGACCATCTTGCTGTAGATGACCCTGCATTGAGATTCTCCAGAGATCTCTTCTAACCTCTATAATCCTATGGAAAAAAAAAGTGTGTCTCCTTGTTGTCGTCTTTGTTCCTTTTTTAAAAGAAATTACTGTTAGACTTCAGTTATGCAGATATTTTGTTCCTGACTTCTGTTTTGTCCTGATAGTAGTGCTATTTAGGCAAATGTGTAGTAGCTGCTTCCTTCACTGAGCCTCAGAAACCCAAAAGAGGATGACGTTTTAGTGGTGAGACCTCTTTATAGGAACCTAAACTACTATCAGATTCTACTATGCCTGTCCAGTCTTCAAATATCTCTGCCATGCTCACATTCTGTGTTTTCACAAGAGTTTGTAAGTACAACCAGTCATAGATTTAACTTCTGTGTAGGTGTGAGGGACATGTCAGTATTGTCACAGCTGTCATAGATGCATAAACACATATTTTGTTTAGATTCTCTGATTGTTGCCCCAGACTTAACTTTATGTAGTTGCTACATCTGTGCATACATCTTAGTTTTGTTTAGAGCTGAGGGTTATAAAAGAGCAAAGGATGAACCAAAACATTGTATTCATGTCTACTAATATCTAGAGTTGTTGGTTGTGGTCATTAATACCTCCCAATGCATCATAAGGAAGTCTTGTAAATACTTAAACAAGGTGCCAGTTCTAGGGATACCTTCCTAGACAGTTTGGTGAGTGGAGTTCTAAGGCAGTCTTGAATGAGTACGAAAGGAATTTGGGGAGACAGATTTAAAAATGTTATGTTAAATGTTATGAAAATATATAACAGAAATGTTGCAAAATCTCCTATCTTGTGTAAACTAGGTCTGCTGCAAAAACACAGCAAGGCTGTAGAAGCTCTTCAGATATCTTGTCTCCTGCTGCCACCAGAAAATCGGAAAAGACTACAGCTGTTGGTGAGGATGATGGCAAGAATTAGTTTTAACAAGGATTTGCCACCTCTTTCTGAATCAGTGAGGACCAGAACCTTGGTACGTATAGTGTAAGGCAAAAGTTCTAGACAAGGCTAGATAGATAAAAGATTCTTGCTGGAGAGTGTATACAAAATATAGTTCACTTGTTTGAAGAACAGTTTCTTCTAGGTAAGTGGAAAGCTACTCTGAATTTGAATAAACTGGGATTTCTTGATAAGTTTTGAGCAAATAAAGAATCTGCTCAGAATTTGGAGGTTTCCTTATCTTTCAAAGTTAAATCACCACTGACTTCACTGTTGAGTGGAAAAAATAAAATACAACAGATAAGGGCTCTGGTGTTCTTTATCACTGCAGACAGTGTGAGAGAAGCAGACTGCCTGTTTCAGTCATAGTTAGAAATATGTAACTGAACGTTTTGATTTACCTGTTCTCAGCCATTTAAATAAAGGTTCCTACCAGTTTATTTCAGTACTAATTCTTTTTTCATCACTTAACTACAGAAATCTCAGAGTAATTTTAACCAGATTTTGGCAAAGCCCTTTTTTTGTTAATGCTTTATCTGTAGTACTACTTGTAGCATTATCATTGGTTTTTGCAACAGCATGTTATTACAAAGTTATTAGGCATAACTTAGCAATTCTGACTGGCTATGAACATGTGTTTCTTTTAGTTAATTTTCAAGTCTTTTGCAAGGAGAACAGAAAAGTTGGCTGTAGAGCCAATCCGTAAAAATCCTATAGTAGCATGCATAAATCTAAATTTGTTCTACAGCAATTAAGTTTTTAATTAACTATGAATAATATTTGATTAAAATAACTAAATTCTTGACTGCTAAGGTTATAATTTAATTAACTGTAAATGGTCTTTGATTAAAATCATTATGTTATAATCTAAATGTGTTTTTAGAACTGAATCCTTTACAGTCCAAGTATTTAGCATTAAGTTTTAATTCAGCAGTGTAGTCTATGCTACATGACAGAAAACCTGATTGCCTTCTGTGCTCTTAATGTTACAAGTGACTGGTGTACAGACAAAAAACTCTTGTAACTGAATGCTTGAGCATGAGACTACATGAAGTGAGCTGGACCTGAATTTGGTTTGATGATTTTAAAATGATGGTATCAAGTTTTCCTTCTTAACTTCTTTTAGACTTCTTATAAACTTCTTTTAAACTTCTTAACTTCTATTAAATTCCGGTGTTATTTTTAAAATCTCTGAAATATTTGTGCTGTGTAACTGGAAAAGCCACGTGAAGTGGCTATTTGATAAAGTCTTGAGAACAAAATATAATTCAGCCATTCTAAGTCTAAAGTCAGGGTTAGATTATGTATATGAGGCAAGAGCCGTCTTCAGTCCACTCAGATAATGTCACTGTACACAGTATATTTTTTTTTTTAAATTGATGTGTTGGAAGTACGGTAAATATTGTGCTGTTAAAATATTTTTTCTAAAAGATCACTCTTTAAACACAGTCTGATTCCTCCCCCCAACCCTCAAACAGAAAAATATGCAATAATGATGGTTTTTTTTCTCAGATGGTTCAGGCATTTTCCCGTTGTATTCTCTGCTCAAAGGTTGAAATGGACTTGGATGAACTGCTTGCTGCTAAACTAGTATCTTTTCTCATGGACAATTATCAAGAGATCTTAAGTGTTCCTTCCTCCTTAAAATCTTCTATAGAGGAACATGTTGTACATCTCCAGAGAGTTCAAGTAGGTATCTAGTGAAAAAAGCCTCTTATGTCTCTGTGCTTCTAGATCAAATTTATCCTTTCTGCTCTGAAGTTCGACAGTTCTTAAAGACTTTGTTCTGTCTCTGCTAGCTTATGAAGAGCAAATTAATTTTGACTGCTGATATTCAACCATAACTATGTATTTAAATGAAACTAAGCAGATCTTGAATGGTTTAGAGACAAGAACTCTAAAATATGTTTTCCTGTTGGCTGGCACTATCTTCGCCATGGAACAGGCAAACTATGTTTGCGGTAGTGAGGAAAACTGAAAGGTTAAAAAGTGTTTCCATTAACGCTCTGCTTTTCTTTTAGAGCCATCCTTACTTGCTCAGGTTTTTCATAACTCTTTTTCTGTTTCCTGATACCATATTTTGTTTTGTTCAAAGCTGCTTTTTAGTTCTTCCTTCTTTAATTTCTACTGAAAAAGTAACTTTTACCTTACTCCAAGAGTTAAACAAGCTTCCTTTGTGGTATGTTTTTTGACTTCCTAGAACTCACTTAATTAGTGCAGGAGACAGGAGGTACAATTTAGGGTCTTTATTCCATATCTGCTCTACTTAATGACTTCAGGTGGTCAATTTGATCAGGCCAGTTTTTGCAAATTTATTGCAGAAAACATAGCTGCTCTTTTTTACTCTTTTTTCAGATAAAATATGCTGGAGCTGATACTGATGCAACTTTTCCTCCTCCATCATTTTGCCACCAAATCAGTACAGATGAATTTGAGTACCAAAGGGCAACTGGCTCTCAGGAACCACTGGCAGCTTTATTAGAAGAAATTGCAATGAATAAAGAAATATCTGCAAAAGATAAGAAGAAGCAGCTCAAACAAGTAAATAAAAATTCCTCCACAGTCTTTAATTTTAACTTAAAAAGCTTTATAATGTCTTAGACATGTAGTCCTCTAGAGAAATACTGAGATTTAAAACAGTAGGTACTCTCGGATTTCAAACATTCTAATCATTTGGAATAGTGGTACTGTGATGAATCAAGCCTTATTAGAAAATATCACCTAATTTTCTATATAGAGGTATAGAAAGTCCGTTAGAGAAACAATCATTTTCCTGTTCCAGAGGTGGAGGTTGCACTATGGTGTGGGGGTTTTTTTTATATTACAAGTTTGAGTTAATTCTTCCTTTAAATTGATGTATTTTTCTAGTTTCAGAAAACTTACCCTGAAGTATATAGAGTACGATTTCCTACCCCTGAAACTGAAGCGGTGTTATTTCCAGAAAAAACTAAACAGAAACCGCCAATACTGATGTGGGCCTTAAAAAAGCCTTTTCAACCATTCCACAGAACCAGAAGCTTCCGGATGTAAATGGTTTGAAATTTATCAGCAAACTGAGTGAAAGAATATTATCAATGGATCTTATGCAAAAGAAGCCTAAGCAGCAGGTGGTTACTCTAAAAAGTGCTGGAGATACTGCTGAGATGGCAGGAAAGGTCAAAAGAGGAGGAAAGTATTCAGGTGGTAGAAATGTGAGCCATTATCAGTATTTTTGTAAATCATTGTTTTTTAAATGTCTGTTACTTTAAACTAAACAAAAAAACCCCCAAAACATAAACCCAAGAACAAACTCAAGGTGATTAATCTACATGGGTGATAAAGTACACTTGCTGTAGTTTGATTTGACCATCATTTCAAGGTCTAAATATATTTGTGTGTAATGTATTTTTGGTAACTAGTCAACAGTTGTTTTTTTCCCCTGAAAATGAGTCTCTTGCATGAACTAGGCTGTGTTTGTTCACATATAGCTTGAGGAATTAATTTTCTGTACGTGCTTGAATAAGTATGAAACACTGGATTTTGTTTTTGCTGTTGTACACCTTAGTGTTCTTGACATGTAATATGTATTTTGGGAAACTAAAAACTCATTCTTAATTTTCTGATTCATACAATGCATTGCAGTTTGAGTCAACTCCATGAAATTCCATTAACTTCTGTAGTGCTGACCCAGTCTTTTAAGCCTTTTCCCATATGCTTTTACTAAATACTGCCGAACAAAATTGGATGCTTGACAACAGAACATTTTATCAGAAAAATCTGAAGCCTTGCATTTCCTCTGGAAATAGAATTCAAATATTGAATTTTCATTGAAGCATACATGCCTTTAATTATTTCATTTGTTTTGCATTATGAAATACTGTACCTATAACTTGACTGTGCATATAACATACTTGATTCTGACAGCACTTTTGAGCTATTAAAGCATTATTATTTTCCTGTATTTACTTAGAGTGGTGATTTCATGTTATTCATTAGAGATTTAGAGCATCATTTCATACCTTATTGAATGTCATAGTAGTCTATGCAGCAGAGAAGACAGCTGACATCTCAACAAATTTCTACCTGACATTTCAGTAAGCAACATGGTGACTATCCTGTACTGCAACATTGACAGTATTTTCACTTTGCTAACCTCCTAACCAGTCAATAAGCTTTAAGCTGTACATTACAAGGTTGTTGGTTTAAT
>JAVKLA010000074.1:61794625-61808975 GCA_034782735.1 Sagittarius serpentarius
GGGAGCAGGTGCCCACCTGCAGCCCGGGGAGGGCCCCACGCCGGAGCAGGTGGGTGCCCCCCAAGATGGCCGTGACTGCGTGGGGAGGCCTGTGCTGGAGCAGTCAGTGCCAGAAGGGCTGGAGGCCACAGAAAGGACCCACGCTGGAGCAGTTCGTGAAGGACTGCAGCCCGTGGGAAGGACTCACGTTGGAGAAATTTGTGGAGGGACTGTCTCCCGTGGGAGGGACCTCAGGCTAGAGCAGAGGAAGAGTGTGATGAGTCTTCCCCCTGAGAAGTGAGTGAGCAGCCTCGTGGTGCTTTGTTGCCAGCTGGGCTTAAGCCATGACATTCCCCTTCCTGCTGATTTTTTCCTGTTACTTGAGTTCCTTTATGAATTTATTCTTTTATCAGGGTCTAAATTTTTTTTTAACTATGTTGTTTTCTGTCTCCTCTCTGCCCAAACTTCCTGAATTTCTAGTAACTTGTGCCACATTACTGCTGCCAGTCTCCTCAGATCCTTCCTGTGAGACTTGGGGTCTGTTGCATGGGACTGAAATTGTCTGCCTTGGGGTAAAATGTTGCATTTCAATGTATGACAGCTCATAAAGCACTTGGAAAACAACGGGAGTAGGAGCTCACAAGCCAGCTTCAGCTCTGCTGAGGGATGAAGTTTGTACAAAATTCTGTTGGAGTGAATTTCCTCATTCCTGCATGGAAGAAAAGCATGCTCATCTATACGTGACGAATGTAAAACTTTCTGTAAAATATGAGCTGAGAATTTTCATCTGCAACTTTTCTTGCCCACAACAGGTCCTGTCCTGCTTGCTTAATCTTGTCTCCCAGTCCACTGCTATCACTTGCTCACAAAGCATCTGTCTCTTTTCCCCATGATGCTCACTCTGCTGTGGGAAATGTCCTCCTTTCAGTAGCTTCTATCCTTTTTCGGCTCACCCTGCAACTAAGATGGTTCCTGTCTCTGCCATCCTTTCTCGTCCCTGCTCCCTCCCTCCCCAAAACGTGCTCACAGGTGTTTTCTTTCTCTATGGCACATCTGATTCTCTGACTCAGGTATCAGCAAAACACCCTGCCACGGATGGATGGAAGCAAAACTGAGAAATCTCTCAAAATGACTGCTTCTTAAGTGCTGCTTGCTTCATCACACCTATCTCATCTGGAGGGGGTGACGAACCTTGGTAAGGCTTTGAAGGGCCCATGGAGGTTTGGGCAGTCCAGTGAGCAAGCAAGGAAGTCGGGAGGCCAAGGTGTTGGGACGTGCTGTCTATTGTATCTTAGAGGGACTCGGTGCGAGATTGTTCAGTTACTGTCCTTGGGCTGGGCAAGGACAAGAAAGTCCCCTCCTGTGTTTTCAACCCCATGTCATCAGAACAGGGAACTGAGTGAAATGGAGCCTTAAACAGGGACGTGGCCAAGTCCTGCTCAGCACCAGCTGGGCACATGGTTTGCTGAGAGTCTTCTAGCTAAACTATGAGAAATCTCCCTTTCTGGTGGCAATGACTAGAAGCCTAAAACATCAGTTATGTGTTTATGTCTGATTTAGCCTTGCAGATCAGCTATTTGTTAACTGGGGTGGGTATATCTCACAGAATTGTTGCTGGGGCTAGGCTTCAGCTTTGAGCCTGAGGGCGAGTGAGTCACAGAACAAAGAGGGAGCTGTGGCAGAGCTGGGCTTGAGCTGCGTAGGAAGACATCATCTCTGGAGGGAGGAAATGGTTTCCTTAGCCTTAAACTGAAGACCAGCCAGACTAGTGGCATGATGCTTTGAATATTATCAGACATTATCCAAGGGTACAGTGAATTAAAAGGTTCCTGTATTACTGTGAATCAATGAATTAGAAAAAACAATTATATGGATTTCTTTGCAAGCATAATACTGATATTTAGTTGCTGCTAACTAATTCCTTTTTTAATTTGGACTAATGAGGATTTAACTTTTTAAAAACTGTAATCAGCCCGAGTTATAATGAAATTATTTTCTAGTTTATATAAAGTTTATTTATATAGTTTATATAAAGACAATTATAAATTTGGGTAGTCAGCATGGCTTTTGAGGGGAATAAGAGATCATTACAGTAACTTAAGTTAAATTAGAAATGAAACTGGGAAAATGAAAGCTTTCCACCTTATAGGCAATGCCGGTATTCAACATGTTTTTTATTTGGGAATACTCTGTTTCAGCTTCAGAACAATCCAAGTCTTTAATATTGGATCAATTCCATACTGAACCAGATTTTCCTGGCTGTTTGAGTTATTGTTTGGGTTTCCAGTTATTAGATTGCATCTTTGAATGACCTCTACCTTGAGATGGCCATTCCTTAATATAGCATGTCGGTGTCAGAGAGGGTTATGTTGCACCATGGAAGACACCATCCAGCAGAGAAGCCTGATTCATCCCAAAAAGGCTCATCTAGCAAAATGAAGTATAAGTTCAGTAAGCAATTCAGATGTCTGAATCTTATTGAAATACCTGTAGTGGCAAATGTCAAAGGCCCATCTTTCCCTGTTATCCTGTCTCAGTTTTGGTGGGTGTGACTGAGAAGGGTGCAGAAATAGAGCAAGCATAGGCAGTACATCTCCACAATGTTCTGCTAACTTCCAGTGCATTCCAAACAAGCATGAGATTTCCTAACTGGGTGTGGTTTCCATGTAAGTAAGAGTCATACAGGTCAATTATTTATGTGAAAAAACACTTGGTATAAGCTTTGTCTTACCTCCTCCATCACTGCACGCACATCTTCTGCAGGCAATAAATGAGAAGTTCAGTTTAATATTGGACTGTTTGAAAGAGAAATGTTCTGTGTCTTTCCAGTTGTTCAAAGTATGCTGTGTTAGTTCAAGTCAACTAGAGCTAAATACCTATTTTCAGCTCTTGTTAAATTTTGTGCTGGATGGGAACAGAAAACCTGGTTTTGCAGAAATTGCATATTCTGAAAGAAGATGTCCCCTAAAGAAAATCTTTAGCTATCTCCTATCCTGCTCTTGGAAACACATTAAAAAAAAGAGATGTTAGTGCTTTTTCAATAGCCAATGCTGAGCTTCAAATAATAAATCAATAATCCTTTAGCAAGATTGAAGTAATTTTGTTCTTTGGTAGGCTGGTTTGTCACAAATTGTTAGGAGGATTTATTTTCCTTTGGGACCGTGACACTGCTGCCATGACAACAGTTATTCACAAAGCCAGATTCATCCCATGATATGTAAAATTATGGAAACTGTCTAGGATGTTGCTGAGTATTATATCTTTTTTTCTTTTGTTAGTAATTTAACTTGGTGGGTGGAAAATAATAGCACATTTTGGAAGTTTTCAGATGTCTATTTTGAGACTTTCTGTCCTATATGGAGGCTTTCTTACAGAAAGGTCCAAATTTAATACAAAATATGTGTTTTGCACTTGATAAGCCTTTGGTAACATGCACATGATAAGCCCTTGGTAATATGCAACAGCATTAGCAGAGGTCCAGGTAATTCAACCAGATTGGTTTATATGCGTGATCTTCGTAGCTGTTTTTCATGAATCAAGGTCATCTTTTTTTACATTGTGGGCAGAAAGGGAATGTTAACACAGTTATTTCACTACTGTATGCTTGTTCTCAGACTATATGACAAATGGAGTCTATTTCCTAGGCATTACAAGGCGCCTTCAGCGGTAGAGAAGTTTGTTTTGAGCTCAGGAAGCATTAAACTAGTTCCCATCCAAGTTTTCTTTTTGTAGGAGAAATATTGCAAGTTCCAGTGCAAGCCTGATATCAGCTTGATAAGTAATGGTGGTTTTCTCAGCCCTTGCCATCAGAAGTCTAATTTGTCTATGCAGAATTTGCATGATTCCTTTGCATTTCATCAGCTCTCATTTTCCATGTGATAATTTTTTTTCAAAAAGGATGAGCAAGAGTTGGCATTGTTGGCACTATGTCTTAAGTCATTTAAAAACTAAAACAAAGCAAAAAAACCCCTTCCCATTTCCAAAGTCTTTTATAAGGATTAACTGAATCTTCCAGTGACTTCTGCAGGGTGGACAAATTGCAGCAACTGACTCACGGATTTTGTACTCTCCAGTTTCCACATGTTGTCTCCCACAGTAATAAGGAGAATCTTTAACTTTCTCCTTCCTCTACTCTGTATCAGGCTGTTTGGGGTCTGAGCGGGTAGCGATGTGTAGGTTTGGGAGTGGTTATTTAGCTGGTGGTAACACATGTTCCTGAACATCAGCTCTTCCTTACTGATGAGGGGAAAGACTGAGCTGAATGGTAATTCTTAAGCAAGGTGGTTTGGCCCATGTGCTATCAGTTACACCACATCCAAATCAAACTAGTATTTGTGCTCTCTTGCTGCTCTGCTCAAAGTCTCCCAGTGGTACCTCGCCAGGCTGCTGTTTGGACAGTGTGCTGCATGCCTGGGTTTTTAAACTCCCTCTGTTTTTTGGATCAGCCCCACAGCTATTGAATCTCCAGTGGCCACTGACACCTTGTCTTGTGCGAGTAGCGTCTGTCACATCCCTTGCTGAAGTGGGACCTTCTGACACAGTGGCAGCAAGTGCTGTGCTATTCCTGAAAGGTATCTCTATGAGGATAGGTGGTCCCACTGAGGTTGTTCTGGTGTGTGGTTTCCAAGAACAGTAGATCGTTAAATCAAACCCAGACTTTGCACTGAGGAACAGTGATTCATTTTAGACACTTTGGATTCATTTTAGATTGGGTAGAGCAGTAACAGACATGTCTGCCATGCCTTGCAGCTAATTCCTACTCCTGTGTGCCCTTTGGACTTTGAATCAGGATTCTTTCAAATTTTCAGGTCTCCTTTGGTGTGCTGAGCATCTCTGAATCACGTAATTCTTCTTTGACATCCTCAGTCTCTGAAATTTCCTTTTTTTATCCTCCATTTTTCTGGGACCCCTTTCTATTTCCTAAATATATAGACTTCAGCCCTTCCAGGAAAATTCTACTTCTCTCCTCCCTCTGCTCCTTCCTGTCTTTACAGACAAGACAGAACAAACTTGGTTTCATAGATTCCAGGTTTACCGTTTTTCTGTATTGTGGCCATCCCAATGGTAGCCATTAGGACTGAGCCTACCTTGTCTCCATCTTGTAGAAATTTGCAGTCTCTGGTACTAGGTAGTAAAAATGTGTATATCATGGTATTGGCATTCAGTATTGCAATAAATTCCTTAAATCAACAAGATTTAATAAGCTTTTGTGAGATAAATTGCACAGTCATTCTGGAGGTGGTACAGAAATCAAAAGAAAAAGACCCTGGTTTTCATGTCCATGCTTTGTCCCCATATGATTCATCCCATTTTTTCTTAAACACTTGCTGTGTCCTGACTTCTGCTTCCATGCACTGAAAGCTTCCCTGTGCGGCGTCATGCTGACAGTAAATTAGTATGACATCTTCCATAATGTGGGGCTTAGTGAGAATTCCTGAACAGAAATCTGTGGCTATGTGTTGTGAATGCCATTGAAAACCAGCCTGAAATCTGAGTTGCAATTTTTTTACTGTTAAAAACCAGTTTATGACTTTTGTCCCTCACTCATTTTCTTGGATAACTGTGCTCCTTTCTGTGCCTGACAAATTGTCTAAAAAGTGATTTTGCTCTAACCTCACTTTACCCTGCCTGTGGTAGCATAGCAATCCATCCTGCCCCTCATCCTTTACAAAGCTGGTACAACTCTGGCAGCAGCAAAGGTTAGTGTTGAGACTTGCTGTTGGAATTGTAATTAAGTCATAATAAATAAAATAATCCCCCCCCAAATATTGTGTGCATGTATGACAGTGTGCCCTTGTTCCCTTGCTGTATCTTTCTTACCATTCTCCTCTTTTATTTTCCATGGAAGGGGAAAAAAAGGCTTATACTTCATTTGAACAAAAATTATTTTGTTACATTAGAAACTTTGGGAAAGTTCCCATTTCTCAACCAGTTCTAGGTATAGCTTAATTCTTTGCTTGCTCAGTTACCATAACAACTTGGGATGGGACATTTCTTTCTCAGATCCTTTACCTTGCTTCTTATGGTACGTTCTAGCATAAGCCTGCCATTTCCACTGTGTGCACAAGCAATTTTCTGACATTTTTGACTGGCTTAGTGAGCTGAGACTCTGGCAGCTGAGTTTAGGACTACAGGTGCAGCAGATACAGAAAGCTAATAACCTATTGCTTTACTGTGACACATATGGTAATGTAACTCAGCCTTTGCTTGCTTGCATCTTTTCTAGGGAACATTATTTGAATTCATTAATTTGCATTGAGCAGTGAATATTAAGTATTGCCACTGCTTAATACATGAAATGTTGCCTTGTGTAAGCTCCTTTGCTGTACTACTTAACTTTCAGCTGGGATTTTTTTTTTTTTGCCTGCAATATTGTCTGTGTCTATTGTCTTCACATTACTAACATGAAAAGGTGAAGAACTGTTTAGTTTTTATTAAACTTTGTTAAACAAGGAGCTATTGTAAAAGTCATCACTGATGGAAGAGAAAGTGTATAAAAACCAGTCAATAATAAAGGAATGAAACAATTTTTGAAAAAAAAATTCTAAGAGACAAAAGTTAAATTAAAACCTGTATCTGGCTCCTTTCTTCCTTCCTCCTATCTGGACATAGCACTGTAATGACTTTGAGGCAAGGAGGAGAGAATACTTGTAAAAGTCAGGAAAAATATGGAGTATTCAAATTTCACCCACACATAGGTGCAGATACATTTTTGCTGGGTTATGTGTCAGTCCTATGTGCTACACACAGCTGTTGAAACTGAAGATAAGATGTAACTTGTACTGAGTTAAGGTTAAGATCTTTGCCCACTGAAGTACTATTTGGGGTGTGTACCAAAACCCTGTGCTGATCGCTTGGATATTAAATAACAACAGTTTGGTATGACCATACAAGCTTTTGCAGAAATTATTCTTCAGTTCAGTGCAAATGTGGGAAGGAAGAAAGTTTGTGATATTTCTTTCCAGGATAATGTTCTCCTGTGGTACAACTCTTTGCAATGTGAGGCCAGAAGGACACTTCAGAGTACAATCTCATTAGAGATCTGAAAATTAAATAACTTAATTTATAAATTGAAAACTTTGTTTTTCAAGGTTGTTAAATTGGACGGGTCAATGATCACCAGATTAATTTGGTTTAAAAGGAAAAAAATTCCTAGAATAGTGAAAATAGCATAGAAGTACAACTGTACTCAGTTCTACTGGTTGACATGCAATGGCTCTGATATATATATGCTTCAGAAAATGTACAGGATTCTGTTTGCTTTTGAATTTAGCTTGGTAAGGACTGTATTTTGTACCTCATCTCTGGTTGTTTTCGTACAGTAGACCAATATGTATGCTCTATAGATCAAATCACAGGAGTTGTCTGATATGCAACATGAAATATGCCAATATGTGTATTAATGGATTTTTTACTGTGTTTCATGAGCCATCTTTAGTTGCTTTCTTTCATTAAGAAGTTTTATCACCTAAGAGGTGATAAAGGTTTAACTCATAGGCATTCATGTATGTGTTATCACTAATATAAAGTCCTTAGCATTGATAATGCTGTTCTGATTTCAATATGCAAACTGTTTTTATCATGTTGAATAGCAGCTTCTCCCCGTATCATAGTTTTCATAGTACATCAATCCATGAAAGAGCTTTCTGTTTTCCTGCAATTTTTTCCTCTCATTTTTCATGATTTTTTGGGAAAGCCCCAAATTACCCACTTATTATGCTAACTCATTTCAAGGACCGATACTTTCTTATGCTGTGGGGTTTTTTGTGATTTTCTTCTCTGAATTCAGCATATTTGTACAACATAGTTATTTTTGAAAATGTGTGCTGTCTGTGTGCTTGTTCTGTAAGTCAGCCAGTTTGAGGGAGAATTAACATAAGCGGAGCTGAGAAACTCCAATTCCAAGTACTTCTCCCCATTGCCCATTTCTGGCAATTTATTTTTTTTTTTTTGGCTACAAAGCAAAGCTATTCTGATACTTGTCTAAAATTGGGCAGTCACTTAAATACAAATACTGCTGAACATTTTAGGTGGGAAGATAGATTTATTAATATCTAGATATTTTATTAAAAATGTTTTAATTGGATGGATGATTTTAAACTGTACTACTTTCATTATGCACTTCATAGCTATGGATTTCATTGTCAGTTCACACTGAAAAGTAGGTGCACAAGGGATGCATTAACCAGATCATGTGTGTAGGGAAGGTGTGTGTGTTTTCTTTAAGAGAAAATAAAAGCTTATAAACTGCCGGAGGAAATGAACTTATTTAATTCCCAAAAGTCTCAGCTCAGATTCAATTAAATATATGTGTTGCTACGATGCTGGTGTATATTGGATTTTGAAAGTATAACAGGGAAGACAGTCTGGGGAAAATGCTTGTC
This sequence comes from Sagittarius serpentarius, assembly GCA_034782735.1. Classification (NCBI taxonomy): domain Eukaryota; kingdom Metazoa; phylum Chordata; class Aves; order Accipitriformes; family Sagittariidae; genus Sagittarius; species Sagittarius serpentarius. The sequence goes on from JAVKLA010000074.1 coordinate 61,802,989, forward strand.
CCAGAAAGGTTATCTTCAGCTGCTCAGCTTCACAGAACCACATACAGCTTCAGAGCCATCAGAGTAATGAGTTTAATGAATAAGTAAATTTTGCTAATAGACCAGCTTTTTCCTCTTGGTGTTGACTTCCCAGCTGCCACCTCTGTGTTACACTTAAGTTACTAAACAGCACCTGTCAGCACAGCACTCTGCCATGTGCGTCACACTGAACTCTTTGATATATAACAAGGAATTATTACTCTCAAGATTACTACAGGAGCACGGAAGGTTTTTTCTGATGCTGAATTTATGTCATTTGTATAATTTTACAATTCAACAGCTGAATATAAAAACCTTGAAGCAATTCTGTTTGGAGGTAATTTTTTGACTGTTCTCTTTTGTGTACATCCTGTTCTTGATTTCATGAAACAGCTTGTTACTGCTACTTATTCCTCTGAAAGAAATACTGTTTTGCTTTGGAACATTAGAATGGTAAGAGAGCAAAACAGAAGGGACAAATGAAGTCCAGGCAACTCTGTTTAAGAAGAGGAAAAATGATTTAGAAAGTTGTCAATCCGTGTGCAATTAGCACATTCAGGTTGCAGAAAAAACTTACGTTGAATACAGGGCATGCAGGACAAGGACTCTCTCGGCTGGGGTGACCACCTTCTTTTGTTTCATGACTTCAGACTTGGCCCAAGTATGGTGCAATACTGGATGGCTCCTGGACTACTGGACAGGTGATTGCTTTTCTCCTACTTGCCTGCCTTGGCTCAATGCACCTGTGTTTCCCACTCCTCCTGACACTGTCCTGAGGATCAACGGTCAGGGGAACATGAGTTTCTACGACCTGCAAAAATTCTCTATTAGGTGCTTCTTGGTCACTAAGGATTACATTAAACAAGTCTAGTGCAAATGGTTGTGAGGGATCAAGAGTTTAAATAAAAAAGCCATGAGATACGCACATATGGTTACAAAGACGGCGGGCATAGTACAGACAAATCGAATATTTCTAGATGTATCTGTAGTGTGTATTCCTTCTCCTTGAGCATGCATTATTTGGGCTTCCATTATTCTGATGCTCAATGAAGAACTGCTGCTTGTGCTATGAAATTTGATAGCTTAGTTTCATGGTTTATGAAGTAGTGAGCAAAAAAGCAAACATGGTTCCATTTAAGGTACTTTGTTGTTGGATGAATGTAATGAAGTGGAAGCTAATCCAATTAGCAATGGTGAAGTTACATTTTGAAACAGTCCCTGTTTAGCCTCTCAGTTTCTGTAGAATTTATGAATAGAAAGAATATGAAATGAGAAGTGGAAAAGTTCAGCTTTAAACTTGAAACATTTTATGAGATTTCACCTAGTTAATGATACTGTCAGCTTCTGAGGGAGAAAAAAATCTTTCTTACACGTTCTCCAGTATTAGTGGTGCAAGTGTATCAGTCACTGCTCCTTATACATGTTCAGTTTCGAGCTCACTGCAAAAAATTGGATTAGTCCAACTGATTCTGAAAGGTGCTTTTGTGGAATCTATTAAGAACTCCAGCGACAAAAATAATCAATATTACTTTTTTCTGCTGTTTCCTTTTTATATTACTTTTTAACTGTTTGTGCTTTCTCTCTTTTCTCCTGTGTCAGTGGTGCCACCTGTTAACCATAAAAAGTCTTGGTCACCCTAAAGCTACAGAGTGCTGTTTTCTCCATTTGATGATGGTCTGAAGTGGATGCTTACAGAAGAGTATGAGGGCATGCATAGAACAATGCTTTCTCTGACATAGCCTCCCAGCTTCTGGCATGGTGATATGCATTGCAAATTAAACTAGTGGTTTGAATTCCAAATATCTGCTTTGTTGTGTGTTAATTCCAGAATGCCTAAACAAGGAAAATAACAAATGAGTAGATTTTTTCCAATTCTAAATACGAAAACAGTCTCCACCTCTTGATAAGTAAAGCACAGTTGCTGTGCAGGCGCTATGAGGAAGTCCTTTAAATGTTGTGAATATCCTTTCACTTAATAGTGTGTTTCAGTCTCAGGTGAACACAGGTTTTTCCAATAACAATGAACAAAAAATGTCAGGTTTTTTTATAGTAAAATGTGAGTTATGTTAGTGCTTCATGGGTTGCAGTATAACTTCCTAGGTGGTTCGTGTGATTACAGTTTGGAATGCAATATTAACAATGAGGTCTTTATTTCTGCTGGATGAAAATAAAATTGTTAAACTATACCTATTTAAATATGGAATTTCATGCTGCTTATTATCTAGTATCTGAGCTTATGCTACTTTTTCAGCACTTGTATTTAGAATACAATTAAACATGTACGGTTTTGAGTTTTATTGTACATGTTTTTTCACAAGACTTGCAAGAAAACAACTAAGATGGACTCTGCATTAACAGTTTGATGAAATAATCTGTGTTCTAACAGGTATGGTAACAGCAATTGCTGAGACATGCTTCCATAGTAGTATGCCTGTGGCATCTTGTCAATGGAACACAACGTAATTGTTTTATGTGTGTCCTAAAATAGTTCTTATAATGCCATCTTTGTGGGCATATTTACTTGAAAATCAACAAAATTCCTGCTAAGAGCAGGAGTCCTTGTAATGAATACCCACAGGTCTGTTTTTTTCCTTACGAATTTGTCAATAGCGGCTTTAAAATTTGGTCTTCAAATCCAAGTATGTAGTATAACTGTACATGTTCTCCCCTTTCATATACCTTTCTATATCTCTGTAACTGCTTGGTTTGTCTGGACAAGTAGTGTGGAGTATCTAAGCTTTGTCATAAACATGCCTGCCCTTTGTGTAAACCTGATATTTAAATCAGGGATTTTGATGATCAACTTTAACAAAGAATTCAGATGGCTGACCTCATAAGGAAGTGTAAGCTTCAGTGCCTAATTTCCAAATTCTCATTTTTGATATAACTTCTGAGTCTCTCCCCTCCCCAAGTCTTTGGCAAAGAAACAGATTTTAAAGGGATTTGTAATTTGATTGGAGTTCAGTCCTTTGTCTTCACTGCTCTTGAATGAAAACCAGTTTGTCTTTGTGCCTTCTAGCTAATTTGTGTCAACTGTAAAACCAGAGGATGAGGAACTGGATTAAGGTATTCTACACATTTCTCAGAGGCTACCCAACAGCTTTTATTTGATATTGTAAAGGATATGAAAAGCTATGCAGAATTAGACCCTAAAGGCAAGTGATGTATAACAAAATTGTCTTATTACGTGACCAGTCATTCATCAATCTATTTCTGCAGTCAAAACAAACAACTTCCTCCTTGTCCCCCCAAAGGAACGACAATATAATTGCACAAGGAAGAAAGAGGAGGAGTGCAAGTAGTATATTTACACATGCCAGCATTTAATACCGATTTGCTTTTAGCTGTCTTGCTATCACTTTATATGTCCAAGCTGGCTTAGTATTTATGATATCTACATACTTTTACTAAATTGTTATTTAAAGGAAATGTTTAGTATTCTACTTTTGAAGAAGGGTTAAGCTAAATGAAAAACATGGCTTGTTTTCTGAGACTCCTTGTTTAATTTCTGCTGCATGTGAATATGGTAACCTTCCTCAGGCAGCTGGTGGCTAATGTCATGGTAAAGCAGCTCTGAACTTTAATGAATGCCTCACTATTGGATGTTTAAGTCTACTGATGTTCCTCCGCTTTATCTAACCTGACATTCGTCACAAAGAAAGGTAAGCTGTAGGGCATAATTTTCCTGGGGGAGAGGATGTAGAATAAGAAACTTGCATGTGGCTGTGGTTTGTGATGATGGTTATCTGCCGCAGACACAGGCTCTGTCCCAGTTTGCTGCTGGCTGGTGTGAGGGTTTGTTTCTCTGTGCCAGCAGGTGTGGCTTAGTAATTACCGAAACCAACAGGAAACCTCCCAAATGAGTGGCAAGCCTATTTGTGTGCGAACCATTCAAATAGAGGAAGATAAATTTTAAGTGTCTATTTTTAAGCTAAAGTAAGTGTCCCAGAAGTAATATTTCTGTACTTTAAAAGCAATATTCAGTGAGCGGCATCAAATCAATCCCTTTTTCCTCCACAGGAGAACTTCAGTGGTGGCAACAACTGCTGTTGTTTCCTCACTCTATTTTAGTATTGTATTTTTGCTTTGTTGTTGAGACGCTGCTTAAGTGGAGCTACTTTCTTATCGTTCACAGTAAGTCCACATTTGTGTGATTTTGTGGACGAGGTAGGATTGGGCATGGCTTTGTGATGTTAATACTTGCCCAAGGAAGTGCTGTCAAGACCATACTTTTATTTGTCCATAGCTGTTGATAGTGGAGGATTAAGAAATCCTCCAGATGGTTTCTACCACCTGAGGATTCATGGTTTTTTTTTTCCTGTAGAGAAGGCAAAAGTGTGCTCAGCAGCAGGGGAGAACACATGACTCTGGGCATCTCCTCATGTACTTTCAATGTTGAATGTATTTGACTGAGTGCTCTAACAAAATGCTGAGAAAGAAATCCTGGTAGCCTATACTTCTGCTGAAAACAGTGAAAGACACTACCTGAATAACATAATCAAAGTTCATGCAGTAGGGCCTTCAGCCTGATGTCAGCCTACCGCAACCTGTTGTGTGCTCCTTTAACAACCAACCTCTAACAGATGCAAGCAAATAGACATTACAAAGTACTGAAATGGCAGCTGTTGTACTTCTACAAAATGAAGCACAAAGGTCCCAAAGTGAAAACAACTGTAGGTAAGGTAGCAAAGTCTTGGTAGGAGGTAGTATTGCTTTATACTTGATTAAATGAGAACTGAGCAATTGTCTGCAGTTACAGTCACTTGGGTAAGGTGGGAAGAAAATGTAGGCATTTCCCACTTCATTAAGACAGCTCTGCAGTAGCAAAGTTAGGCTGGCTAACATGAGATAGCAGAAACAGGTGAATGCCCCTGTTATTCCTAAAAGATTTTATAGCTTATATGAAAATTTCTTCTGTATCTCTATTTTAGAGTTTACATGTGTTACCAATGATTTTATGTAATCTGTGTCTTTTCTGCTGTAATATCAAATAACTCAGTTAAACTAAGCTGAATCAGCATATCTAGGAGTTGTCTAGCATAGTACTTCAGTGTGTTTAATGTCATTGAGATGACTTTCAACACTTGTTTAAAATCTATGCTCCTATCTCTTCTTGCATCCTTTTTTTCCTGTCTTTTCATTAATTTTTCATGCTTCAAATGTGGGCTTGCTGGCCTGTTGATTGCAGGCTTTATTTGCTTGCTCAGTGTTTGATGCCTGAAGTACTGCGGTGTTTCTGTATCCATTAGATCAAGAGTATTAAATATTGCCTATGAATACTGATTGGAAATATGCAGTGTCAAGTGCCCTCTTGACTTTTACAAAATCTGCACTACTGTTCCTGAATATTCACTGTGATAAATATATCAGTCGCTTGCCGTTTTCTTCAGCTTTCTGCCTTTGATTAACATATATATTTTCCTACATTTGAAGGAAGTGTTCTCCTTTGATATCATTACCAGGGCTGTTTATTTCCAAAGTACGTGGAAAAATGTATTGTTGGGAATTTACAAAATTAAGAAGTGAGACGAGAGTTTTTTGTAACTTAACTGCAGTGCAGCCTCATTTTGGCTACAGTTATTTTGAATTGTTAATAAATAAGGATATAAAACTTGCAAAGCGTGTATTCCTTTAAAAAAAATTACATGGCAGGTCAACAGGAAAAATGAAAGTGACTTTTTGTTAACCATAGTATATGTCTGGAAAGTTTTAGTATGCCATTACATCTTCTTTACTCAGTCTCTGTGGTAAACTTCCTACGTTTGTATTGGAAAATGTCTCAAAAATCTTGACACTCTTCAAAATAAGTAACTACTTGGTGAAAAAGACTAAAGTACCCCAAAGGATTTTTGGCTTATTGTTGGAACTTCCAAAAGTCATGGCTGGACATTGTTGTGCTTTCTGGAAATTGCAGTATTTACTTTTACTAGAAAAAAATGTGAGTAGTTTTAAAGGTAATGGTGTGGGGG
>JAVKLA010000074.1:61844172-61859137 GCA_034782735.1 Sagittarius serpentarius
ACTTGTTATATTCTTGTCTGTCTTTGCCTATTATTTTTTTCCTTTTAGTCAGCCTGAATGTTAATATAGAAAGAAGGAGAAACAAGCAAGAGGAGCTGAAAGTCTTAATGGACAATTGACTTTACAACTTAATTGATGTAACAGAGACTTGTAGAATAATTTATTTGTCTGGAATTACTATAAAAAGAGGGACAGATAAGAGGGAAGATGTATGTTTTTCTATAAATCAAAAATGTATATGCTTGGTCTGGAATTCAAAATGCAGAAGAAAAGGGATCTGCTGAAAGTCCATAGACAATATTTAAAGATGAAAAATTGGAGGCACTGTTGTGTTGTTGCTGCATGACATGCCATCAAACATAGAAGGACAAGTAGACAGTGCTTTCTGTGAGCAACTACACGACAGACTAAATCAAAGCATTGGATACTGCAGTAGGAAAGATTTCCCAGAAATCTTTTGGGCAAGGAATACAACAAGGTGTTAAGAGTCTATCAGATTCTTGAACATTTTGTTACAGCTTCTTGGTATAGAAAGCTAAAATACAGCTCAGATGGATACTGTCTAAGTAGTGCAATTTCCTTGAGAATTTGAAAATGGAGGGCAACTCCTTGAAGCTGATTAAAAGAAGGGAAAGTTGGAGAACAACAAAACCAAACCAATGAACTTCAAGAAGCCAGACTGCAGACTTCAGTGCATTAAGCAAGTTGGTATATTAAATTTCTCGAAAGGCAAGTTTAGGAAAAATTAAGCTATGGCAGTTTAACAAACAAATGGGAACAGCAGCAAAGACACAAACTAATAGCAGGTTTAGTGAATGGCAACGTGAAAATAAATGAAGCTATTCATGTTGTCCCTAAAACATCAAACATCACATAGGGATGCTGCAGTGTAACCTGATGTTGCACAGGAAGGGAAGGCAGAGCATTAGGTAGCCATGGTAGTATTTACATTTGGGAAAAATTATCCTCTGTGCTTTAAAAGTACTTGACAGTGTTGAAGCCACTTTACTGTGAGTTTTTCTATGTAATTTGGTTGTTTCTGTACCAAGATATACATATTCATATACATAAAATTTAAAGGTCAGAAATATTTATAATGCTTTTCTTGGATTTAAGTATGCATGTAATTTGAAATCTGTCTGTATATTACAGCAGTTAGAGAACATTTCCCTTTGGTTGTAATCTCTCCTTTGTATACCTTTGATTTTTTTTTTTCTGTTATTGTACATAATAAAGTTGAATTCAAATTTACCACTTAGGTAATTTCTTGAAATGATGAGGACTTGTAAAGAAAGTGGACAAAAAGCCCCAAATTTCTAACTTTATTTTAAGTTGTCAAGACAGTATTAGATTTCTAGTTTCCGATAATATCTTCCTATATGCATGTTTTGAGGAGAAAGAGAGAAAGAAACAAAGAAAAACCTTTTCCTATCCAGTTTGTAGGGGTTCATGTTTAACATTTCTTATACTGCAGAAGTGCCATTTTGATAATTTTTATTCCTTTTGCTTTTAACTTATTAACATGGTGACTTTATGGCCTAAGAAGAAATAGACATATTATGAATATTTTTGTCTGGGTTGTTACAGTGCATATGCCACATAAACTGTGCATTTTGTGACAGAAGTATCATACTGAAAGGATTTTAAGCAATCCTTGGTTCCCAGGCTTTTATATCTATATATACATAATTATCCATTCAGAAGTTCTGATCAATGCATATTCTCTTACTTAGTTGGGAAAAGATTTTCTTCTGGATTATATGGTATCAGATGCTTTCTCACCTTCATGTGTTTTGCTTGAGCTGTGAATTAAATCCCTTCTGGATGTAAGTATTGCTGATTTTTATGGCCTCTTTTTAAGTGCTTCATGAAGTCATAGTCACACAAATTATCTTAGTCACATTCTAATTAAATAGTGTGAGATCTGTGCTTGCATTTCAGAATTCTGCCTCCCACTCACAATAAATATAGCAAAATGTGTGTATTTTTGCACAGGCAAATGTATGTGTGTATGTCTATATATGAAAACATGTAAAAATATGACATGCCTCACAGAACTGTTTCCAGACTGAGCTCTCAAAAAAGAAAGCAGTAGGATTCAAAACTAGTTTTTGGTTAAAACTGTGGATTCTAGTGGTTAACTTGGCAATCCAACTTAAAAAAACCCTGTAGATCCTTGTTACACTGCCTGGGCTAACCATTTAATGTTAGATAGTGGAAAAAATAGGCAGGCAGAATTGGTTTTGTAAGGTGATGATTTATTGCCTGACATGAAGACTGCTTAGAAAAGCAGGATTTTAAGTGCACTGCTCACGTAACTATTCCTGCAACAGTGGTTTGTCACATAGTCTTCGAGACAGAGCTTGATGTTTAAGGAGAAATTTAAAGGAAAAAAAAATCTTACTATTGTGAATGGTGGAAGAACAAAGGAAAAATAAGATTATTCCTTGAAGAAAAGAGTAATCTAGAAATTAATACAAAAACCTAGACTTACAGATTAAAGTTCAATTTTGCAATTGTATCAGGATGATTTCAGCTAGTACTGAACAACAGATATCTAATGAATAATGTTAAAGATGTGTAATTAAGTTTCTTTACTTTCTAAAGATCTACTTATTGGCATTGTATGTACTTAGGTTACTAGAACTAGAAAATAAATGTAGGTCTGTGCCTGATGTAGATTTGCTGTCATAATTTCCTATTATTTCGTTATCCAGCCATCAAATGACAGTTTTGGAGACTTTACCCACAAATACACTTGCATTTCTTATGTACAGTTCTGCGGTATTTCAGATTCATCATAATCCTAAAGTAATGGCTTTAAACTGAAAGAGGATAGGTTTGGACTGGATATAAGGAGGAAATTCTTCACTGTGAGGGTGGTGAGGCACTGGAACATGTTGCCCAGAGAGGTCGTGGGTGTCCCATGCCTGGAAGTGTTCGAGGCCAGGTTGGATGGGGCTTTGAGCAACCTGGTCTAGTGGAAGGTGTCCCTGCCCGTGGCAGCGGGGTTGGAACTACATGATCTTTAAGGTCCCTGCCAACCCAAACCATTCTGTGATTCTAAAGGACCTGCTAAGATAAACACATGCTGTTTCTCTCATCTGGGAAAAAGACATGCTTCAGAAATGTCAAGGACACACTGAATAGCAAGTTCTTTGTTTGCCAGCCATGCAGTGTAGCAGGTTTAACGAGCTGGTGAAGTCCTGGCTCAGTGGCCCTGTCCATGCAGTCTGTGTGTGATCATGCTGGTTATTGCTGTAGCCACAGCTCAGATGTGAACATAATCAGTTCAGAAGTAGAAACTTACAGACATACCAGCACCATCTTATATATATCTACTTAAAAGTAATTGTACTAAGTTTGTTGTGACTGCATTCTGCTGTTTGCATTTATCTTGCGTTCCCTGCATTGTTTCATTTTTCCGAACAATTTTTTGAACTTTGCACAGAAAAAACTCAGCAGTATCTCTACTGTCAAAAATGGGAAAGAAGTTTAAGCACTCAATATGTAAATACCAGGTCTCGTTACTCTTGTAACAGGGTGTCTATATAGATGCCTAGGCCTAAAATGCGAATCCCCAAATCTTCTGTTCCCTGCTGATATCTATGGAGGTATCTAAATTTCACAAGTGTCATTGTCTGTAAAACTGCTACTGGCTGCATTGTACCATAAAGAGGCATCACTGAAGAGTTGAGCTGTTAATGCTCTTGGTGCCTAGATTTCCATGTGGAGCATTTCCCTGGTATCTGGTCCATAGAGATTAATCTCATAATCATTCTATGATTATGGGCTGGTGAAGAAGTTCTTGTGCAGTAAGCCAGTGTGTATACACATGCTGAATGTAATTTTCTTTCTTAAAGATACAATGCGTATTCTTACCTTGCAGGAGAATTAAGGGAATTTATTTCTCTCATTGAAGGTTCAACACGATAAGGCTAAGTTACTCCAGACTCAGAATTTTTCTAAAGTACATAATAACCTGCTATTTTAAACATTAGCTTTACTAACTGCTATTCTTTGTTGTCCCCTGATGATATTGCTACTGAATTTGGTCTAATCTAAAACATAAGCAGAAAGTAATGGACTCTAAGGACAGAGCACCAATTTTCTCCTCCTTCAGACACTTGATTATAGTAATTTCTTCAGCTCCAGAAGAGAGATATCCACCTCAGAATCTGTGAGACATGCATCACATGTTCCATGCAGCACTCCCTTGTGAACCGGAAGACGCATATGCAAGGCCCTCTTCCAAAGTGGGCAGGGGGTGAAGCTCAGCCCGGAGCATCTCCCAGAGCTCTGGAAGCACTTAGACTTTTTAAATAATGACGGTAACTAGAAAAGGCCATGGTGTCTTCCATTTGAGAGGAAGTATCATCCTCCGCGTTAATCCGAAGTTCAGAAAAGGTTTTTCTGTTTGGGAGATGCATTGTCTTTCAAATTAACTCTAGCTTGACTTTTTTTTCTCCTGGTTAACTTGGCTGGCTACTTAGTTGCAGATCATATTTTTCATTTTCTTAACACGTACTGTATAGGAAGTCTGGGCATGTAATATGTGGTTAAGAGGGATTTTTCAATGCTGAAATTAAGGACCTTGAAGTCCTCTTGCAAACTGACACAGCGTGCATTTTCTTGATACTCCTTCCTTCTTTGATAACAAGTAGGCAGCTTGTGGGCCTCTTTTTGCTTTAATTTCTGTGATGGCTTTGATTTCTCATGGCCTCTGTGATTATTTTGGCATACCTTATACAAGGAATTGTTTTCCCTTTCTTCACAGAATCAAAACTCCAGAAGAAGCAGTCAGGATTTTTAACTAAGAAACATAGCAAAACCGAACCCTCTGTATGTTTCTCAGCTGTTCTCTTTCTTCTGCCAGAAAAGAAGAGGGAGAAAAATCCAATCAAATAAAAAGTGTTTTAGCCTTACCTGGGCTTGCAGAGATAAAGCTTCAGATGTATCTTTTCTGTATTCAAAATCAAATGCTTGTCCTCAAATTTGTCTTGAGCTAAGAGAAATCTTATCTGCAGTACTGGAGATGATAAAAGTTAAGATATCATGAAGCCTTTTCTAGCTGTATCTGTGAAAGCTGCTGTCCAGCTGGATATAAAAAGGTAGAAAAATCCAAAATACTAGACTAGGCTTTGGACATAGGCATAAATTTCTTCTTGGATTTCTCATTTGTGGGTTGTTGGGTTTTGTTGTTTTTTCTTTAATTTTTTTTACCCTTTCCTTTTGCACTTCATCCAAATACTTTTAATCCAAATACTTCTTTTACTGTAGCAAATGGATTGCTGTCTATTCAGAAAACTGTATTTTAGCTACACTGTGAAGGTTCTTCTGTTTCTCTTTTGGGTCATATTAACTCCTCTTCCATAAGGAAGTTGTCTTCCCTTGACAGACTGTAAGCACAATAAAAAGTAAATTAAATTTGTTATGTAATAAAAATCTAGTATTTCTGTAAAAAAAAATGTATATTTTTGAAATACTGAACAGCAGTTTAAACAAATTGATTTTTAGCTCCAATCTCCTTCAATTAAATTCAGCCAAAGGAGGAAAGACATAAACCTGGTTTTGTATGCCTTCTCAGTCTAATCTTACAGAATAGTAACTTTTCAAATTCAGGTTTGTGAAGCCTGAGGACAGCTCGTTTTCAGTTACCTCAAGTAATTTCAGAGTTACATGCTTCTCATTTTTAGTATGTTTTAAATAAAAAATGTAAGATCATCAGAAGATACATGTGTATCTTATTTTATGAAAACCAAGATTCTTGTCACTAGTATTTTTATGTTTAGAGTTTACAAAGTAGGGATTAGCTATTTGACCTTGACAGTCATTGGCATATGACAGGAATATAACACAGGAGATTTCTCTGGAGCAAACATGTCCAAGAGTCTGCCTAGTGTACAAGCTCTCCTAACTATGTATTTCACTATTAGACAAAATACTATTAAAATAGTAGACAACAAGGTTGTTCTCTCAATTTGCTTTTAGATTTTCCAGCTTTGATTTTACTCCATCACTTCTGTGGCAAAATTCTATCCAAGTATGAGGTAGAAAATTATCATACTTAAAGGGTTTTTTTCTAGCTTTTTACAAATCTCTTAATCTGTTCCCAACTCTCACCTGTATGAAGAATTCATACTTGCAAACATCTCCCTTAAATGGTACAACTGTTAGCTTTGCATAGCAAGTTCTAAGGGTTTGTCACTTGGATCACACAGCTCTCTCTAAACAGTCATTTGTATGCAGTGTGTTGTATGTTTTGACATGGAGCCAAATTCTGAGTTCAAGTGCCTCACTACCACTTCAGTCTGGACCTGTTCCTCTGGAAATGCCCCGAAATGATAATAGCATAAATTTGAGTAGCTTGGGGTGCAGGGATTAATTTTTAATAAACTTGAACTATAAAAAATAGGAAATATAAGCAGTAGCAAATGTGAACAGAAGGAGGGAAATTATGATGGGTTTTAGAAAAGCATAGAATGTGAATAAATTATAGTACTGTGAGGCACAGGTGAATGTTAGTGCTGCCTGTAAAAGAAACAAAGCCCAGCATACACAAGGGGACACTGAGTTGCTCTGTAAAGTCATAATGTTAATGCATGACATCATTGGAAGATGGAAAGCAAACAATTACTGATGCCTTAAAGTAGTTAAAACATTTTAAAGGGGATAGCATATGCTGACTTTTATATAGATAATATGCTATTTTTAAATTAAGGTATCAAATATGAATTTTGTGTGCTAGAACTGCACCAGTAAATTCTGACAGATGTAGTTATAGAAAGAAAAGAAAAGGTGGCTGTGTTATTCTGAAATGCTGTTATTGCTATCTTTTATTCAAATGAGTAGACGATGAGATGGGGAAAGTGTGAACACTTCCAGAAAAAGATTTCAAAAGTTGTATAAGTAATACTCCATCTCTGCTGTGGAATTCTCTCAAGTGCTTCCCATATTGCATGCAGAACTGCAAGAAGCAGCAGAGGGCCAAAGTTTCATCATGTGGATGAGAAAATAGTACAAGAATAGGGGATTTATGCTTCTAGAACAGAAGAATTCTTTTTAGAGGGATAGACTTACTTGAACCTCAAAGGAAGCAGGTATCAAATCAAGAGGTTGTACTAAGGTTTTAAACTCTTTGACATTGAGTTATATCTGAGGTTTTAAATTCAAGAGTGAGGGAAGTCAGGTAGTGCTGAAAGAGCCCGTTTCAAAGTGATGTATTCCCCTAGGACATTTTGGATACGTGAAGAAAAGCAGAGCTAGAAAATTTTTATCAAATAGGAAATTTGAAAGGACAGAACAAACAGTGCTTTTATTATCAGACACAGTAAAGAAGAAAAAGGACATGCTTCTATAAAAGAATTTTTTTTTTTTTTACAACTAGTACAAGCCCAAGAAAAACAATTGGGAGAATACGAATGTATAGTTTGCAGTTTTTTAGAAAGTGAAAGAAATCTGACACGGTGAAACAGTACGATAAAGACAGTCCTTGAAATGAAGATGTCCTTCAGAAAGTTAAAGTTTTGCCAAAATGAGGAAAATAAAAAACATTATAAAATCTGAGAAGTTACATATAAAAATGCAAAGAGGAAGACCAAAAAAGGGCAATAGAAACAAAGGTATGAAGGTATAAACACCTGCTGGGAAACCTCTTCCAGATCATGAGGTCAGCTACAAAGACTAGAGGGACATAACTATGATTAAAGGAACATTTAGCAAAGGCTTAGTACAGGAGATCTTGCAAAGCCTCTTATGACAGACTTTTTTCTTGGAAGAAACATCAAATGATCTGCCCCAGATTTAGGTAATGGTAGAAGAGCTTATTGAATAAACAGGTAAAGTGGACAAGGATAATTGACACAACAGTTCTAAAGGAGCCCAGGAATTAAATACATGAATTACTAACTCTGAAATGTAAGCTTGCCAGGAAGCAGAGCTTTGTGCTGTTCTATATACTAAAAATGATTGGGGGGAAAAAAAATGGTGATACTAAGCTATTCATGGCATTAAAGACAACTATGTAAAATTGCAAAACTGCAGAATGTGATAAAATAGCAGATGAAATCTAAAATGAAATGAAAAGTGATGCACACGGTGGGAAGGGCGCAAGCTTAAACTTACATGATGGGCTCTGACTGAATATTGCTGTGTAGAAATGAAGTCTTTGGGCAAAAGTAAACAGTTGTATGAATACGTTAGCTTGATGCTCAGAGGTCAAGGAGGAAGCTGAAATGTTAGGAAATGTGTGGAAAACAGAAGAAAACAAAGCAGAGACTGTCGTTATGCTGGTGTGTACATGCTAGGACCACCTGCATGTTTAGCAGTGTGGGAAGTTCTGGTCAGACATCTTGAAGCATACCCATTTTTGTTAAATAAATGTAGTATCCATTCAGAGCCAGGAGAGTATGCACATGTTTAAGAACCTGCAGTGTATTAAAGCTATTTTAAGGCAGTTCCTCCATTAAAAAGAAAGCATCCTTAGAACAGTCATTATCCAACAGGCAGAAACGCAGGGCTAGCAGTGCCTGACCTCGACGCTATTCACCGTGTTGTGTGTAGCGTCAGGACACGCACAGTATTCTCTTGCCTGTGTAATATTTGAAGAGTTTGTGAAAGAATGAAGCCGCTCCATGTACTGTGGGATGGAGCAGGTTCAGAAGAGTGACAGGGATGATTCAGGATGAGAAATCATTAGACTGACCAGGACAGTTTAGTCTATGAAAGAGACATCTGAGGGAGAATGATGGCTGTTCCTCAGCGGTGTTCCCGGTATGTCATGGGTGCAGTCCCCTCAGGAAGGTGTCTCTGCTCCAGTGCAGGTTTCCCATGGGCTGCAGTCCCCCCAGAGAGGCAGCCTTTGAGGTGAAGTGCCTTCTTTCTCCAGCCACATCTGCTGCAGCACCTCCAGCCCCCCTCGGAGTGGGCGCCCCAGACACCTCTGACTGGCTGAGCCCTGGGGCCTGCTGGGCTGCTGGTGGCAGTTACAGAACCGGCCGGAGCCGGCTGCCACTGCCTCAGGGAAGTGCATGGCTGCCTCCCACACAAGGCAACGCTGCTGCTCCGGCTTCTTAAACCCTGCTGTTTACACCCAATAGCCTACATAAAAATGGTAGGTAGGTGGTGACGGGGCAGGGGAGTGAGTGGTGACAGGGAACTACAATGGCTTCTGCTGTTGGGTAGTTCCCAGTCTGGTTTGGCTCTGGCCCGCTGCTGCACTCCCAGGCAGCTGTGGTAGTTTGGGAGCCAGGGCAGGCAGAATATTCTCCACCTCGTACGTGGTACACATGTTGCCATACTGGTTTAAGGATAAATTTAATGTTTTGGATGCAGGCTAGCAGGCCTTGGTGCCAGACAATTGAAACAAAGATTCATCCCTCAAACCCCCTTGCTTTCTAACCACCTTCACTGAAGTGGGAGGCTAGGTGCAGCTGGGTAAGGGTTCCGATAAAAGAACAAAATAACTAAAAGTTGTTATTATGAGGCATTCTTTATTGCAGCACTGGGCAGCACTGGGGATAGCTCCACCATAAGTGCTCCAGTGAGTTGACAGACTTTCAGAGATTATATACTGTAGAGTTATCATATTCACAGTATTTCCGAGAATTTGTTTACATAAACATGAGATTTCCTGGAACTTATTAATGTATGCAAATGTCCTATCTGCATGCACAGTTTTCTTTTACTCGCTTATCTCGAAGAAGGTCCATCAGCAACTTCACTGTCTACTTTTCTTCTTCACTGATGTACTTGTTGCTCTGTTCTTGCTTCTTACCTGCTACCAGGCGTCTTGAGTTCCTATTATCAGGGATTTACATGCGAGGCCTAGTGAATTTGTTCTAGGTTTGACTTAATCTTGTCAGGCAAGGGGTCCTCTGATGGAATTATCCTCAGAGAAAGAAAACTCAGGAAAAACAAGAAAGTTAGTCTTGGTTAAGACAAATAAACATATTGAAGCCTTGATTAGGAAAAGCATAAGCCTCGGTTAGGAAAAGCATAAGCCTTGGTTAGGAAAAGCAGGAATGTAAGCGAAATAATGCAAGTGGAACACACTGAAGTCTTGGTTAGGCTTTTCAACTCTTTCACAATGCTCCCAGGTATGTCTAATTTGTCAGGCCAGACATACTGATGCAACCCAGTATCAAACATGTATTTCATGTCTTGACACAGTCCCTGGGACTGAGTCAGCGCAAGCCCCTGATTGTGAGTCCTCAGTACTAACACATAAAAGTGACAAATAAAATCCTAGCAATTGGCCTGTAAGTTTATAAATTCAATAATCAAATATATAGTCATAAGGAAAATATATTTAGTGGAAATATTCTTACCCAAAATTGACTCTTCATGCCCCCTCCCCTAACTCAATGCCTGACTAAGTTCCCCAGGTTCCACGTCCCTGTGTTTCTGTTCTAAAGCATTTTTCTGGGGTAAGTGCTGGACATTTACTTCTGGATGGATGGAAATTATTAAAAAAAAAAGAAAAATAAAAAGGCACTGAGTGGACTTTAGTGTCCCCCTAGAGGTCATGGTGTATTCTGCTAAAATCTCATTCCCTGTCTCCAGAAGACCAGACTTTATAACTTTATCCAAAGAAAGAAATAGATAATCTAGCAATATCTTTGCATTCCTCTATGCTTTATAACCTGCTACAGTAATTTTACTCCAATTTTTGTGTTAAAAACCTGTCATCCTGCTGGTCAATATTATCCAAGACATATCTGTGATTAATGACATTTCTAGTAGCGAGTCCTCAAAATTGTGACATCAATACTTGCATTGTATCAACACAGTAATATGCCTTCTCAAAGTTAACTTCTGAAAATAGGTTTATCCTTCTTGCATAGGCTGCAAAAGTTTCCTGAAAAGTTGTTCTCATAACCTGCAATTCATGCATTTCAATTGTTGGAGAAATTAAATAAGAAAGTTATTCTCCAGTATTGCTTAATTTTGTTTCATAGCATCCTGGGAATACCCCAGGAAAAGGGTACAGCACTTAATCAAGGGTTGACAGTAAAAATATTTATGTTAGGTAATTGCTGGATTTGTGATTAATGCTTGCAGAGGCATTATTGTTAAAGTGAAGAATGGTAAATACTATTTCCCTTTGAAAAATTAAAGAAAAATGTCTGAAAATTCTGCAAGTGTAACAAAAGTTTGTGTCTATTCTACTGAAATTAAATTTTAACATTACCTGCATCAATGACAAAATTCCCGTTTTCTCCACTGGAGACATTGTTTGCATATCATTCATGCTAACAGAAGAGGTTATTGTAGGAACAGGAAATTCCAAAAAAGCACTAACATACAAAACACTTATGAATTAATTTGGTTTATTTGCCATGTTTAAATGCTATTTTTATGCACCCTTCAGAGATATTAATTTTGTATACAATACATTTCTCCAGGGAACTCCCTTGTAATTCCAAAACACTGACTTTTATAGTAGTGTTTTTAAACTTTGGAGAACATAAGGAAAGTAGAAATTATTAGCTTTTCAGTTTGATGATACAAGTAAGTTTTTCTCTCTTTTTTTTTTTTTGACTGATGTAGCATTGAAATTTTTTTGGTATGACATTCATGTTTTTTCTTGCTCTGCATTCAGCCAAATGTAAAGAATGTGGAATGTTCACACTCATGCTAGTTACACTTTTTAAAAAGCAGTGTAAATGTATATAAACAATGAAGTTACATACATTCTGTTTGGTATTATGATATTCCATATAAGTTCCACTGTTCTAAAATAAATTAAAATACCTGAGATTTTGGCAGGGTCATTCTGTTTTCAGCATCAGTTTCTCGATATTTGTTTTCTCTAGAATAATGGAAATAATTTGCTTTAAACATTAACTTGCGCTTTATTATTTAAATTGTTTTCTCTCTGTTCTTAAGAAATCCATGGTTTTGAAAAATGCCTACAATGTGAAGCAGACTACATAGAAAATATGTCATATTGAATGAAAGGAGGTAAGAGCTAGTCTAGCTAGGCAAGTTTGATTCCTGGGTTATGCTTTACCAGATGGTTAAGGACCTAAGTGGCCAGTAGCATGATAATAGGAATACATTTGGCCTTGAATATTCAGGTATTTATTTGCAGAGGTCTCTCTTAAATACAGATTTCTAATATCTCAGTAACAGCCTATATGTACAAGGTGGTTTTTCCTACTCAATCATAACTAGAGAAATACAGTCCCTTGCTTAGCATAGGAGGGATAAATAAAAATTGAGCATGTACTCTGGAAGAAGATGGATCTAAATGCATTCTTATTTTGAGATGTCTTTCTTCCTCATGCTCTTGCTTTCTTTCACATCTGCTCCAGTTGTCTAGGTCTTTCACAGCCTGTTGCTTTTGAAAATTTCATCAGTGTGGCTTAACAGATTCACTGAAGTGTCTTTGCTCTTTTGTTTCAGCTTTTTTTCTTTTGTATGCTCTTGTGCTGGGGAAGAACAATGTCCCTAAACAGCAGCTCCAACTGAAATTAAACAAAGTGACATTAAAGTGTTCCAGAATCAGTCATGGCCACTGAATGAGTCATACACTGCAGAGAGAAGCTCAAGCCTTTTGGATTTTTATCCTCAGTTGTTGTAAAGGGACTGTGCTTTGCTCGTCTCGGAGATAAAAATCTGTAAACAACATACTTTTTCAGAGCAGTGCCAGGCTTCTTACAGCAGATCAGAGAGACAGGCAGATCGTTCAAGAGATCTCTAATCCTGTATGATGATGTGCTTTTTTTCCTATCTTTTTAATTGAAAGAATTTTAGCTACCTTATCAGCCCAGAACTGCTCAGAAATACAGACATGTCAGAGATAAACAGTATGAGTTCTTCATCTCACTCATGCATATGGATGTTGGGTAGCAACAGGGAGTAAGCCGTATCTTAAGTCCTTGTCACATCTTTTATAGAAAGATTTAAGGAAGTGATTGGCAACCTAAATCACTGTTTATAATCTTTCTAGATCATTAATGTTTCCAAAAGGTAAAGTGTAACATTTATCAATCAGAAAGCAGAAAAAACTGAAGTTTAGAGCTATATTTTATTAAACACAGCTCTGATGCAGGCACAGGTACCTTTAAAGTCAGATTTAGTAAAATAATTAGTACCATAATCTTGCTAGCTGCCAGCAGTCTGCTCCCCAAAATCACTTCATTCTAAATTTGTCTATTTAAACCCCTTTGCTCAGGTTTTCGATAAGTACCTAAGGTAAACAAACTTCAACTATGTATGTAAGAGTGAGCAAGCACAATATATAAGCATGCAAAGTGTTAACTCCTCGTGGAAGACAATGTCTTCACCTTAGATTCTGTTTGTTAAATGCCTGGTAGAGGGTGGCTGGGCAGCTGTTGTGCACAAGCATTAAACACTCCAGGTTGTTCTGGGTCAAGTCATAAGTATTAAAATAACATAAGAGCTTCCTGACTAGTTTAATGTATGCATGTGCAAATTTTTGTGAATGGTTCTGAAAAATAAATAAAATTAAAGGAATGTAAGACTTATCTTGCAAGCAGAAAGAGTGTAAGTCTATCAATCTGTGCAGCAAAGATTATTTTGCAGTGCTTTATAGCTCTTTTTAAAGAAAATATGCTTCTATTTTGAAGAGGCAGACATACATGCAAACAAAAACCAATAATATCCTAGATGTTATAAGAGCTTCTCTTACTTGCTTTTAAAATCTTCTGATTCACCCTGGAATCTGCTCAAGCAGTCTGGCCAAATTTTTTGTTGTTTTTCATTTCTCCTCTTTGAATATTGCTCTGGTATTTTTTTTTCTAAACTTCTTAGAATTTCCTGAAGTGAATGATGGTGTTTTTCTTTGTGTGAATATGCTGTTTTACTCAAAGGACCTCCACTCCATGCAAACGTCTTGAAAGAGTAGTGAAAACATACAGCTAGAAACAGAACACAAATGGGAAGTTGGTTTTATTTATTTTGTCATCTCTTAATCTCCTGTTAAGAAAAATAAGAATGTTTTGTAATTGAGCTATCAGCTTAGTAGAAGGATTTGCATTTTAATTGTCCTCTGTTGTTTGAAAGCTAAGCAATATCAGAAAAATCTTCAATTTGCAGTCACTAGCTTTTTTGTCCATCCTTGTTATGTTTGACATTCCCTGTATGAATAGTAATTATTAAGGCTTAATAACTAAGGTGATGAGATAAAAGTGTATATATATGGTTCTACTTGAAGTCCACAACGAGTACCTTCTGTTTGCACTATTTCTTTGGCTAATATTTTGGTCATATCTGTCATGTTCAACAGGAATAAGGTTCGTAGTGCTTTCAATGAAAACTTGGGAAGCTTTAAAGGTCTGAAAGTAGGACATCTGTCTGTATGACTCATGTCCCTGTTGTAATAAACTGCACCAGTCCGGCTGCTGGAAGCATGTCTGCGCTAGTCCAGTGAGGTCTCCTCTTGTGATGTCATGTAACAATTCTAGGTATTACATCCACAGAAAAATAGTGATAAGGGAATGTTCTTCAGTTTCTGATCAAATGTACATTGGGTGAGAGGTAGTATCTTCAAACTTCATCCTAGCAATGACTAGCCTTTTTTTTCTCTTGTATTCTATGATTTTAAAAGCTCTGCTATCCTGCTTTCTGGCTGTGGTATGGAATTGTACATTATGGATGTCTGTACAAACATCTGTTTAAGACAGAAAGTCTCTTAATATGTGAAAGAAATAATTGACCCCCATGCTACTACTGCTTTCCTGAGTTAAAGCCATAAACATGTACCTTGGTTTCATACATAGTCCTAGGTATTTTATGTGACTTCTGTCAATTTTGTCTAAATGCATTAACTAGTTTAATTAGCTAAGTATATTTTTCTCTTGTGTGTATTTTGAGCATTCCTGGAATGTCTTGAGCAATGATTTATATACTTTTGTGTCCATTTCATAGAATCATAGAATCACAGAATGGCTTGGGTTGGAAGGGACCATCAAAGGCCATCAAGTCCAACCCCCCCTGC
>JAVKLA010000074.1:61950500-61960894 GCA_034782735.1 Sagittarius serpentarius
CAGAAGAATTTCACCACTGAAAATATCTTAAATTACAAATGTATGTTTTTGGAGGAATATGATAAAAGATCTCAAAGACAGCATTATAAAGCATCTTATGCTGTGATTTAAGTACTTGGAATGTGCAAAACTAAAAACAGCGACAGTGGATGTATTTTTTAAAATAAAATTTACATTCTGTTCCTAACTATGCACATGCACGCACACACTCCCTTTTTCCCTTCCCTTTTTTCTCTAGTTTTGCCTTTATGGTGTCTCAGGATTTTTTCTGGTTTTATGTTAGCTTTATAGAGAAATGAGCTGCACTAATTTCAAACGAAGCTTCTCTTTTTTAAAAAAACTAGAAAGTAAATATTCAGTAACACTTTTCTAAATGTTTCACACTTTGCAAACTCTTACTCTTCTGACTCTAAGGGGACATCACTGTGTCTTGTCATTCTTTTCACCCTTCTAATTTCTTTCCATGCACACAGGGAGCCAGATTCTGGTTTTTTTCACCCAGGTTAAACTGAGACAATAATAAAGAACATTGCTAAGATAAAGGATTTATGTCTTATATTGAAGTTTCACATGCAAAATTGCTAACATGAGCTATAAAAACACGGGCTTGCAAATTGATAGACTGAGCCTGCAGCTGGTAGCAACAGTTACATTTATGAAATGCAACACTTGCCAGACCTTCCATGGGGAGGATTGGAAACAGGCAGGCAATTGCTTTTGAGATTTCAGTTCGTCTATTTTTTTTAATAAGCAATATATTTAATCTGTATATATAGAATATTAAATTTGATATTTTACTGTAAGCTAGGATAGCTAGGATATTTGGCGTGTGCATGTGGCCACATGCTTTAAATTTTGCCAGTTTTCCTCAAATAACTGTAACTAAGTTTACCAACAGCTTTGATGTAGGTAACAGCTATGATGCCATTTAAGATGGGATGCACAGACAGGAAGGTATCGATAGCAGAATACTTTTGCTTTCACCAAAGCAGCGGGTATTAAAAGGGTGGGGGACTGTTATACATGGGAACGTACTTGTTTGAGGAGATTTAAGGTGTTTGATCTTACCTCCTTTATAATAACTCTTTCAAAGAAGCTTTACTTTCCTCTATATTTGTTTTGCCCAATAGCCACAGCTCCCACCTTGATTCAATACTCAAACAAATATTTTTATTATGATAGCAAGTGTGACACCATAAATTTCATTTCTTCCTTCAAACACTTGGCTGTGATTTAGGACAGGCAGTCAAATCTGTATGTAATGCTGGTATTGATTTGTCCAAAGCTTCATGAAGTATGATGAAAGGCTATTCAGTCATCTTTGTTATGGGAACTATCTCTTTGCATTGTTTAACTCAGAGGAAGAGATGGGATAGGAGAAGTTAGGATAGGATATAGATATTCTTGAGCTGCTTGAACCAGCATTTGTTGGACACTATGAAGTGGAATGGCACACATACTTTCAGTGATACAGATCCAAGGTGTCAGAATCTGATGTAGTCATCTATTTTCCCTTTAAAGGATAGCTTTTTCAGTGACAAAGGAGTAAACGACCCTAGTTGTTGCTGTGATTCTTCTGTCCTTTTAATACATGTGAGTGACATAATATGATGGGAAATGTCATGTTCATTGGATGTAAGCTGCAGAAATGTAAGAGTATATCATGTACTTGAAGACTTCATTAAAAGGGTTATTTTAAAACAAAAAGTTATTTTGGAGTTGAGATGTGGTTAGGAAGGCTTTCAGTAGAAAAATATGTAAAATAATTCTTTATGTTTCATTCAGTTATCTGTAATTCATCATACATAGTGTCTCTTCTTACTATTTAGCCTATTCTTTGCTCAAATATCATTTGGGAGAGGTTTTTGTAATTGTACAACATAAGATCTATTTTCAATTACTTTCATATTGCTTATGTACAACTGTAAGTGTGTATATTAGTGTGTTTATGAAACTCTAGGGAACTACAAGAATGACTTACATGATAACTAATTTCTGAAGTATCTTTTTTGCAATGTTCCTTCTGTCCTAATTTATCAGGTTTTCCTTAAGTTAAGTTCTGTGGATTAGATAGGCACTGTACTGCTTTAAAACTTCTGTGTTTTATTATCCATTAAAGAAGCAATCAAAATGCTCTGTATTGCAAATCAGATAAAAACTTGATTTAAAATCATCCCTAGCTTTTCTTTCTGCCCTGTAAAGATGCACTTAAACTTTTTAATATCTGTTTTTGAAAGGAAATATTAGAAAATTGTTATTAGCATTATTAATGTAAGTTTGATACTATGGCAATACAGACTGAGAGTCCTAATTTCAAACTAAGTATGTCTTAATGTCTACCAGTTGCTAGCTCATTGTCTTCCCCCTGTCAGAGTAATACCTCAAAGACTAGATTTTTGTCTGTAGTGAGGGCAAGAAAAACTTTTTCAAATGTTAAATGACTGAAATGTGTGAATCCTAACCCATTAGTTACTATACCAGCGAAGTATTTTTAAAACAACAGCTACAATTATAAATTTTGGTTATTGTTTTAAGGAACTGAGTGTTAGAAATAGATGAAAGCAAGAAGATTGGACCTTAGCAGAGTAACATGTCCTGAAAATAAAAGCTGGGGAAATCTGCTCTTCAGATTTATTTATTTGCAAATTAGTAAGGTAGTGTATGTAGTGAAAGTAAGTGGGAACTATGGTTTACATAGTGCTGAAAGAGGAAAAAAAAAGAAAATTTGTTATTTCATTTCTTTTTAAACTCAGAATTATGATCTTGGGCCTGCCAAGCTGTAACTCTTCTTAGGAAGCTTCTCATGGGTCCTGGCTGTTTTCAACAGCAGCTGTGCGCCCTGACTCACCTGCCAGTTAAGAATAATGAAGAACAGCACAATGATTCTTAGCACTTTTATTGCACATTTCTTTATTTTAAAAGCATTATAAACATGAGCAAATCCTCATGTTACCTTTGGGACTTCAGTTAGTGAGTGAGTAGTGTTATTTTCATTTTATGCATAGGAAAACTTGCATGCAAAGGGGTTGTGCAACTGGCCAAGGCTACAGAATAAACCAGTAATCAAGCTATCAAGAGAATTCACGAGTTTTTGGCTACTGGTTTTGTGTCTACCTGTTAGAAAGCTGAGGATGGAACTTGGGGAAAAAAAAGGTCCCTCAAGTTTATCTCAACCTTTAAAAATAAACTTAGTATGTCAAGGAGAATTTTACTGACCAGGTCTGAGAAGGTTCTTCATTGTTATTAGTAGAGGTTAAACACATAACTGTTGTTATGCATTTGGACTCATACTGAAGCTATATTTCTATCATACTGACTCAGTCTCACCGAACTCTATCTGACAGCACTATCTGTTACAAAGAAAAGCATATTTAATTAGTGTGGAAACCAAAACTGAGCCAGCTTTTAAGCTCAGATCTATCAGTGGGAAAAATCAGTGGGAATTAGTGAGGTTAAGTGGATGTCAGAAGGCTTAACATTTTGTGGCATCCAAGCCTTGGCTTTTAAGGGTCTTCTGTTCTGGTGACCGGCATCAACAATTTCTATGTTGCTATATGTATTCTGGAATAATTTTGGAGAACAACTTAAAAATAATTCTGCTGGTGAAGACTTGCATTGACTAGGTGCTGAAAAGAGGTAAGGAGGCTGTGAAGGTGGCAGCTCCCATACCAGAACACTTGCATAATAGTGATTCTTAATACCTATGGAAGACTTCAGATCTCACACTTATCTCCAGCCCCTCATCTCCCAAAGAAAAGGATTATTTTAACTTACACCTAACATTAAGTGGATGATTTAGAGCTGATGAACAGGTAGACAATGGCAGACAGCAGGTACTGTGTCCAGTCCAGCATTAGCCATTCTGAAATCCTTTTTAAAAATCAGAATTTTGATTAAGTGCTACTGTTTTATTCAGCAGTGGCAAAATTTCTAATTTATCAATAATTAAAGTGACCTCTTTGCCCTTTGAAATCATTTATATAGCATAGACTGGAAACAGGCATTACTGTAAATTGTGGATGAATAGTGTATGTGTGCATGTATTTTCTAGGTTAAGAAAAAAATGTACAACTGCTATTTAAAATAGGCATCTTGAAATAATTTTAATCAATAGATATATCTGAAAAAACTCTAAAACATAGACCTTCTAAAACAAAGCCTTCTTTGACTGCAGGTTTGTATAATTAGCAGAAAAAGTTTGGGAGAAACTTTTTAAAACCCAGGTAGCAGCAAACAATAGTCTGAGCTAGGATTACTTTTTGTGTTTGCTGAACTTTATGTGATTCCAGTCATGCCATTCATCCAGCTTACCAAGGCCCTGTGAATGACAGCCCTCCCGTGTATCAGATGATCCCACCATTCTGGTGTCATCTGCAAACTTGCTGAGGGTGCATTACATCTTATTGTCCAGATAGCTGTTGAAGTAACGTGTTAATCAGTTTTGGCTCCAGTATTAACTCCTGGGGAACTCCATTCTTACCTAGCTGCTGCTTAGATTTAGAACCACTTGCCCATTACCTTTTGAGCCTGGTGGTCCAACCAGTTTATTGTCTGCCTTGTAGTCCACTCATGTAGCCCATATCTTTACTGCTTGGCTACAAGGTTTCAGTGGAAGTCTGCCAAAAACCTTGCTGCTGCTGATCCTGTCCTTCACAGAGCCAGGAATTTCTTCATGAAAGGGAATCGCGTTTGTCATATATGATTTGCCCTTTGTAAATTTATGCTGAGTGTTCCCAATCTCTTCTTGTCCATATGCTTAGAAATGACTTCCGAGAGACCTTGCTCTATTGAGCATTCTTACCGTCTTTTCAGGCCACTGGGGACCTCTGCTGATCACAACTTTTCAAAGGTGATAAATAGAACATGGCCTCACAATGACATTGACCAGCTTTGTCAGCACCACTGAATGCATCCCACGTGGTCCCAGGAACTTGAACGTGACTGATTTACTTAAGCAGAACCTAATTTGATCTTTCCCTACAGTGGGTGGTACCTCCTACTCCCCCAAACTTTCCTTCTGGACATGGTGATCTGGGAGGCCTGAGAGCAGACCTTGCCAGTAAAATAAGGCAAAGAAGGGTTTGAGTAATTCATCCTTTTCCATGTACTTCATCACTTGGTTGCCTACTCCATTCAGCGGCAGGCCCACATTTTCCTTTTTCTTGTTTTTGCCTTTGATACACCTTTTTGTTGCCCTTCATATCCATTGCCAGGTTCATCTCCAGCTGAGCTTTGACTTTACTGATGGTGTTCCTGAAAAGCCAGGTGATACTTACATATTCTTCCTTGGGAATGTGTTTCTTCTTCCACCTCCTGTACTTCTGCTTTTTGCATTTCATCTCTAACAGAAGTTGCCTGTTCAGCTGATTTAGTGTCGTACTATTATTTGTAAGCCCTTAGTCACAGTTTATGCACCGTACTACTGGAAAGTGAGTCACTGGCTGATTATGTAGGATTTTTATGATAAAGTATTATTTTAATTTTCAATTATTATTACATTCCTGTATGCATTCCATGAAAAGGAGGGATTTCTTAATGTGACTACACTCTATTCTGTTTTTGCATTCATGTAATTTGGTGCTGCTGTGTTAAACAGAGTAGGAGAGACTGTTTTCTTGTTTCATAGCTGATTTGATTGTAGGTGTAAAGAGGCTGGTCATTTGCTAAGTGATCTCTTTCAATGATTTCTCCTGATGACTATTCCTAGTCTGTTGCTCACTTAGCTGCTTAGATGGTTATTTGTGCCAAGATCTACAGCTACAATGGCTCATCTTCCAAGGGAAAGCTCAAAAAGAAAAAGACTGCTTCTAATTATAATTGGTTAAAGTTGCAGTGAGGTAGGGGAAGGCTGGGTTTTCATTAAGGTCAGTTTTACTTTCTGTACCATAAGTGGAGGAGGTATTATGTTAACAGTTTTTGAAAGATTTATGCTTTTCAGGTATTGTCTTTTTTTGAGCAGTTAACCAGTAAAAGTTATTTTGTTACAATATTTCTTTGGGCAATCAGCCAAACCCAAGCCCACACACTATTGAAAATTGTGTGAAATTGCAAATAGTGATTCACTATTGAAAATGCAGTGTGAAAAGAAATGCATAACAAAATAATTTCTTAATACATACTTTTTCACTACATCATATTAATGCCAATTTAAAGATGACAAAAGAAATCAGAAAGCTTATCCAATTAAAGGAATACATAGTGTCTTCCTTACTAGGATCTTTTCATGTTGGAAATTGGCACTTTAGATTAGCTTCACTGTTGAAGATGTCTTAGGCTCTTTCTAATTTGCATTTCAATCATCCCTGTAGCAGCGGCTTATAAATACAAACAAGAAACCTACTGGACTGTCACAGACACATAAAGCTGCGGGAAAGATGGGAATCACTTCAAAAGGGTGATCCAGCTAGCATCTGTGGGTCAATCCAGCCTTTAGGACAATTCCATCCTATCTGTCTTGGCTTGGAAGGACATGGTGAATGGTTGAAAGACAGCACAGAGCAGCTCAAAGGCACCTCGTGTGATTGTGTGCAGAATTGTGCCTAGCATCTGAGCAGCCAATGCATACCTCTGGGAGAGAATCAAAGTAGAAGCATATTAATTCTGAGCATTTATGTGATCCATCTTTCTACAGGTCTGTGTGCACAGTCACTGTTGTATCATCTCTGATGATTACAGGCTGTTTCTTTTTTTCTCCTGCATTCCTTTCTCTAAATCAGCAGAAGCAACAACGTGGTGCACAGGCAAATGATCTGGGCTAGGTAGTGAATCAAGCTGTTATAAGCATTCCTTACCTCTCTCACTTCAGCACAGTCCCATGTGGAGGCAGGCATCTGATCACATAACCTAACAATTAGTACACACAATAATAAAATTGGATGCTACTTTATAGCCTTATGCTATTTATAACTTAAAACATACCTGGCTAAGGAAATCCTCTAAGAAGGAAATTGATGGATTTTAGGAGTTATTTGGGAAGGTCTGCCTTGGTAAGCATATCAACTATACCCGTCCTGTTCTTTCTTTTGTCAGGTACCTACTGACGGCCGGTACAGTTTACAAGATGTTGGCTAGAAAGACACCTGGTGTGGCTATGTATGGCCATTCTGACATATAATTTATTGTAATAGATCCTCTTTTCTAGACCATTGTCATCTGTTCATAAAATGCCTTCCTTCAACTTGATTCTGCAGAATTTTTGTCTGTGTTCAGACCATTAGTAACCATAACTTTACTAATAAAGCTATATTTGTACATAAGCATGTGTATAGTAAGGCCTTCGTTTATTTTATGATTGGGTGAGTACAGATTTAGAAATACAAATTTACTTTATATCTTTTGAACATATTTCCAGTAACATTTCACATTACTAGCAAATGATGCAGTTAATGCAGATTCCAAATCTCGCTTTGGAATTTGAACATTTAACACCTTTAAGAGTTGCTGTTAAAATAGTGTACAATATCACATCCAAATATATAGAGAGTATTTTAGATGGTGCTGATAAGGCATTTTCACTTGCAAGATTACACACTGTTGGAACAGAAAGAACATTTTATAATGCAACACTTTTATCAAAATGCTGTTTTGTTAGATGACATAATTTTTTGTTGAATCTTTATTTAGAGCAAAAAAAATTATTTTGTATTCTTACAGATGGAACTTATTTTTTCACTCTGAAGCAATTTTTTTAATTTGAAAAATATAGTCTCTTATTAAATAGAAAGCTTAGATGCAGAAAGTAAGATTTGAATTTATTGAGATGATGATTTGATTCCCATTAAAAAATTTAAGAGGAAAATTCATAGAGCAGACAATGAGTAATATTCCAGACTGGAACACAGGGGAATAAATGGAATTTTCTGGAAACAGGAGGAAGTTGGCTTCTTCACAGTTGTAATCAAAATGATACTTTGAAATGATCAAGCATAGAAAGTGATTTTCACATACATGTTTTACATTAGGTGTACTCTCTGAGAACAGCCGGTTAAGTACATTTACTTATCTGCTAACTTTCTGTTTCTAGTCTAAGGCTCCAAACTTTCTTCTGATTCTTTGAAGCATCCTAGTTATAGTTTCTCCTTTCACTTCAGACAAAGGCTTGACATTAGTTCTCTGAAAAGTAAACAAATCAGATCCTCTTGGATATAAAGAAAAAACATATATAAATAATATAAACTTGGATACAAAAACCCCTTAAATATACCATAATTTTTGCTTTCCTTGAAATGATGTTCTTTAAAAGACATCATGGCTATAAAATGGAGATGAAGAGAAAGGACTTCAAAATTATCTTGCAAAAATATATGGGCAGATAATTTTTAGTTCTTGTTACAGAAAAGAAAATAGAAGAGACAAGCCATGAAAGGCTGTAAATCTGGTTTTACCTTTTTCTCAGCAGTGAACCAATTTTATGAGATGTTTTCCATAGGTCTGTTGCTTGAACTTCTGAGTACAGAATGAAAATGCAGGCCTTATCAGAGGATCTACTTCGTGTGATGGAGTAAGATCTGGTTGACTGCTATTACTTTCAACAAAATAAGTTTCTGTGCAATCTCAGGTAATGGCTATGTAATGGTCTCATTCTGTTCTCTCTTGCAACTTCCCTTCTCAACTATAATTTTCTTTAATTCAAAACTCTGGTCTTTCTTCTGGTATAGGTGACAGGTGATTAAATGCAACAGTTTGAGGATGAGAAATGTGTGAATAGGTGGTTACAGAATCTCACAGACTCCACAGTAAAAGGTTTCGTTATGACAGTTTGTGGCTTTATCAGGTCTAACATGTTAAATATATCTGCCTGTTCCTAACAGAAAATAAATGTATGGTGATAAGATAATTTTTGATAGCTGTGTATGATCTGAAATTCATTGAACGTGCAGAAATGGAGCCTTTTCAATGTAGACAATTCAGTACGGTGGACTTTCGGTTGCTTTTATCTAGTTTTATACTTGAGCAATTGGATTTTTATGACAACTTTGAAAATTTTGAGGGAGTTGTGTCTTTGACTGCAACTTGCTGCAACATTTCCTTTCTCAGTTTCCTTCTGTTACTCTATTTTGGCTCATCTCTCCTTTGTCCTCCAGATGTTTACATCTTTCTGATGCTTACAGGTGTTTATTATAATCTCTATCACTAAAACATCTGGTAGTCATACATATTCTGCTTTTCCTGGTCTGCCACGATGTAAGATAGTTCTCTTTCATGTTCTGTATAATTTTTGTGACTATTTCTCATGTTTGGCAGAAGACCCGAGTTGAATGCGTCTTAAGAACATTGAGTAGACAGTATCGACTTACTTACACAAAGTATCAAGTAACTTATTAAAATACTCAGCACCATGGTTTCCAAGCCATTTTATGACAATGAAATCACAGAAACTTTTGTGCAGTTCTGGAAAAAGAATTGTCAGCTTTTTCTTGGGTAACATAAATGCAGGTGTGAATAGCACAATTTTTTTGTATATATGGAGAGAACTATATCAAGATATTCACTAATCAATAGTAAAATGTGATGTCATCCTAGGAATTTTCCTCAGTCAAAGGTCTAACCTGATTTTATAGTTGCAAAAGTAAAATGTATGAAATAATCCTTAGCCCTAAATGTTTCTTTAGAGGTGCTTCATTTATTATGTACGCATGAACCAGTAGCAATTGCTCCTCTTCATCAATTGTGAATGCGTAATTGTGCTTTTTGATTCACAGATCAGTTGGTATAAATTTGGACAATAACTATGCTTTTGTCATCTTTATGTCACCAAATTTCTTGGTGTCAAATATACTTGCAAAGCCTGATTGTTCTGCATAGAGGTGGTGGCAAAATCCTGTTTAATTAACTGGCGACAGGATGTGGCCTACACAGAGGTACTAAAAGCTGTGTGGGAGATTAATGTAAAGTCATCAGTGGTCTGGGGTTTCCTCTGGATGCTGTTCTGTAAATTTAGCCTTAACTGAGAACAGAGAAAACAAAGATCTTTAGGTTTTCTGTTAAGTATAAATGACATGCTATCTTAATGTAAATAGCAATTATTTAAAAACTCATAGAATTATGATATTTTTATTGTAGTAGAGGAGGAAATCACCAAAAATGAAGGAGGTATAGAAAAAGCCTTTAAAATCCCAGCATTAAGATAATAACATAAAACAAACAGTGTTGATTTCTCTGGTAGTTTAAAAATCTTCAAGCTCTTCATTAACATGCTTGTATTTCAGATGATTGTCATTGATTTCCTGGATAAAGCAGAGGCTAGATGTACTCTGTCATAGTTTTTTAGAGAAGAGTTACACAAAATAAAGTAGAAGTTGCTAACCTGAAAAGCAGCTGCATCATTGCAGATGAATATACTCTAGAATTAGATTTCTTTCAACACTGGTTAGTACTGAATTTGTATTAGAAGC
>JAVKLA010000074.1:61979717-61989738 GCA_034782735.1 Sagittarius serpentarius
TTCTGTCATCTGAATGCAAAGAAGTTTAATTTTTGTAAAGTGTAATGGTTGGTCTGAACATATTCAGCATCATTCCATAAGTGATTAGTTATTGAGGGGATGACAAGTCAAGGTGGGAAGGGAAAGTACACGTAATATTTGTTTGTTAGGATTTTGGGGCCGTTCTAAAATTTTAAATTACAATTCTTATGATGCTTATTTAAATAGGGATTTAAAATTCTCTGTGAACAGTATTTCAGTTTTTTAAACTTCCACTCTTTTTATAAGTGCAACAATGTTGTTTTGACAAGACACGCTGCTTTAAAATTAAGGGGGGGGGCAGTGGATTTTATTTTAATTTTGTGGGATTGGTAAAAATGCTTCAGAAGTGCTTCCTTTTTAGAAGTATTAAAGTGAAGCGGAGTGAAGAAGCTCAGTAAAATTGACCATTCCATGACTTTCTAGGCAAAAATAAATTTCTCACAGTTAAACATTTTGAATGAAACAGCTATAGTGTGGAAACACAAGGTGAACCGTAACAAATTGCTTTATTAATATGTTCAAGAAATATCAGGAAAGGCTGGTATTTCCAGGACTTTCATTTCAAGTTCTGAGTCTACTGCTTTTTTTCATGGAAAGCAAAGCAAAATATCTTCCTAGTATTCTTGTAATACCAGTAACTTGCATAACGCCCCAATACTTTTGAAAAAGACACCAGTCCTTTTTGAAGTATTTCAATTCCCTTTTCGTATTAAGACCTCTTAGTATTTCTCCCTTATTTAACCTGTTTGTAAGAAGAACATTTCTTAATAGATTCCCATGGATTTATTATGGTCTAGGATGATAAGCTTGTCTTTCAGAAAACTCCAAATTAGTCTCAGTATGAGAGGGTGGGAAAAATTGTGTATAGAACTGTACAGAATACACATCATGTGTCAGGGATAGCATTAAAAATTAATGGCTCATATGTCCAAAAATCATACCTATAGCATCGTTTTTCCAGAATTTGTTTTGTTTTCCTCTGAAGATATCCTAATTCTTAAAACCTCAGTGAAAACCATAAAGGAATAATTAAGCCCAATACACAACTTTGAAGTTTCTTCTATTTTAAGTTTTGTAGAAAACTTAAAAGTATGTATCAGTTACATTTTTCAAAAGAACAGACTAGTATATCTTTATTATCCAGGCTGAAGACAGTTAACATTTAAAAGGCAAAATCAACCAGCAAAATTTCTGATCTGATTTAGTAGAGAATCATATGCACTTGTAGTTCAGAAAATGAAGTATTGTTTATAACCATTTTAAATGCTTACTCTGGCTCTGTATGATTACCAGTAACTTTGTACGCAATTTATGTAGTACAGCGCTATATATCCTTCAAGGAATACAATAGCATTTCATTGCAGAGAACAATGCATCAGAATCATTGATGCATGTCTCTTTCTTAAAAGTCGAGATTATTCCTATATTTTCAAATGAGAAGGTTAAGTGCGTGCTTTGAATTCGTATACACAAGAGCTATACAAAAGCCAGGGGAGTCAAGAAGATAGCTGGGACTATCTGTGATCTTTTTTTTTTTTTTTTTGTGCCATTTGTTTACTGTGTGGTCTTGGGCAAGTCAATTAATCTCTCTCTGGCACTGTTTTCTCATGTGTAAAACAAAAACAGAAATAAAGCCATTACAGGTTTATGTTAAAGGCCTTTTTTAGATCATAGAATAAAAGGTACTATGTACTAATAAATAGTAGTGGTGGAATTGGGAAATAAATGCTTCAACTCAGATAATTGTCCAGTCATTAGCGCAAAACCAATCAGACTAATAAATGGGGCTGATTTTTGGGTTATCTTAAAAAATTTCAGGTACCTCTATTTGCATCTCACATAGCTCACTATTGCATGGTCTATATTCACAGTTTAGTTTTTTTTTTAAAAATAAAACCTTAGCATTTTTAAAGGCCATTAGTCATATGTCAATTAAATCATCTTGCCATATCATCTTTCTATATTCTATTTTTCAGTACTGAAATTTCAGACTGGAAAAAATAGAGAAGAAATACCATTGGTCCTAATTCCACTAGTCATGGAATTTCCCAAGGTGTTATATCCTTAAGATACATCCGAATTTCTTAGACCTTAGACTTCTTTTTATCAGGTTTCCCAGACCATATTTTTTTTACAGTAGTTCTTCTGTACGTTTCACCTCAAGTGATTGACAGGTCTAGGCTTCTTCACAAAACCAACTTTTCGTCTGTATTTATACATAAGCAACTGCACAAAGGTGAGGCAACATTAGCCTTTTGCAATCCAGTAATCCTGGTGCTTGTTCCCTAATGCCATCTATTTAAAACTGTACTTTGATAAGTGGCCATTAAAATTAGTTGCTGTCAAAAAAATCTACTTCCTCTCCCTTTCCATTCCTTGTATGGGATTAAGTCTAACCAGGCAGCATCCACCACTGTATTCCTTACATGTGGAGATTGCTCCAAAGTATCGCTTTTTTCTTGAAGTGTCAATCTTGTCCTTATACCACTCAATTAAGTGTTAAGAAACCAAAATAACATCCAAGATTGAATGCGGTGTAGTATTTCCGTGGCCCAGAGGCTTTATACTCTATTAGGAGAAGAAAGGAGTTTTATGTGTTAGTGTCTCGACTTTCAGAAGTCTGGGATACTGTATGACACTGTAATCATTTAGCTAGACAAGCCCTTGGTTTCTGTAGCTACAAACAGAGCACCCGGAAAAATAACGGTGCCTTTGCAAATCTTGGCAGAAGTCTGTTGCGTACTCCAATAAAATGCACCCTTCTTTCCATCCTAAAACCCATTCCGTTCTTCTGCTTGGTTTGAAAAGCTGCTCTTGATCTACTCTGTCCTAACTGCTTCCACACAACCTAAGGATAAGGAAGATGAGTGTTTTCCAGCTTACAGGCCAATAGAAAATGCTCTCAGAATTTAGTATCAGTCTGTAATTAAGAATTTTGTTTACTTGTCTGGCAGTGTTTTATTGCTTTGTTTACTACTAAGTGGTACTGGCACCCAAGATGTTACAGTAATTGGCATATGCTAGCCCTCCCTCAAAGATACAAATGATTTTACAACCTGGTAAACATTGTTGGATTAATGTTCTTTATGAGTTGTCCAGAAACATAAATCAAATAAGAAACTCATATTGTCAAATGTTTTAAGTAAGTGACTATAAGGGCCTTATTTTCATGTTTGTTTCAACAGGCTTACATTTTTGAATTGTTAGAGTTGTGTGACCTGAACAATACAAATAGCATTAATTTTCATGCTGTTGAAATCTGCAAAAATATTAGCTTTTAAAATAAAAAATATGTTTATTTTAATACGCACGTTGCTGCAAATGAATGGTGCCAGTTTCCTAATTTAGTGAGTATAGAAACCTGGTAATTTAGCAGGACAAGCCCGTCATAATCAAATAGAGATTAATCAGAACTTAAGCACATTTGTTAAAGACATAGCCATGTAAAGTTCTACCTTAAAAATATTAAGGTAACTGTTTAATGTATTTCTCAATGGGAACTACATAATGCAGTTTTTCTTTTAGTATTTTTAAAATAAGTTTTACTATAGCATCATCATTTAAGTATTAGTAGAGATGTCTGTCCAAGAAGTGGTTATGTAAAGGAACACATGGACTCACGGCGTCAGCTCTGTGGCACTCAGCTGATGCTCTGAATGTCTCTCCTTGGGACACCATGTGCATAGCTGAGGGGTAATTGAGTTTGGAATTTTGTGTAAAACACTAAAAGAACCTTAGTGAATGTCTTGTAAAAGTTATCTTAAATTGAGTTCAATGATTTTAACTACATGGTGCTCCTCCAAGGAGATGATTGGAGAACCTGTGAGATTATGTTGATGTGTTAAAAGTGTAAATGTGAGAGGAAGCTGGGAACATACAGGTCCAAACGCAAGGCAGAACTATTTGACTACTAAATAGGCCGCCTTGATGGACAAGTTCCAAGACTGAACTTTTTGCTAGTGGAAGGCAAGAGTTTCATGAAGAAAGGGTGTTAGACAAACCCCATTCCATGTCACTTGATAGAATGATTTGAAAAAAGATTGGTATATGCCGACATGGGGACTATCAACTTTCCTTTGCCAGTTTAACTGGTATGAGGTATATTGCAGCTCTAGAAAAGAACAGCATTGCTAGAGGAGTTTATTCTTGTAAACCAGAATGCAGCTGGTTTCTGAGACCAAGGATTCTTTTTTGGTAATAAAGTGGATCACCACCATGTCTGGATGAAATCCAAAGCTCTTCTGGTGATCTAGAGAAGCTACATTTGGTGATGCTTGTTTCAACTGCATATTTAAAGGTGAGAACATTTGCTAATAGGAATGAAAAGGTATAGGTAAGATACTAAATTCTATTGATGTTTATTCTGAATGCAACAATTCTGTTACCTATACTTCTTCCTTGATGTCTTAGGTTATGTGTAACAAAGATTACAGGATGGGAGCAGTATCTGTCAGTAATTGATAACTAGGAGATGCCCCACCGTTGTTCGTGCCTCAAATGCTTTTCAGTTGTGTCTGTGCCCTCTCCTGTGTCTTCCCAACGACTTAGTGTGTCCTGCTGTGAAGATTTCAAGCTAACTATTTAGCTTAATAATGCGGCTGCTATTACACATAAGTGCCTGCCTAGTTCCAGTTATTTTAAATAGGTCTGTATTACGGTATTACACTACAGTATTTGCACCATAGTTTCTGACTGTCTTGTAGTACATTAAAGAAAAATAACTACAGACTGATGAGAAAGACGGCAAGTTTGCATGCTCAGTTAACTTAGTATGTGCGTATAAATGTGAAAGTGCCAAAGAGAAAATAAAGACATACAGCATTATAGAATCACAGAATCACAGAATGATTTAGGTTGAAGGGAGCCTCTGGAGGTCACCTGGTCCACCTGCTGCTCAAAGCAGGTCTATTTACAACAGGTTGCTCAGGGCTGTGTCCAGTTCTGTCTTGAACACTCCCAAGGATGGAGGCTCCACAGCCTCTCTGAACAAACCATTCCAGTATTTGACCACTTCATGGTAAAAGATTTTAGGAATATCTAATCAGAATCTCCTGTGTTCTGACTTGGGTCCTTTGTTTTGCGTCGTATCACTGTGCACCTCCAAGAGCCCGGCTCCATCTTCTTTGTTTCCTCTCTCTCATCAGGGAGGCAGCATAGTTCTCCAGGTGCAGTCTCAGAAGTGCTGAACAGCAATCCCACAGGTCTAGTGGAACGTCTAGTGCTGGAAGCATTGTTTTCCACTGCGATTTATTAGATACGCTGTTCTAGTAATGAGTGGATGCTTAGGTAGATTAGTTTGCACAGATTATCCCTTCACTCTGTTTCTCCTTGTGAGGGACCTGTAGCCTCTTTTCTCTCAGATTTCAGTGAGAGAGTTCAGCTGCAAGAATAGTCAGGGGAAAAAAAAGAGCTGTGCCTTCCTATCAAATAGTTTGTTGGGGAATTTAGTATCTCTCGGAGACTGTTGTGAACATTCCCACTCTTGCCCCTCCTACCTCTGCCCAAGCTGATCTAAGGCCATCCAGCTCCAGACAGGAGAAACAGGCATGATGGGAATGTTTTGATCCAGGGACAGCCAGCTCTCCCTCCAATTCCAAAAATTAAAACGCTTCAGAACAAAACTCATGCATCAGTCCCTATGTCCGATAAGTGAACCTGTGCCTTTGACTGCTGAGCTTAACTTTCTCTTACTTCTACTATTCTAAGGTTTCAGAGGAGAGCATTACATGATGTGATGCCATGAAGGTTGGAGATTACAAAATGTGCCTTGAAACCCAGTTCTTTTCTTTCCTTTTGCCGCTGTCATTATAACTTCTTGCAAAAGTTCTTCTCAGATTTGGCCTCCCTGGAAAACAGGTCTATTTCTTCTGGACCGTACAGTGCAGAAACACTGCTGGAAACAGCATGTCAAACAGGAGCAGAAGGCTATAGAGGAAAGAAAAGCAAAAATCTACCAACTTCGGAGTCTTAAAAATCACTAGAAACTTCAATATATTTGAAATAACAGCTTAGCTTAGTTTTGTTATTGCTCCTGAACCAATGTCTTAGAGCTTCATTCCCCCAGAGAAGTAAATCTGTAAAAGGAGCGCTTGGTCTTACATAAGGCAGGCTAATCAAAATGACCACATTAAATACCTATGTGTAAATGGATATTTGGGTGTGTATTTAAGCACATACATGCAAAGACAACAAAAACACTTTGAGTTATAGGGAAGTAAGTCCAGCTGTTGAATTTAGAATTAGGGGCGGTCAATTAATAATATAAATTTGTATTAAACATAGAGAGCAGAGTTGCAGGAGAATATAAACTGCTGCAAAGCTGTGCTCAAGGGATCTGCAAGTTCATGAGGCAAAGTGCATTTTCCACCTCCCTAGGATCTGTTGTAGTAGAGGGATAGCCATCTCATACTGCCAGAAACTTTATGTATCATCGTGAAAATACAAATAAGCTAGTTTCCCATATTGATCTTTGAAGACTAGCGGAGTTCCTTGCATTAAGGAATATTTAATGTTTACAACGTATTTTTCTTCTGGAAAAGTTCTGCAGTATTTCAAAAACTGCAAGCTACTTTCTGTGAAAGGCATAGCAGATCTTTTACCTATACATTTTAAAACTGTATAGCAAAAATATCTTGTTTTGTGGTTATTGTCTTAGAATCATAAAGATGGGAGAGAGCTCGTATCAGAATCAGCTACACCTGTGTCAGATCTTTTCTTCTTTTCTTTCATTTTTTCTTTTCACTCCATATTTTTAGAGTTCTACTCTAGTTACACATTTCTTCTATATTCTTTCCAGTTTTGATCCATATCTTTCATTATATAACATGCCCCAAACTGATCGAAGCCTTCAGCTAAGGAAATGCTAGGAGTGGATAGCGCAGAAGCATAGCTGAAGTGTTCTGCAAGTTAATACCTCTGTTTATTCATCCTAGTTTGATGATTGACTTCTTTTCCAACAGCATGGCAATGTTGTATCATAATCGGCTTCTAATGTACAGTAACCCCAAATGCTTTTCAACAGAACTGCTAATTGTTATCTTGCAGTTGTGCAATTTAACCTAGTTGTATGTTCCTGCAAATCCTATAATAGTAAGTAGAGACCAAGTACTTCCTTGAGCTCATGAAGCACGAAAAATGACTATAATCAAAACATCTTTATTTTCATAATGTAACTTGTGGTATAGGGTCAGTAGGAAGCCCTATTAGATTGCTAAAACTTCTGAAGCAACATTTAGTGTTCTGTAAACAGCTGCAAGAAAAAGCATGTGGCTTGATAGTCTCACTGAAATAAGCAAATATCGATGCCGTAGTAATAGAATTGTTAGTATATATATAAAGTGTAGTGTAGTATAAAAGTAAAATATAGGGTGGGGGTTTCTTAAGTGACAGATGCATACTCAAAGAAAACAAGGTTAGGAAGTAACTTAAAGTGCCTCTTTTCTTGGGGTGAAGTATGCAGCAAATAATTAAATTATTCATTGTGAAATTCTTATGTCTGTTAAATAATGCAGCAGTATAGCATAATCCACACAAATGGAAACAACTGACTAATCCTTACGTGGATCACACTCAGAAGCAAAACTGTATCAGCAAAGTTTCTATTGTAAACTTCTTCTATTCACTTGTCCAAAATGTACATTAAATCTTTTCTGACCTATTTAACTTTTAATGTCTATAAATGTGGTTGAAAAATTAATGACTGGACCCAGGAAGAACAGAAGAAGAATACTATGAGATCTGGCAAATATTTTTTGTATTGTTTTGGAAAATCTTGATTCCCAAAATGTGAATTGTAATATTTTTTTCTACCTTTGTTTAAAGAACCCTTCTTTTATCAAAGTATATCTGCATTTAGTAAGGTAAGGAATCTTAAAGTGTAATTTGAAACACAGGTCAGAGAAGAAAAAAATAGTTTGAGCTGGCAGTAACAGAACTGAATGAACAAAAACATTAAACTGGTACAGAAACCTACAGAAATGAGCAGACTGAAACCCACATGTACATTTTCTGCCCTTCCAACCATATAATATTTTCACTGGTGCTTAAGTAGGAAATTAGCTGCAAAATTACACATAAGTAGATGTCAATTAATTTCAATTCACAGAACTTAATCACTTTGATTCTT
The DNA here is from genome assembly GCA_034782735.1 of Sagittarius serpentarius. Classification (NCBI taxonomy): domain Eukaryota; kingdom Metazoa; phylum Chordata; class Aves; order Accipitriformes; family Sagittariidae; genus Sagittarius; species Sagittarius serpentarius. The sequence goes on from JAVKLA010000074.1 coordinate 61,987,864, forward strand.
GCTTTAGATATATTATCACCTTTAGTTTAAGATCATGCATTGTTACCATGGACAAAATAGTGAAAGAGAAACTCTTCTGCTTCCACCTCTGCCCCCCCTTCCAGAAGCTATGTGTAATAACCTAACTGAAGTCTGAATTTCATTGAACTTTGCCTTAGGCTTTGCAACAGGAAGGTGATAAGGCCGAGAGCATTGCTGTCTTTACAAGCTTATTTATTAGGAGAAAACCTCCTCTGTTAGTACTAAAAAGATCTTTGGCTTAATGCAAGCCTTAATATTGCTCAAATTCAACTTTATGACTTGTTTGCCCTTCTCACCAAGAGAAAGAGAAACAAAAGAGAGGTATGCAATATATGATTCAAACAGTCCTAACATTTTTCAGCTGTATAAGTTTACTCAGATAAGAAGCTGAATGCTTTTTCAAGATGCCAGTTTGTGACAGCTATGATTACAGTCATTAGCGATGTGATATGATGAACTAAACACACGTTTGATATGTAGGATATCAAATTTTAATACCAGTTTACCCCCATTCTTGCTATATCTCAAATGTACTGATGTCTGAATTTTTATTTAAATCTTCCAGATTTTTGATGCTTCAGTTTTACCCTAACATGCAGCTTAAAAAAAATAGACATTATTATTTTTTTAGATGGAAAAACTTTAAATTAAAATCTTTAGTGGTAGTCGGTAATAAATATCTCAAGACGAACTTCCTCATGTTCCCAAGAGCTGGAAGTATTATGAACTTAGCAAGTGCTTATTTTAAAAACCCTGAATCAAATTGTCTCATTTGCTAAAATAAGCTTAAAATGCACAGTGTCTTCAAGGGTAGACGACCCTTCTGCAGTGTCATTTTCAGCAGAAAAAAAATAATGATGCCAAGGCATCCTGTGCCTTGTGTGGATTCCCGAAGTGAACCAAAGGGTTCAGTAGAATGGAGCTCACTTCCTTGATATCTGATTCCCCCTTTTACAGTCTCTTGGCCGTAAGGGAGGATATATCCAGCTGGATCAACTCTTAACCCATGTGTGAAAACCCAGTAAGAATATCAAATATGTATGTGAATATGTATTCCTCAACATGAAAAATATGTTTAAAGACAGACTAAGGTGATGTTACTGTTCTGTTGTCAAAGGCCTTACCATGATATACATGTAAAAGTACACCATTTGAGCAGACTGTAAAACAAACAAAACATAGCTGATGGATCTTGAATAGTTTGGAAGTGTTCAATTCTGCTTTTCTATCTATTATTCTAGGTAATAATGATGATAATGTACATGATTGTGTATTAAACGTACACCAGTTTCCTTGCTTCTAAGAAATTACTTTGTTCTGGGACTTACATAGCTATTTTAGTTTATGACATGGATCTTATTAACATTAAGGATGTTAGCAGAGAGAAAAAAATATGTTACTTTCACAATACTTTATTTCCCAGCTGGATCTTTGAGCTTTAATTTCACTTGTGATTATACCACCCTCAATATACTCAGTGTTTCTTTTTGTCATTTATATATTATTAAATTTGATTCTTCAACATTAAGCTTCCTAAATGTTATCTTATTTATTTTAAATAAGTTAATTCCATATTTATAATGCTGTTCTAAACCAAAAAAAAAAAAAGTTTTCTGGAGACTGTAGGTAAAATAACTGCTTACTAAACAATTGCTGAAATCCAAATAAAATCCAATGCAGTGATAAAGTTATTTTGGTGGATTTGGAAGGAACTGGATCAAATCCAGAGAATTTATAGTGTTGTGTTTTTATCATAGAACCATAGAATTGTTTAGGTTGGAAAACATCTTTAAGATCATTGAATCCTACCCTTAAACTAAGACTGCCTAGTCCACCACTAAACCATGTCCCTAA
>JAVKLA010000074.1:62040269-62058873 GCA_034782735.1 Sagittarius serpentarius
AACAGCATGTTCTGCCATTACTGCTGTTCTAAATATATACTTATTTTCCTTTAAGCCCCCTCTATAGAAGATTCACAGTGTACTCAGTGCCCATATCTGCAAATTATTCTCTATTTTCTCCTTTTACATTATCAACATTTTTTTCTGATCTGTTTTGTGGGTTTTTGCTCCAGTCTGGAAGCCTTCCCTTTTTAAAGATCTCAGTGTGATCGCTGAAATGCTCCTTGAAACACTATCGTACACACGGTGGTCTCATTATCCATTATTCTACTTAGGAAGGTCAGTGGCTTGTCAGCCATTGTTCCATAACCTCCATATCCTATATTGTATTGCACAGAAGTTCTTCTCTAAGAAAAAACATAAATATTTTGCTGGTAATCATCTTGTATGTTCACCAAATTTTGCTGGGACAATGGTCTAACCTTTTCTATGACCTATGCAGGAATCTCTTAATCTGGTTTGTAAACTGACAGCCACTAAAAGAGTGTGCTTCCCAGTAACACAATTTGTCAGTATTCCTATGAAGTAAACACACACCACAAAAAAATTGAAAATGTGTCTTCACAATTACGAATCTTTTCTTCAGAATCTTTGTCAAGATTGGTTTTGGATGAGTTGTTCCAACTCTTTTTTTTCTCCTTAGTACAAATGATCTGCCATCTCATTGTCCTGCTCTTCATGTAACAGTTGTGGGGTTTTTTAATTATAAGGCTGCTTGGAGAATGATTTAATCTCTGCTCCCTTCAGAGGGTTTATTACAGCATACAACTTGATCCCAGTGCTGATGAATTTAAAGGACATGCCTTATGAACATTTGGGAATGTATCACTGAAAGTAATTTTTTTTTTTAAATCAGTTGTTCTTCAAAATGTCAAACAAAAATAGTTTAAGCTTAATGTCCAATGAATTGTTAAGAAATGGGGTTCATTACTAAGAACTTTTAATTTGTAAATTAAACTTAACTCTGGATACATAGCATTGAAAAGGATTTTCACAACCCCTTCAGTCCCTGGAGCATCTGCTGCAAATGCCATTGATACGCTGAGCAGGAGTAGCTCCTTTTCTGTTGTGAAGCTTATTTCCCATGATGGGGGAATAAAAATAAAATCTTAGCTGAGTCCAAGGAAGAAAGCCTCGATCTTTCATTCTTCATATATTCTCAGAGCTATCTAGTTCTCCAGGCTACATGCTGCATTTAATTACAAAGTCACTCTAGACGTAACTGACACAATAAAAAATGCTTTGTGTGTTGTGGCTTTGCTACAAGCTGCTACTTGCATGTCCACAGTGCAAAGATCACCATCAATCAAAAATAAATAAAAGAAATTTATTCATGTTTAAAAGCCTTATAAAAATGTCATCAATTATTTGAATGCACACAATGAAACATCGTTTTTAAAATACATAGAGAAGGTAAGGGCAGGTAAAAACATGGAGTGACCTTGGTCTGTAAAAGTCATTTGGTAATATTTTTTGGATATCAGCCTGTGCTATGAGCTGGAACTGTTCAATAGTCACTGTTTCCATCCACACCCTTTTGGTAAGAGAAAGTTATGCTTTAGTTGTCATAGAGGGAGTATACAGAACTCAAAAGAGAATGACTTTGAAATGAAAATCCCCTAATATTATAAAGGCGAACCTCTCTCTGTCAGCAAATAGGATGGCATATGGTAGCTTATGTAAGAACCTATGTTTAGAAAACTTGATTGGAAAGTTTATGAAGCCTACATCAGAAATGACTAGGGCTCTTCCAGGCTTTGGTGTATATAAAGTGAAAGAAATAAAATACTTCAGTAGAAGGATAACGTAGTTACCAATGGATAATTTACTTTTTCTTTGGTACAGTCTTCATTCGTAAAACAAAGTAGTTATATAAAATGTAATTTAATTCTTGTAAGGATGTTTAGACCTTGGACTAGACTTATCTCATTATATAGATTCTGCAGAGGTTACTAACATGGAATAACTTTTGCCTAATTAATTCCATCGATATAATAATTTTATAGTGGAAGCACCCAATTTTGCTGTGACAGAGTACTTCTGCGAAGAAGCAGTCTGTTTAAATGTATTACATTTTGCAGGCAATAAGGTAAAGGCTTCATGAACAACACTGATCTTAGATAATAAATTTGAGATGAATGCCTGGAAGTAGCAAGCTAGCTGGTTTTGGAGCATTTGAATGCAGATGAAGTTACATGGGTGAGAGAAAGGGGAAAAACTCAACCAGCTAGCAGTAATGCCTTGTCAGCAACATTAAGATTTGAGGCTTAGAAGGGCTGAAGAAAAGCAGGTATCGTAATGCTGGGGCTTATATGAAAGTCATCTGATTGAAAGCCACTAAAACTGTCTGAATCACTTTTTGTCTTCAAGACTAATGATGTCTCAGTATGTTGACCAATGGGTCACAATGCAAGCCACGTACAGTATTAGAAATGAGCATCTAAATTCAGACTACTTGAACAGGAACACAGTTGTTATTTACCTATTATCACCCAGCCTAAAGAGTGAGAAATAATGACTGTTTCTCTAGCAAAGACCTCTTCTGTGTGCTATTTGCCAACGGAGGCAAATGAATTTCTCAGTAGTTCTGTAGCAAACTTAACTGCTTTCATACACATCCTGACATAGTTACATGATTACATAGGTACATGATGGATTTTTGTACTAATCTGAAGTTGTTTTACCTTTTCAGGAGCTTTTTTGCCCCTAAAGTAATGGTACTTGAATCTTACTGCACTTTCATGCGATGAATAATAAAAATAGTATCATGTTTAGAATAAAATGTGATGTGGTTCAAAATTACTTTTAATAGTGTGAAAAATAAAATTACTACCACAAAAATAGAATTTTCTGGATAATTAATTTCCTTATTCATAACTGCAAAAAGAGAAGTCCAGCTTTTCTATAAAAAGACTAATACAACACTGCTTAAGCTCATAGCTTGTGACTCACTCCTCTAAGTAAAGATCTTTGGGTGAGGATCAGGAAGCATTTCTATAGAACCTGTTTCTGCTCCATTCACTTATTTGAATAGAGTACTAAATTATAACAGCTAATCATTAATTACTGGCTGCTTAAAAGGTTTTGAGGAGGAAACAAATTCAAGTGACTTGACCAACAGAGTAGGAGATGAACTTTGGGTATCTCTAAAGTTTTCAAGGTGAATTTTAAAGTATGATTTTAACATTTAAGTAATATTTTCTTGCTTAAATAAATAATCTATGGAGGAGTACTTAAATCAGTAGATAAAATGATAGTGTCCCTTTTAAATCAATGTCTATGACATCATAGTGATGTCAGTATGAGTTCACAATGGGAAACAAAAAGGTAAACTGCAGTTACACATTTGGTTTGCCCTGTTGAAATAAAAGTGTGATTGCTGTGTGATTGTTGTGTGCAGCAATCATGTAGCTCTAGAGAATGAGCTTCTCGGCTCAAACAGAAGGTATGTGCATTAACAAAATACAAAATCCAACTCCCACTTACAATAATAACAGGCAAATAAGTGCTATGTTTAATGAGTCTTGCAAGCAAATTCAAGTAGAGGGGCACATGGCCTTGTGGGTATAGTGTGAGACGGGGTCGAAATACCCTAGGGTTTTAAACCTAGCTCTGCCATCAGTTCCCATTCTTTGGATTCAACAGAGTTTATACTCTGTTGGTTTAATTTATAAATACTTGAAATAAAACATTATAATATTTATCTCAGGAATGTTTTGTTAATATTTTTCCAATGCTTTCCAAGTATGAAGTGCTATCATTGCTTACAGATCAAAAGAATGTTCACTGTTCATCTTCTAAATATTAAATATCCATTTATAGTTTCTTGTACTGTCAACATTCTAGGTATTGTAGGAATCTAAGAAAACATTGTCCTTGTTCTGAACGTAGCAGAAACCAAACCAATACAAGCTTTAGGGGCTTTTTCCTTGTAATTGTAAGGCGACCCGCTGCTTTGTAGTAGAAATCTGGAACATTAATGTAGTTGAGTATGACAAGCACATCTGAACTCATTTATCTTGCTTGTCATCAGACTTACCAGTTCAGGAGTATGCCATACGAAGTTCAAAGCGCAGTTGTGTCTGATTCGCAGAAAGAGCAGGCAGTGCAAAAGACTACCTGCTTTCAAAAATGTGTAGACATCCTATAGGGTAGAGAAAAGGCCAAGCACAGTTTTACAGGGCAGTGTTTCTTTCTTAAAAACTCTTCGCTCATTACAGTTTCAAATGTCTGCAAAAACTGAGGGGCAACAGATCTTTGCCTCTTTTTCTGTCTGTAAAATGCATCTGTTCTGCTCAAAGAATTGCTGGTCTCATGGAAAAGATGATTGTGATCATTGTTAAAGAGCACCTCTATCATAATGTGTGCCATACACAGAGGACAAATTATAGCTGCTTGGACAAATAATTCTGGCATTTCTTATCATTTGAGAAACTGTCTTACACTCTTAATTTCCTTTCCTGTAAGCAATTTCTGAGTGTAGGCTGGGGGTTTTTTTTGGTGTGTGTTGGCTTTTTGTTGTGTTTTTGTGGTTTTGTTGTTTTTTGTGGGTTTTTAATGCAAAAAAATTTCTTATGTTGTTTATGATATCTCCCTCATTACTCTTCTGCAGGCTTAGCTGTACTGTATCAGCCTTCCATACATATATTAAGACGGATTGACAGTGAGATGAATGAACTTTCTAATGCTGGGATGCTGGAGCCACATAACACCTAAGTACTTTAACCCATCTAGAAAATATTGGTAGCTGTCTAACAGGCATCATTGCAGAAATTATACATTTGTTTGCATTTATGGGATTATGTTTTCCAGGTGTTCAGCTTGTTATTGAGCAAACCAGTTTAAATATTCCATTTTAAATATAGTTTCTCTTACTTAAAAGAAATCTAAGCCCTCTGGGATAAAAAAAAAGGCAGGTCTTTTCCAGCAGAGATGTCTTGGCTATCTTGGCAAATTTCTATGATCACCTGTCAGTGACTCAACTGGAAGGGCTATAGTGAAGTTTTGCACTTGTAAGGGACAATGTTTTATTTTCTCTGCTAAACTGAAGATCTGAACTCAGAAATCACCTTCAGAAAATAGACATACAAATTAAATATTAAAGAATTTAAATTTGGAAATTTAAAGTCTAAATATCTTTAAATATGCTCTTGGGGTTTTAATCAATATTAATTTTACATTCTTCTTGTTTATATATTTTTCCATACTCACAACTGTGGCAATTAGTCCATAGTTGTCACTGATGGCATTGCTTTCAGTGAAATGTCTGTAATATGAGTGGTGCGTCATTCTGTAGATAAGGGGTTAAGCCAATCTGGCAAAGTAAATAGTTTCTTTGCAGTCTGATACCTCTTGGATATTTTAAGGGTTATAACTTTCCTGAGACCTTCATGTGTGCTACTTCTGCACCTGTAGGCCTGTAAGACCCCTGAATTTTGTGCAGACCACTCACTGAAATTGTGTTACTCTGTTTCCACAGCTCTGAAAACAGCAGCAAGTGGGGAAGAAAGTAAAAGAAAAGGTTCTTATTCTAATAGTTTTTATACTGACATTATGAGCACAAAATATTTTTCTTCCAGTGCAAAATAGGATATTTGTGTGGTGGCAAAGAAATATTTCTTAATGAAAAATTCAAGCTAGGGCAATGCAAATATTACAGTACTGTGAACTACAGAGATTCTTCAGGAGGTGAAATGTGTTAAAATTGTTTCACTGTGAGGAAAAATAAAAAGGTAAAAATTTATTTTAAAAGCAAAATAAGTTAAACATAAACTCAAATTAGATATTGGAACTCATATGTGGTTCAAATTCTCTTTGCTCTTGCAAATTGAAGAAAAAATATAAGAGAAAATATAAAATTAATGTGATGCTGGTTATTTCCTTAATGTGAAAAATGTGGAGGGAGGGGTGGCTAAAATGTTGTGATAGCTTTGCTAAAAGAAGTGATAATGGATTAATTTTCCCAAGAGTATTGTTTTGTGAATAAGCTTTTCCCATATCCTAAGTCCAACAGAAATGTAAATATTGTTTTCTTAAATGTAGATTACACTTCTTTTCGTCTTAAACAGAAAAACCCCAAATTCATGAATAATTATTGCTGCCAGTGCAGGATGATATGCATGCAATGGTGAATGAAATGAACACATTTTGACTGAAATAATAAAAAAGTCAAATCACAAATGAAAGACAAGGGCAAAATGTAGTAAATAAATAAATAAATATATATATAAAAGGAGAGAGAGAAAGCACAAGTAAGCCATTTACATCTTGAAGTGTAATTAAAGGAAATTGGCTTGTTGCTGTTGTTGAAGTGGATCTTAACCTGAGACTATTTTTGTATATATTAAAATTACATGAGTATATTGTCGTACAGCTTTGAATTTATTTTTCTATCATAATAATCCATCCATTTAGAAACTCAACAGTTATAAAAATAACTTAGTTCAGAAAACACAATCTATCTATGCTTGTTTCTTACCAACATAATACGACCAATGCAGAATTTCTGTTTAATTTGTGGGGAGAACAAATGTATAGAATTAACAGCAGCACAGCAAAATAAACAATTTCCTTGCAAACTGATTCTTCTCAGCCATTGAACAGAGCATAAATACTGGAGCAGTGAGACTTTATTGTGGTTTGTACCACGCTGCTTTTGGTAGTTAGACAGAGACTAAGGGTGCCAGAGAAAGACCAGGCCTGAACATGTAGGATAAGGGTGTGGGTGCTATGTTGTCAGAAGAAGTCTGTTGGCTGTTGAGTTTGCTCAGGTTAGCGATCACTTTGCAGCAAAGTGTTGTTGCCCTTAGGGTGTGTTACCACATCCCTGGCTCTGAGCAGGCCTCCCGCCAGGGGCTGAGCCCAGAATTACACGTGCTTGAGGAATAAATTGTCTCGATGCAATCACTGTTATCATAAAACTTTGTATGTAATTAGGGAGAGGAAGTAGGAGCTTTGCTTGTTCTCTTTTTACAGCAGAAGGATTTTTTTATTATGTATTTATTCTGGAGGTAAGTTTCACAAAACAACGTAAGACTACTTTAACTCATGATGAGTATCCCCATTACTGCTCAATATAACTTAAGTAAGCCCCTTTAAATTAAATCTTGTGTGAAACACTCAGTGCTCAAGCTGAGAGATGCCCTCGGTCAGAATCCTACCTCCTCTCCGTTCTTTGATCCATCTGGATCAAATAAGAAGCAAGTTCCAGAGCTGGCAAAGTTACGTGGTTATCACTTGACTTTTATATCATTTGAGTAATAGGCATTTACTGAGGGAATTTCTCCAAGGAGTGTCTCCTCTGATTGTGTAGACAGTATTTTAGAACAACGATGTCCTCCACACATGATGACTGGTAAGGAAGGAGAGAAAAAGAAAAAAAGAGGTGGCTTGGAATACATGAGATGGAAGCAACAAAAATGCTTAAAATTAAAACCCACGATAATTATGAGTTGCAGCACCTTTTGGAACAATGACCAGCACGCTGCTCAGTCATTACACATTTCTGTGTTGCCTAGAAACTGAAGCGGAACGGCCTCGTTCATTTGCAGCTTGCCCCAGCTCCCCCCTGCTGTACTGTTTGGTACGTCAGAACGGAATACGCACTGAGCAGAATACAACTTAGGAAGCAAACACTGGTAGACCCATTAGCTGTGTGTTTTTTTCTAAAGTGTGATTAGTACTACTACATTTCGGTATAATACAACACTGCAGAACAAGGAGAGACATTTTCAGTAATATAGGGCTATTTCCGTCCTGTTAATCAGCGGTGTGTCTTCAAAGAAAAATAGAGCTAACTCCAGCATTCAAAATGGCAACTTTTAACAGCCCGTCTGAATAACTTAAACATTTCATGCCTTGCAAACGTTGGTATATCATGCTGTTTGCTCAAGCAGGAAGTATTGCTGTGCCTTGGACTGTTAAATATTTGCAATATTTATAATTTAAAATATTTATTAAAAAATAGTAGATTTAATAGTCTTAATGAAAGTCAAATGAATCCTATACAATTTAATGGAAATTAGCTATTTTTTGTGTCAAGTATCCTTTAAAAAAAAATTAATACATTGGTAATACAAAGAATAAAACCAAAGTTTGTGTTACTGATCAAGTTACTTGTCAAAGGCTAGCTCTTTCTGTTTAAACAGCTGTAGAATAGAGGCTAATGTTGTTCCATAATGCACAGTTTTTAAGTAAAGTTTTATCTTTTTAGTCAAAGCTTCTTTGGAATATTTTCATGTCTGGACAAAAAGAATATTTTTCCACAAATGTTACTTTTCACTCCAGTGAAGTCAGTGGAAAAGAATACACTGCTGGTGTAAGGCATTCTAGATCCCTGCATGCCTCTCTACATAGCCAAAATCTTAACTGTACCATGCTTTGTATTTGACCAAGCTTAATTCCCAGTGTTAAAGGCCAGTATTAACATTTCTGTAGTTGTGTAAATTCCATAGTACATGACATCTTAGCATAAAGTGTATTGTGTAACACCTAAAAACTGGTAACATACCTCCATTTTGTCAGAGCTTGTTTCAGGTTTTGTGGTTTTGCATAAGTAGATAATGGGCTTTTTCACTTTATAATTTATTTTGGAAAGAACTCCTTGTTAGTATGTGTAACATTTGGTACATAAGCTGATAAATGATTGAGAGATAAGAAAAGTATTCAAAGAAGTCAAAGCAAAAGCAGAAAAACAGAATTTTTTTTCTATCACAGTTCACTAGAAAGTAACTTAGGCTATGTCTTGCACTAGAGCTTTCATTTAAAAGTGTTGACTTCAAGGCTTGCTTCAAGCAGAAAACAATGTCTACTCTCAAAAAAAATTTAAAAATAGAAAGTTAAGGTAGAAGTAGTTTCCAGTCCAGATGTTATTCACTCAAGATTTCTAAAGTAGCTCAAATACAAAATTGTAAAACTATTACTTACACCTATCAGTGATGTTATTACCAAAAAATCAGATGATGGCAAATGTGATGCCAAATTTTTAAAAGAACAGTGTGTGGAGAGAGAGGATAATCCAGAGAATTATAAGCAAGCATGTCAGATTTCTGTACTGAATGAACTCCAGAAACTTTTAGAATGAAAGTAAACATTTTAGCACTTATGATAAAATAGAGATGTGTGAAATGGGCTTTTATAGAAGAAAAGCATGCTTCAGAACTGGTTAGAGCTTGGGAGGAGTTTTTTGTTGTGTTTTAGGGGGGCTTATGGTTTTGTTTATTTGGTGGTTTTGTTTGTTTTTGTATGTGTGGGGTTTTGGTTTGTTTGATTTTTTTACATAGTCAGCAAACATGAGTAAAGATTATCCAGTTCTTTTTGTATATATGGATTTCAAAATAGCTTTTTATAATGTACTTTGTTAAGAGCTCCTAAAGAGACAAAGCTGTCATACAATACTGATTTGATGGGAAGCAACATGTTGAAGTAAGTTCATTGACAATAAATAAAAATGAATACGTAAGGGGAAAACAACTTTAGCTATGCATAGCTAACAGCAGATCTTGAATAACACCCTTGAGGATGTGGTTCTAACAATCCGTTGTGTGTAGTTCTTTGAAAATATCAAATTGGTGCTAAGGAGGAGTGAAAAAGATACTCAGATTGTTAAGAACTATTAGAAAAGAAATAGTGAAAACAGCAAGGAGTGTTCGGGTAGACTAGAGCACCTCAGTTTGGAAAAAAGCTTAGGTTTATGAGAAAATATATACAATTGTGAACAGCAGAGGAAATGTGAATAAGAAAAAGCTACTTGCTATTTCTCATGTAAGAACAAGGTTACTTAGTGAAATGATCAGGCAGCCAGTTTCAAACAAAGTATTTTTTCACAGAATGCACGGTACGTTTCTTTATGTGGATGCCAAAGTATACATAATTTCAAAATATGATTAGGCAAAATCCTAGGATGAAAGTCTATTGAGAGCTATTCAACACAATGATGGTGTTGGTTCAACCACAAATTCAGCTTGCCATGTTTTGGCAGGAAATATTGACAGAAATGGCATTCTATTCTTGAAGTATTATTTTCACTTTTTCCACAAGCATCTGTTAGTGGCCTCTGTCAGCAAGTGAGAAGTCCAGCTACGTGAACTTATGGTCCAACCCGGTAAGGTGGTACCCATTTGCGTGTGTGACTGGGGAGTTGTTTGTATGTCTGTATCCAACCAGTGCAACCTGGAGCATTCCTAACCAGAAAAGAAATATTCTGAGAGCTCTTAGTACATGTTCAGGGCTGTCATCTTTGGCTGAAATTATTCACTAGTACTTAGGTGTGGAAATTGCCTGCATCAAAGGCAAGAAATCCTTCCTTTCCTTTTAATGCTTTTCAGTAACTAAGAACAGGGCCTGTGAAGACCTCGCTTGCTCACCTGAACTGGCTAAGTCATTTGCATGTATTCTGAATATTATTTATCTGCCTGTTAGATGGTATTGCATCAGCCTCAAATTCTGTTGAATTAACATCATTGCTCATCCCAAGAGAACTCTGGCTAATTCTTCTTCTTTTGAAGGATTTTGCACTTGCTTTCAATGGAAATGATGTAATTTCTTATGATCTTTCTTACTTATAACAACATTGACCAAAGTGAGATGAGGAAAAGGAAAAGAAAGGGTGGACATAATAACTTAGACAATATCTAATAAACCTTTACCTTTACCAAGAAACAAACAACTCAATAAAGTTTGGTTTAAATATTTTGCTCTTTGGTAACTTGAATGATTTATCACTTTTACTTGGACTTATATTCTGAATGTGCCTGTATAAGTTCCTTTGTGTTTAAGCCCAAGAACTTAATAGAGGTTTGAGGTGGGCATGTGGGGGGAACTATACAGCACTGCTAAGGCTGCTTACAGAGGCTTGGGAATATCTTATTCTTGTCTTACTGCTAAAACTAGCCTTTTTATGATATTGCAGAAAATAAATGAAAATACCATGCTGTCCTTCTTGCCTGTGTTGAGGGTTTTTTTGTCATTAAATAATTACAGAGCAGAAATTTTTCAAGAATCTTTATAATTCCATCACTATGATTTTTAGGATATGGGAGCATTGTATTGCCTTTGTTAAATGTCTGTTGTTTGTTATTCAATAGAATCAGATTAAGAATGTTCAAGAAAGAATTATGTCGAGTGTGGACTGCTGCTGTCTTTTTTTCGCCTTAAAAATGGTTTTCTTGTAGAATAACGTAAAATGTACTGTTGTTTTCCACAGTGCTTTAGCTCAGTGTGTGTGACATGCATCAGAAATGTGTAAGGCAAAAAGGAGGCTTTTTTATTCTAAAGATCAGCAAGCAGGGAGGCTGTGGCATGCTGTCAGGTAAAAATACCATTCCCAGGAATTTCAGAGAGCATTTGAGCTGATGTGAGACCAGTAAGGATATTCTCTGATCACTGTTTATTTGTTTTTAATATTTCTTTTGTTGAAAAGTTATTTGTCATATGTTGTCTCTCTTAAACAGACATTTTGGGATAGTGTTAAAACACAATGTTTAGTCTACTTCAGAAGGCATAAAATGAAGTTAAATTATTACTCTTTGATATTCTGCATAGTTTTTTAAGGATGGAAAATGAAAATTAATTCCCTGACTTTCTATCTGCTTTCATCTGGAAAGATTTCAGGCAGTTTTGTGTGTACATATATATATACACATTTTATTAAATTATGTAATTTTTATCAATTATGTTCCACCTTCTCTGTTAATATTTTATGCCTATTTGGCATTTTATCTAGCAAATTAAGACTCTTCACTTGACTGTCTATAGCTGGATTAGAGTATGGGCTAAATATGTCAAGTAGAAGAAATTAAACCAGAGGTTGAAATGTATCCAGCTGGGTTACGGTTTCACACAGCTATAGCTTTGTACATGTATAAAACGCATATGTTCACTGCAAGTCAGTTTTAATGAATGGCAAGATAAAACGGCAGTAGCTGCTGCATACCCGCTTTAATCCATATTGATTACATCAAGTAGGATGTTCTGGATTGAGACATCCTGAAAAATTTATTAGCAGACCAGAACGTTTGAATTAACAATTGATGAGCTATTATGACTTCAGCTCATGTTATACTGAAGTAAATTACTGTATGAATTTGCAGCATGTCCCCTGCTTTACATATGTTTGTTATTGATGTCCTATTTTCCGATATTGTAATGTCACTTTTAAGCATATTTATACAATATAAAGCTATACAGCAGTATTTAGCCACACAACCAGCATCTGTGATACCAGTGTTGTGCTGTGCTTTGGGCAGCAATTTGGAAGTTGTTCTGCGTTCAGTGTCACTTGGCCCTACTCTGCCACTGCTTCCCTGGACCCCTCTGACAGTAGCTGCTTGCACGGTCTCTTTACTCCAGTTTTAGGAAGAAGAGTATGATAGGGGTTACCCTTGCTCTCTCTTTCTTACTCTGCTGAGAAATGCAATTGAACAGAGCAGATTTGCAGCCTTTTTGTAAGTTTGCTGAGCCCTAAGTAAGAAAGAAGCAAGAATGGGAAATTCTAGTGAGGGCTGAAGGAAGACTAGAGGGTTGCAGTGATTCTCATTATGTTTTGCATAGTAGACCTGAAGTCTTCCTGAGCTATGTTCCATCTCTCATGGAGAGCGTGGTGGCAGAGAACCAGGTCAGTAAAGCAGAAGGCAAAAGAGGTTCCTGGGGAAAAAGAATGTTTTGGGGGGTGGTTCTTTTTTTTTTTTTTTTTTTTTTTTTAAATCAAAAGTATCACAGAAGTGAGATCCTTGGTAAGAGTGCCATTTTGTTGAGCAAGCCGAGGTATTGTGGTGTGTTTAAAAAATCATCACTCACCCTGAATACAGTGCCTTTGTTGATGTGAGAACTTATTCTTCTTTCACTAAGGAAAAAAGCTATATTGCATTGTTTCACATCTATTACATGGTAAAAATGAGCGCGTGAGCAAAAGACACAGAGCAATAAACTTGTGAAAACTTGTTACCCCAGGGAGACTTGTCTGTGTTTCAGGAGATTTTTAGTAACCACACCGCCTCTGCTTTGCTGGCCTGAGCCCCAGCAAAACTAGAACTTTATACATCCTGGCATGCCAGATACTTTGAATTATAGCACCCTAGAACTTAGCCTAGGGTTCTGTGGTTGTGGATGGAAGCTTAGAGCAAAGCTCAATTTGTCATTTGGGCTCTCAGTGCAATGAAAATGAGACCACAGTATGAAGGTTTACAAACCTATCTTGAAAGAATTTAGAACAGGCAACTGAAACAGGCATTGCAAAAGGATCAGACACTATTATGCATATAAACACACTCTCTGGAAATGACTTTGGGTATGTAAAAGACAAGATTAGTGATTTTAGAGATGTTTTAAAAGAGTTAATCCATAAAGGATATCAGGTTGCAGAATGTTTGTGTTTTGGTGGTGGTAGTAATACAATGCATTAGTAATAGTAAGAGAATGTATTGTTACATTTACTCAGTAAAATCAATAAAAGAGAAAAAAAGTCATCTGCTGCTTTTTCATAGTTACCTGACAGAAGTACGTAGGTAAGCATGAGAAACTCCTCAGCTTTTGGGTTAAGCCTGGTTACCTGAATTTGCCTCCCCAATACCTCCCCAAAGTTGATTTACCTGTGAAGCAGTCTAGTGTTGCTTTCTATGACCGCTGGTGCAAAAAGGAAAGAAAATACTATACAGAGGTAATTTCAGTTTCGCTGAGCAACAGTATTCCAGCACTATGTTATGAAAAGTGAGTCATGAAACAACGTAGATTATAATTACAATTTTTAAAGGAAGTTTAACTGCGACTTGGGTTTCTTTGCATAAGGTAATTAGTGCCTATTATTAGCAGAACAAAGACTTGAAACAAATCCATTATTGTATATATATTTTAGTCCATTATTTTGATTAAAGTAATCTTTCTACTGTAACATCGGATGAAAGATAATATGCCTTGCTAATTTACGATATTCATTTAACTGCATATTGTCTTGAGTACAGTTAAAAGTAGTCTCATACAGAAATGCTAAAACTGAAATAAAGCAACTTCCTGTTGCAGGAGAACTTCTGCGAAACTGTTTGTGACCATCTAATAGATAACAGACATAAGGAATATATCTGCAGTTACTAAACAGCATTGAGATTAAGGAAATCTAAATTCTGTGTTGTCTTGTTATTAGACTTCATAGAAGAGAATCCTCTCCTGCTCAGGTGACTTTGCACAGCTCAAAGTAATTGTTGGGGGGATGATGATTATTTTTCATTTTATGATGAATGTCATACATAAATAATAAGATAAAAGTTTTGGTTCAGTTGGTGTATTCTTCTTTCCCCTCTTTAAGACACAAGATTTAGTTTGGGCATGAAAAGATCATCCCCACCAGTGGCAGAGGACTTCCTGTGGACATTCAGAAATGCTTATCGGTTCTGCTCTTCTGTTTTGATTAATGTTTCTTCCTTGATAGTATATGACATAGTTAATTTCTTTTAGTAGTTAATTGCTTTTAAGAATACAAAATGATGGATACTGTTGTCTGTGGTTCCAGTAGAAGAAGAAAGCAGCAACAGAAGGGTTTGTGTTAGAATGCTAACAACTTTGAATGCATGTCGTCAGACTGAACGTATAAGATTTATGCTTACTTAGAAGAAAACCCCGTGTTTTTGTTCAACAGTATTCAGCAACTATTCCCTCCTCATTTGCTTCTGCTAGCTGCATACACAGAAAACTAAAGGGTCAGTGAGAGACAACATCCTGCACATGAGCTTCCAATGTTTAAAAGAGGACATGTAATGCAAATATGACAGCAGGTTTGTGTCTGTGGACCGGTAATAGTTTCTCAGCTCCTATTTATTTTACTGCAAATTTGGTAGGTAGGCAGTCAGCCTCAGGCTAGTTGGAAGTCCTTATTTTAGAAATAAGGGGGGAAATAAATAATATCGTAAAGCCCTTGATAAAGTAATCTGAGAGGAAATAAATCCTTGAACACATAATTTTCCAGCTGAGTATTTACATTATTTTTATAGTATATTTTCCAGTTTTGATAATTCATAAGAAAGCAAACAGCCTGTTTAATGAAGTAGAATTAGTCCTTTGTATAGACTAAACTCATAATTTTTTCTTTATTGCATAATGTCTGATACATTGCACAGTTAAATTGTCATTTTGCTGGCAGACTTTCACATTCTTCTCTCCTGATGTTGTAAACCTCAGTATGCTTTGTAAAGATCTAGTTTTCTTATGTTTAAGCATTAATTATAATGTTTTCAAAGCTAAAATAAACAAACAAAAAACCTGGCAGAAGTTGATACAGAAAATGTGTGTTTGTGCTTTCTGGGTAATTTCTTTATGATTTCTGTCATTCTAATACAACTACATTAATCAGTAACTGCAGTTTGCAAAGAATTTTGAAGTCCTTTCAATGCCTTGAAATGAACGTGAATCATTTGGCTGAACAAGTTTCATTTCTAATAATCCTTATAGAGTTCTAATGTTCTGAATTAATTTTTGGATTATTGTTAATGTTGTTTACTAATAGGAAAAATGCAAACATTCTTGAGTTTTTGAGAAATTAGTAAAGTTAAGATTCATGTTTAAGGGAAAAAAACAGAGCAGCCAGAAATAAAACCACACTTGACTAGGTTGTAACCAAGAACACAAGACTTGGGCTGGTACAAAAGGAGGATAATATTCTAATGTTTCCCATCCTTCAGGCACAAGGAAACTCTACTTGCAGCTTTGCATTATTAATCATTTTAAATACTTAGTTAACTCAATGCTATATAACATACAGTGGAAAAAGTACCCTTTGTCTCAAAAAATAATTTTTAAAAATATTTGAAAACATTAATATTGTCATAAACCCAAAGCACGCTTAAGCGTACTTGCTGCTCTGTTCTCTAGAACGATACAAAAGTGGTATGACAGAAGACCTGCAGCCTGGAAGTAAGTTTTCTTGGTGCAGTTGTGTAGGTAGAATGGCCGTTGCTTATGGACACACGCTCTTAAGCTATTTCAGTTGTAATAAATTGAACTTACAGATCAACTAAACCCAACAAAAAATCCTGGAACTACATAGTATGAAAATTCCCATTGTTTTATACTTAAATTAGCAATGATACGATTTCAGTGCTACTAAGCACGTGAGTACTGTCAGGTAGATACGTGATTTCATACTCATGTAGACTTCTGTGCAGGGTCAATTGGATTAGGAAATTTCAAGACAGACAAGCACCTGATTGGAGTCTCCAATATTATTTTCAGGTTTTTGAGGACTGGAATGGAGGAGAAATTATTTTCTTTGGGTTTTTTCTGCTTTTTTTTTCCTTTGGTATTAAAAAAAGATCATAAATTTACTTTTGTTATCTGTGGATATATTCAGTAATCAGTACTGAACATTTAATGCAATTTGACTGCAAGCCAGCTTTTAGACTTCAGGCAGGACAGTAAAAAGTCCTGAGGTAATACAGTTGATCTTCATGAGCAATTAGATTGTCTCCAGGTCTCTGCAGATAAGCTTTCCATGATATAGGTGGAAGTTTCCACAGCTATATGCAGCAAGCACACCTGTCAATCTGCTAAGACTTACATGTGGGGCTTGATATGTTGGGAAATGTTGAAGAAGTTGATATGATCAGTCTCTCCAGGAATACTTAAATGCTATGAGATTTTTTCTATTAAAGTATGTCATGCTCTATGTAACCTCCATTTCATTATTATTTAGCTTGACGTAAATGATTTTCAAAAACTAATACCAAGAGATCAAAAACTCATGTAAACGGAATAGATTAGGAATTTCAACTTGATATTTCTTTCATGAGGAATGATATAAATTGTGCATGTATTTAGAAAAATAAAGGCATTTGTGACAATTTATCGTTTTGGTTTTTTTTTTTTAATTTTTTTTCCCATGTTTAATACCTGGAGCAAGGACGTTTTGAAGGCAACTGCAACTCTTGCAGCTTTTATTTCTTGTCTTTAAAGATTTTGTTTGGAAGAGTTTTTCAATGGCTAACAGCTTTTCAATGGCTAAAATGGAAAATTATGAATTACAATGCCTTTTCCAAGCCTTCCTAAACTCAAATGTCTGTCAGCCTTGAGGAAATATCTCCAATACCTTTCCAATTCAAGTATATGCTATCACAGTGATTACAATAAAAAGAGACTGCATGGAGGAGGACCGTCTACGTTTTGGATGGTCTAAGATGTATGTGTCTGCTGTTCTGAGTTTGAGTTTGCGATAACATCTTTGCTTTATTAAAAGTCACCTTTGTCTGATGGTTTCTGGCTGTTGTTCTGATTATATATCATGGTTGTGATAAGGAGAGTCAGCAAAGTAAAGAGGTTTTTCTAAAAATATACACAAGTCTTTCCAGCTTTGTCATGCACATCATGAACAGACGGGCATGTTTGTTTGAACCACAAAATTCCTAGGTTGGCAAAAGTGGAGCATTTGTGTTATAGAGCCTAGATAAGGAGAAGGAAAAAGCAAAGTCAATTAGTACTGTAACCAGGTTACTAGGCACAGCATTACAACACCCAGTGCAGCAGCTTCACTGCTAATTCATAAATATGTAATATAGCTCAGTTTAATGTAGGCCTTGACACTGTGTTTTGCTGTGCAGAAGTAGCTCACAACCAATAAAACATGATGTGAAACAAATTAAGCAGTCTTACATTTACCAGTGTCATAACAGACCTTTCGTATCAAATCTCATTCTTATCTCTCGTTTGAACAGAAACTGAAACCTTTCTGCAGCTAACAAATGCTCAGGCATCTTTGTTGCTGTGCAGTACTGGAAATAACTGATTTTATTGTAGCCTGCAGACACATAGGTATGGAAACACTTGCATGCAGCAACACAAAATAATTCAGAACTGCTGTAGCAGGGTATGGACCAACCCTATGCAGTAATGCCAGTACTTTGGCATAAAGCTTCATTTTTGGGGTTTGGTTTTGGTGTTGGTTTTGTTGGTTTTTTTTTTTTCATTGTATGCACATGCATACAGTGTTTTAGAGCCTATTTTACACAACTGTAGAATACAATTGCATTCTGGTGACCTTTGCCTAAGCACAAGCAAGAAATTCACAGCTTAGAAATTCCTACCAGTTAAGAAATTTCTCCTGCTTGTTTTTTTTTTAATTTTTTCTCCCCTTTGACAGAACTGAAAACAAGAGAATGCCTCATAATTTAATGGTATTAAATGACTCTAAAGGGCAAGATTAATTATGTTCATCCACACTCCATTATATGTCACATGACTGGGTATTTGAGGACTAAAGTATTATTTCAATCTGATTATTGACTGATTTTTGTGAAGTTGGCTAAGTCAGTTATGTGCCATGTTGGTTTTTTTACTCTATCAAAGGCAGGCAACACATGTGATTGAAGAGTCAGACCTATGAATAAACAATGTTATTTAGTGCTAAATATTTATAATATTGGAACAATTTTTGGAGCTCTGATATTAGAAGTAGTTGGAATTGCAGAGTAGCATTATCTGCAACTAAAGCATAAAGCTGTATAAAAAAGATAAAGTTTTAATCTTTTTAATAACCTGCTTAGGAATATGCTAATTCTTCTTCTTACAGCTGTTATTATTGTATTATTTAATTTTGTAGCTAAAACCTTGTACATTTTTAACATATTTT
>JAVKLA010000074.1:62088029-62110242 GCA_034782735.1 Sagittarius serpentarius
CACTCAGCGGGTGACCATGTTGTAGAAGGAGATCAGGTTAGTCAAGCAGGACCTGCCTTTTGTAAACCCACGCTGACCGGGCCCGATCATCCGGTTGCCCTGGGCGTACTGCGCGATGGCACTCGGGGTGATCTGCTCCATCAGCTTCCCCGGCACCGAAGTCAGACTGACAGGCCTGCGGTTTCCCGGATCCTCCTTCCGACCCTTCTTGCAGATGGGTGCCACATTAGCCAGCTTCCAACCTGCTGGGACCTCCCCGGTCAGCCAGGGCCGCTGAAAAATGCTGGAAAGCGGCTTGGTGAGCCCCTCCGCCAGCTTGCTCAGAACTTCGGGTGTATTCCATCCGGCCCCACGGACTTGTGTGCGTCTGTGTGGTGCAGCAGGTCGCCGACCCTCTCCTCCTGGATAGCGGGGGAATCATTCTGCTCCCGGTCTCTGTCATCTAGCTCAGGGGGCTGGATTCTCAGCATGTAACTGGCCCTGTTACTAAAGGCTGAGGTAAAGGCGGCATTAAGCACCTCAGCCTTTTCCTCATCCTTTGTTACCACGTTTCCTCCTGCACCTAAAAGAGGAGGGAGGCTTTCCCTGGCCCTTCTTTTGCTGTTAATGTATCTACAGAAGGATTTCTTGTTATCCTTTACAGCAGAAGCCCGTTAATTTCTAGCTGGGCTTTGGACTTCCTAATTTTCTCGCTGCATAGCCTCACAATATCTCTGTGGTCATCATGTGTGGCCTGCCCCTTCCTCCAAAGGCCACAGACTCTCCTTTTTGCCCTGAACTGCAGCCAAAGCTCCCTGTTCAGGCAGGCCGGTCTTCTTTGCTGCCGGCTTGACTTGCGACAGTGGGGGACGGCCAGGTCCTGCGCCTTTTAAGAGTCCCTTCTTAAAGAGGGTCCAGCCTTCCTGGACTCCTCTGTCCTCCAGGACTGCCTCCCAAGGGACTCTGTCAAGCAGTCTCCCAAACAAGTCACAGTCTGCCCTTCGGAAGTCCGAGGTGGCAGCTCTGCTGCGCCCCCTCCTTACTTCTCTAAGAACAGAGAACCCAATCATTTTGTGATCACATAGATTCAACTGATCCTGCAAAGACATCAAATATATGTCCGAGTTAAAGTATATGAGTCCCATTGTGTCTTACCGTCTCATCTTGCTTAAATAAATTGCCAAATGGAGGGAATTCTCTGAAGAATATTTCAGTAGCCTGACAGACCAGTCTGTAGCAGAGCTGTCTAAAGCACCTAAAGTTGTTGCCTGTCTCAGAGGTACCCAATTTAGGAGTCTTTTCTTCAAAAACATTGGGAGTATATAGTAAAGGTGTGGTTTTATGTTTTGTGTACTTCATAAAAGCTGATTTTCCAGTTTCTGAGCACTATACTTTTTGCAATTTGAGATACGGTATTAGGAAGGCTTCAATTTGTTGTATTATATGTATTTGAGGAAATAATCCGTGAGACTTCTCAGGATTTCTCAGTTTGTTCACAATCACAGTGGTAGTGGATAACACCATGGATGGCATTGGATTACTCAGCATTTTCAGTGATGTAAATGCAGTAGGATTTGGATCTCAGTCTTTAGAAAAAGCTGCTATAAACTCGTGCGAACTTGTACTTCAGTCTGCAAACCAGAGAGGTTTGCTACTTAGATTGTCACATGTTTGCTCTTTATTGTACTCCTCTAAACAGTAAATTAAAAAGAAACCAAGAATGGCTTTGTATACAGGGAATATTGGCCCATATTCATTTAATAAATCTCATTAAGTACTTTACAATCAGTTTATTATTCTGCTTCTGTTAAGAACATTTTAGTCCACTTCTCTGTGTAATGAATAATAATTTCCTACTGTTTTCTACTTAATTTAGGACTGTAAACCATTTGAGATAAAGATCTTGTCTCATTTATGTTTCTTAGCTATGCTAAGCGTCTGTAGTTCTATGTTGCTATAAAACACTATGTACTTGTCATGAATTAGCTTGCATTTGGGCACTTTGCAATTTAAATTATGTGGTTTCCTTAAATTCCAAGAAAACAGAGAATTTTAGGGATTGATTCTTAACCACTTTTTACTTAAGAAGCAGACACTGCCTGCAATGTCTTTTTTGATGAGTTTTAGTTCTTGTACTCTAATCCAAGTTACAAATACATGTATTTTTGTTAGAATACAAGCTGCCACTTACTTAATGCTAGACATTGCCAGACAGGAATATGTAATTACAAATTTACCTTTTGTGCACATCTGACACACATACACAAAAAAGTATTTGTGTACAAAATGAAATTACCATGACAGTTCCTGTCCCACCAAATAATAAAATACTATTCATAAGAACGTGTGTAAAGGTAGGAGGACAGCACTGTGCAGTTTGTGCACGTGCATCATACATGTGCTCGGCAGACTTGTGGGGGTTTGTGGACTGGTTCTAAAGGCATCTGTGAAAGGCAACTAGAAAATAACTTCAATGTCAGTTTGCAGAAATTAGTTCTGTGGGATCTGCTCATCCAGTAGTAGGGGGAGGGGAATTACAGTTCTATAAATTAAAAAAAAAAATACTGGAAATGAAAAGGAAGGTGTTGCATAGATGCAAAAGAATTGTTTGGGGTGACTGCTACCTGGTAGAAGGGGCTCTTCTGCAAGAGTGCTTGGATGTAAATAGAAACATCCCAACTGTTTTTAAAAAAAACGGTACCAGGAATTATGATACTATGAGAAACTTACACTTCCCATATTTGTGTTACAAAAAAATCTGTAAACTATGGTAAGGATTGGATAGCCTGACAAGATAAATCTGATCGATTTCTTTATCACATACTTAATGAACCAACAGAAAACAAAAGGTACATAAACTGTAAAAGCAATGTAGATAAAGAGAAGCAGCAGCACAGACTTGTGCTATAGGGTTGGTTTTGGAATTACAGGAAATGGAGGAGTATCTTCCTTTGTCTTAGTTTTAATTAGGAAAATTATTTTAAGTGTCAGGACAGGCATGATAGATAACAGGAACAAAGGTATCTAAATTTCTACAATTGATATTGAAGGAAACCTCAGGCATTAATGCTCTTAAGTTATGGGGACTGGATGATCTTTGTTCAAGAGCTTTAAAAGAACTGGTACAGGAAATCTGAGTCTTGTAGTAGGGATTGTTAATAAGATTATAAAATCAGGAATAGTATAATAGTAAATGTGTTACTTGTATTTAAAGAGACTAGTGATCTAGACAGAATTTTTTTTTGAAGACCAGAATTACTAGACATCAAGACAAATAGAAAATGAGATAAAATCATATGTGCTTACTAAATTAACTTGCTCTCAGTGATCTTAATATTATTTTCCAGACAAAGTAGTGGGTGGACTCATGCAGATGATCTCTGTTATAATGTCACTTGGGAAATTACTATTTAAAATGGAAAACATGGGTATCAGTAAAAGAATTTTAAGGCAGATAAGGACCTAATAGAAGACAACAAAGGCCTGCAACATGGGAAGTACTATTTCCTAAGTAAAATGCTACTAGAGTTCTAGGATTTCACTTAGTATTTTTACTCATGGTTTTCTTAAAAACAGTAGGCTGTAGGAGTGCAGTAGTGACACTTTCATATGACTCAGTGTTAGGAAACTATTACTGTATAGAAAGATCAGATTACAGGATCTTGGAGTAGTTCAGTAGGAGGGAATGTAATGCTTAGAAGTTTTAAGTCTTGAAACTTTTTGAAACTATGAAAGAAAGTCTGTTGATGCCAATGAGGATAGACTGACCACAAGGGAAAGACAAGTTCAGTGACTCAACATTACTTCTATAACTTTTGTAATTGCTAACCCTTTTTATGACATAATCTCAATATTGAAATGATTCGATTTTGCAGGCCCTGAATGTTTTGACATAATACATTTATTGATGAGTACGTTACAGACAGAAATTCTTTACTCATAAATAAAATTAAAACCAACAAAACCAAGGCAAATCAGGGCAAATAAAAAAGCTTTTCATTCATTAGTGTACATTACCTCTCAAATATCTGACTTCATATTCTGATTTCAGAAAGAAATTATACTAATGTGGTTCAGATTTTTTTCTCAGAAAATGTATATCAAAGGTTCTAATTTGACAGAAAGCTCGAGTATCTAGATTGTTTAATATGAAAACACCATATTGCAAAATTCATTAGGGTGTCTGGAGAAGTTTCAGGAATCCTCACATAGAAAATAGTCTAAATTTCCTCTTTCTTCAATTTCTTAAAAGCAAAAGAATAGCAGTATGTCTACTCCCATCTCAAACATAATAAGAAGTATTTTCCATGAATAAGCAGCTCCAGACAAAACAGAAATCTGTTTATTAATGATTCCCATAGAGTGATCTACAACTCAGAGCTTTATGAACTTTTTAGGAGATGATAAAAAAGATAATCTGAATGTTCTAAACTATGTTATAAATCTTAAGTTGAAATTCAGTTGGTTGAACTGTGTATTTGAGGACATCAGAAAAGTGTACTTGATAGAAAAATAAGACATGTTAGGAGAAATGACATTTCAGGAAAAAATGTCTCAAAGCATTGTCCCTTATTTTTCATGTGTCCTGTTCTATCGCTTCCTCTTCTCCATCCAAGAAAAGATGCCACCTAGACTGGAGAGTGTCCAACAAAAGTATGTCCATGTAAGATTCCATAGTAACTGTCAATGACGAGTCCTTTTTTTCCATTTCCTTTTGTAAGTAATTTCTGCATTGTTGAATTCAGGTGGTTATAGTTTCTTTTATAAAACCAATACTTTTTTTCAATTAACCTAAGTATGGGCTGCTAGCAAGCACTGCTCTGTTAGCTCCATCTTGTAGTCTCACATGCCATCTTCACAACATTCTTAGTGTACCCAGGTTTGGGAAAAAAGAACTGAAAATAGAAACCAGTTTTA
Organism: Sagittarius serpentarius; assembly: GCA_034782735.1. Taxonomy (NCBI): domain Eukaryota; kingdom Metazoa; phylum Chordata; class Aves; order Accipitriformes; family Sagittariidae; genus Sagittarius; species Sagittarius serpentarius. Next base: position 62,092,926 of record JAVKLA010000074.1, read on the forward strand.
CCGCTTAATTTTGTGAGCAAAATAAATAATCCCTATTTTAGCATCACTTATTAAATTGAAGACAGAATGCTTACATAAATAGAATTATCTTAAATCATATGCTTTGTTTCACTTTAAGCTTCTTCTTCTAGAATTAATATAATATTGTATTATACTACAGTAACTAATATTTGCTAGAATAAATTTAATTTCTCTGATTTTTTTGAAGTACGAATAAGTAAATTTTCATTCCACCTTGCCATTTAAGATTCAAGTACTCTGAACTATGTTGAAATACAGTATGAGTAAAAATAATACCCAATAATCTCCATATTATAGAATAGGTCCTGACTATTCACTAAAAGGGTATTTAATCTGACTTCAGTTTGTTACCACTGTATAAATAAAAAACTGTCAACATTTTCTCAGTGTTTCACTTTTACAGTTATGAAAACAGACAATTGGTTTTCTTAAACAACTTCTGCCAAACTGTTGCTAGGAATTTCAGTCGCACCTAATATTTTCACTGAGGTAAAATTTTAGAATTTGTGGTCACCAGAAGTCACTTCCTGTTTGACAGCACGTATACATCCAAACTGCTAATGCAGTGCCAGCCATATATTCCATTGCAATGCACTGAATAACGTGACTCCTGACAGAGAGCTCAAGCTGTGCTTCTGACCATAAATAAGGTAGTTAGGACACAGGAGGCAAAATGACTTGATAAATATGAGCTTAAACTAATCCCCATTTTATTATGTTAAAACTCTATTCTGTCAGCAAACTAGACTGGCTGCTTCTCTTTTTCCTGCTTTTCTTAAGGAAAAGGAGATTTGTGGGTCAGTAGGTGGGCAGGGAAAGGGGTCAAATGGGAAAAGAGAGAACAATGATCCGCAGTTCCTATTTACATTTCTTTTGCATACTTGTAAAGCTTCTGTTTATATTTGTGGAATGATCTTTAAAGGCATCTGAACCCTATCTTACACAATAGGGAAGAGATGAATCTATGAGCATAACCAGTGCTGCCTAATCTAGGGAGATAGGTTGTTATGCAGGACAGTTATATTTCTTCAGGCATCGCCAGCTGGTAGTATCAAGGAGAGCAGGGCTATTTATCTTCAAATGAGACGGAAGGGTAGTTTAATCTGCCTGAGATGTGCTGGCATTCCTTTCCTCACCACTCCATCTATTCCAGTTTAAATCTGAGCAACTTTAAGGTTCTTTTTACGTCAATTATAAGAAATAAATGGCACAACAAAAGTATAGCAAGAACTGACATTTATGAAGTGAGATGAGGGAAAATAATTATTTTTGATACACCTGAGTGGATCTTACATTTTAGAATGAGATTACATGAAACCATCTCTTGCTCTAATTGGAGGGGAGAAAGAGAGAGAGACAGAACAAGCTAAGAAGTTAATAGAAGACACATAAAATATTAATTTTTCAAAGTTCTTGACCTGAAGATTCTTTGGACTTAAAAAAGGGCTGGGGCTTGGGTGGAGAATGTTCTGCTCAAATTACATTTAGAATTGAGCACATCATTTTCAGAACAAAAATATACTTGATAACTAGGCTCTTTTTCTTCTTAAGGGATAGCCACAAGCTCTTAGCAACTTTACCTAATTCATGATTGTTTTTCAAAAGTGAACTGTATGGTTTTTTAAGTTTTCTCTTTTAGTATTAATTTCAGTGAGATAATTATAGCTCTAAGCTCTCAAGCCCTAAGGACAAGTTATGTGGAGTGGGTTATATCCACACTGCATAGCACTCATTTAGACCTTCTCTGGGTAAAGAGAAATGATTTTTCTGTGTCATTTTTCAGTTCAAAGTGTCTGACCTTGTGAGGCTCTGTCAGAGCCCACCGGAATGTTACTTCTATATCATGACACCAAAAGGCATGTGGCTTGCCTTATGATTTATCATGAAGACGTCTGAGGATGGAAGTCCTGTAGGGATGCGACAAGACTGTATAGGAAGAATAGAGACAAATAAACCTACTGTTATCTGGACTGCTTGTAGCAAAGTGCTTCTAAAGTTACACAGGTTTTTCTCTCTGAAAGAATAGTTTACTTACTCTTGAAGGGGGTCCAATACTGAGCTAATTTCCATGCAGAGGGGATGGTAGAGGAAACCGGACAAAAAGCTAAGTTACCTGGCCTGACATACACTCATATGATGCCTGTGAGTAAAGCAGTCTAAAACGTGGTAAGGAGCTTATCGGGCTTATCTGCTGACTCTGTTGAGGATTCTGATGAGACGGATTTGTGCCTTTACTTTCTATGCTGTTATTACTGAAAACTTCTGTGGACCTAAAAAGTTCTATAACTAAAGACCTATCACTTGTATGATTTAACTGTATGCAGTGGGATGCGTTTCTTACCACTTCATTAATCAAGTTGATTTTTTAACCTACGTTGTTTTCATGGAGAATTTATAAATAATAAAGAAATTAATATAGAATATAGAAATGAATATAGAAATGAATCCCAAGTATTGGGGAAATATAGAAATGAATCCCAAGTACTGAGGAATTGTCACATCCATATATTATATTTTCATAATATTGCAGATGAATCAATATTAACATTTAAGTGACTGTTAATTTTTATTCAGTTCTTTCCTTCTGCTTTGAGTAATCTCTTTACTGGTTTTTAAAAAATGCATGCGAAGATGCCATGTTTTGCTTTCTTTTTTTTTTTCTTTAAAAGAATTTTTATTTCAGCCTTCTTCCTGGAGGTTGAAATTACCTGTCTGCACAATATTTATGTTAGCAACATGTTTCTTGCATTAGCCTATATCACATACCTCACACCTGATCTCAATGAATGCTCCTTGTCACTGACAGCATTGAGACCGTTTATACAATCACCAAGTTTTATAAGTTTTTTTTGTTGATACTTGCCCAGAATCTACCGGTTGAAGTCACCAGCTCATCTTGCATACTGTCTCAAAAAAAGCTACCATTGGACATTATCACTACTTAGCAGTGACACTGATGAAATTCTGTGTACTCTTATTAAGAGCTGGCTTTTCAGCATTTCTTTAAACATTAGCTTTACCTTCCTAGATACACATTTTGCCCTGTATGTTATTGTATTGTCACCAAAATATTTGATTCAATGTCTTTTTTTGCCCCTTTTTGTAAAAATCAGAAGATTTAGTAAGTTAAACTGATCTCAGAACATTTGTACTCGTTCTCAGCGTACAAATGGTAGTTCTTTCTGCTCTGGTGCAGTTTGTTTCTCATGGCTTGAATGGTTTGTATTACGTATTTTCATTGGTTTTGTTGGTTTTTTTATTAAAATCTGACACTGGTAGAACAGCAGTTCTTACTGCAATTTTGTACTGTCAACAGGCTGATTAAAAGCAAGGTTTATAGGACATACTCTTCACTCTTCCCTGTTTAGATGTTTCATTGGGCGTCAGAAATGCAAGATTCCGGAGACCAGTAAGAGAGAGAAAGAGGACAGATCCTTACTCTGTCGTCTGATGTAACTATTTATTTGGAAGAGGGGATTGCTTCCAGATAATCTGGTTTCTGCTACAAACATACTTTGTCCATTACCTAATTAATTTTAGTGGAAAGTTTTCAAGGAGACCCTGTAGAAGAGACTGGAGTCTGGGATTTCTTCATCTCAGGGAAGAGCTGTTATCACTTGCAGACTCCTGTTTGTGTCTCTGTCTTTCTTCCTCTAGCTTCTTTATGCCTAGCCTAGACGAAGATGCACTAGGCCTTCCTACAGCCTAAATTCTGATGGTCAGAGCACTGTTCTGGTAGCAGAACCAAGGAATCAAAGCAAAATCTGTAATTGTGCTTGAACTACTTTTTCAAAAACCTTGGTGAACCTGAATTGGAACTGACATACCAAAATGCTTATCCAGTCAAAAAAAAAAGATGCCACTAAAGTTAATGTCGCTAAATGTTTTTAGCTGTTGCATTTTTTCTTTTTCCAAGTTGAACTGATTAGCGAATTATTATGGGCTTGAACTGTAAGAATTTCACAAGTGAGCCTGTACTGGCAAAGTAACAATAATTCTTTACTGTTTAAAGTCTCTGGCTTTAATTTATCCCGGCTCTGGAAAGCCCATATATTGTGTGTTGCACTTTGTTGGTGAGTTCTCTAACTGGTTTGTAATGCTGTACAGTAACTTTACATACGCCCACTCTCCTTCTGCAACTCTGCTTCTGAATGAAATTAGTTGAGTCAATGGGTGCTATGCTTTGTGCTGAACTTAATACTAGAGAAAAACAGATAAATTGGCATATAGATGCAGAACAGACTCATTCCTGGATTTCAAATGTATTAGGTGCCAGGTCAGTGTTGAGAATTTCTCTCTTGAGATAGTACAAGGCATTAGAGTAAGTCTAGTGTTGAAAATGTCAGGGCCCATGGATGATCGGGCAAGTATGCAGTTAGGTAAGTGCAATATGAAATAATAATGCAGTGCAGATTTGTGCGGCATTTGCTGTAGTTAATATTTCATAATAAGTGGATCTAGCCTAGAGAAAGCAATAGACAACTGGATTAGTTAGATGTAATGTTTTTTCATATTCAGATTAATCACACAACCTTGCATTTTTCACAGTTTTGTTTGTATTCTTTTCAAATGTCTCTGGTATAAATTCCCACAGTAATTGGGTGGGTTGGGTGGGCAGTGCTTTTTACATAAAGCATGAACATAATCGTAACAGTTACAACAGCTTACATGGTCCCTTTAAAATTTATGCTGGATATTTATCTTTACTGAACGTGATGATATACTTTGTTTTGTAAGTTCTTAGTGAGAAAAGGCTAATTTTCAGTCTCACTGTTTGTAACTCTCAGTGTCTGCTTTCTATCATGGTTGTATTTAAATGAAAAAAGAAAACCCAACCTTCTGCATAGCCTAGTAGGACATAAATGATGCTAGAGCCCCTTTAAATTTTGGAATCCGTTGTATTTTGGTGCTGCAAGTCTTCAAAGCACAGTAATACACAAATGTGTGCAGCAGTACGCGCCCCGTTTATCACCGAATTGAAATAAATACTATTTCACTGTCAACACATTGTGACATTCAAGTAGTTTAGTGTTTTATCCTTCCTCCAGAATGGCATCAACTGCACTGGGGCTAATTTGGGGTATTGTAGAATAGAGCTGCAACAGCAACAGAACCGAGCTTAAGGAAATGGGATCTATAAAATCGTGCAGTGCAGTATCTTCCCATGTTACTCCCAAGTCCACCCACACCCTGATCAAATACACAGTCTTATCACACGTTCTACTGTCATTGAAGTTGCAGCTGGCTTCCATACTGCAGGATTTCCTGTCCAAAAGGGCAAGGGGTCGTTTGCGGTTTACAGAGCCTTGGTGCAGCGTAAACCACTTAAAAAGAAGGGCAAGGCAAAGGGTGTACGGCCTGGGCGCGCTGAAGCACGAAAGCCTGCCTAGAGATCTCCGGCATCTCAGCAGAGACCAAGACGGCGCACCCTGCCTCCCACGTGTGCCTCTTCCTGCAGACTCCTGCGCTTCCACGCACAATTTCCCCTGCCGCCGGGCGGGCGGGCGGCAGACGCGGGCTGTTTGGAGGAAGGCTCTCCCGCCGTCTTCCTCCTCCCCGGTGCCCCCCATCCCTCGGCCGGAGCGGCCGGGCAGGATGTGCTGTGTCAGGAGAACCCACCTAGAGGGCCCCCGTGACGCCACCGCAGCCGCCGGCGGGCAGAGCCCTCACCGCAGCCCAGACCCGTCTGCTGCAGAGTAAGTGCCCGGGAGTCCGCAAGTGTCCGGAGCTGCTGCCGCTCCTGCCGCTCCTGCCGCTGCTGCTGGGCGAGGACCGCAGCAGCCCCAGGGGCAGCCTGGCCCCTCCTGTCAGGGACAAGGAAGCCAGAGCCTGTTGCCTTGCGCTGCTTCGAAAACACACGCCGCCGCCTTAGCTGGGGCTTACGGATCTTCCCCAGGGTATTCGCCGGAGCGTCGGGAGTGACAGCTACTGTCTGGGAGCTGAACCGGGGAAGAAAAGGACAGCTGAGAAAGAATGCTTAGGTAACGCGGGACTTAAAGCTCTGCTTTCATTTTGCAACGTACAAACTGATGCACGTGGTTTTATACACAGTATCGCATCAAAATAGAACTAGGTTCTGCAGCGACAGTGTCGGTAGCTTAGTCATTTTACTTAAAGGGAGCAGGCAGCCTTAGTATGGGGTTAGACAGCAGAAATGAATTTGATCATGATATGATCACATGTCTGGACGGTATCTAGGTGCAGACATGCCCTATGGAGCGGAAAAAGCATACTTCCTTCCTTCTTTCTTAGTTCAAGCAACAAATCCACAGCATCAAATTCAGAAAGAAGTTCGGCTTTGTTTCACATGGCTGTGAAACATCATCCTGCTCCCAGGGCTTGTAAGAAAGGAAAACTGCATTAAAGTGATCACTGATGAATATGTGTCTAAGAAAGAAGAAAAAGCAATATTCATTTCTGAAGATGGCAAAGCAATCTGAAGTTACGTATCTCCCCCTAACCACTGATTTGGCATGGGTGACAAGAAACTATCTTTTGACTAACCTTTTCCAACTGTCCAAAATGCTGCATATGAAGATGCTTTAATTCACAGGCAAAGCACTTGGATTTTTATCAAGGCAAACTGTTGGCATTGTCATAACAGTTTCTGTATACTGATTAGTTTAATGTTTTCTGAGTAGCAAGTGATGCATAAATGGATGGACATGTACCTAGAAAACCCTGTGAGAAGTCTTTCTTCGGATCCTGGGAATTTTTATTTTTGTGGATTACAGTAACTCTTGCAATAATCCCTGCTGTTAACTGCTCATGCAGTTGTTCTGGAATGCATCCATGAATACCGTAACAGATAAATCTGTCTGACAAGGGAAACACTAATGTTGGAAGATCTGTGAACATGATGCATGTGAATAATTTCCCCTTTAGGAGGCATTCATGGATATGGTGAGTAATCAATACACATTACAGATTGTTAAACTCAAAATGCTTGTTTGCAAAATACTGTGGCAACTACCAGATGCTATGTTTTTTCCCTACATTCATGTCAAATGAGGACTAACCAGGCTACGAGAAAAATGAGAATCTTACTGAGATAGTAGTGAGGAAGTAATACGAGTTTGGCACTCTTTTGCCTTTACAAAATAGGCAAGTCATAGAAATTGTATTGTTATGGCCGTGTTTTCTTACATGATAAAAGCCTTTTGAGCAGGGAGATATATTTTCTTCCTATATCAAAGGAACACTTCTTCCCATTTCTTTCTTAGCCTGACTTGAAGGAAATGATGAAGACATATTTTCCCCCTATGATACTGTGTTGTTTGTCCTGGAACTTATTTATTTATATACATTAAAGTGCCCTGAAAAGAGGAAAAAATGCTCATTCATATGGTAATTCAGTAATCTTTAATAAATGCCTTTGTATGGTAGGTTCTCAAATGTGGCTGTTTGGAAAACAATCATATAGCATTAATGTCCTTTTATCATCATTAAAACATCTGTTTCCTCTTTGAACCACAGGCATCTATAGTTCTTGCTCACTGAAAAATCTTCCTCTGTAACTTTCTTTGTAATATAGTGCAGTTAACTTGCTTATAGATTCTACCAGTGGTTGTTGCGTCATGTCTTGCTCCTGATGTTGGAATTAATGTCTTGATTAGTGCTTAATGAGTATTATTAGCTAAGGCAAAAATACTTCCCCAGAAAACTTTTGCTCTTCGGGTAAATATTGAGTCTTTGGGTAAATGCTGAGAATATTAGAAGCAAACATATTATGGAAGCTCATTTAAAAAAAAATAAAAAATTGCATTCAAACTGAGGGATTGGCGTCAGGGTGCACGTTAGTTTGACAGATGTGCCCTCAGTGTATGTTAGCCTCTGCATGTAACATTTGCAGGAAAACCTGAGAAAGGATTTTCCCTGGGAAATGCGTTAACGAAGTTCTTAAAGCCACGTTCTTTTTATGGCATTTCAAAGTTGTATTTCAGAAGGCTGGTACGAAGCCGAGACCCCAGCGGCTGGCAGCGCCAGCTCTGGCGTCAGCCGGGTGTCATTTGTCGGAGGCGGGAGCTGCTCCGTGCGGAGCCAATGGCAGGAGCCGAGAGCAGCCTGTCAGAGCTGGGGGTTGGGGGCGGGGAGGAGAAGGGGGAAGGGGGGCGGGGCGTGGTCTGCTCCTATGCCCTTAGCACTTAAATTTTGATAATTAGTAGGCACGCTGTCCTTTTGAACGCATCTGTTGGGTTTTTTTTTAATTACATTTTAGCTCACCTTTCCATAAGACCAGTTTAGTCCACATAAAGTCCTTTTAGAGCCAACTTCAAACCACATCATCTAAAAATGAGTAATGTGATCTTGAGTGTATTTCATCTTTTTGTTTTGGCAGTTTATTTAGCAAAATGTGTTGGGTACTGCAGTCCATACCTAGCAGAAAGACCGTTTCCATTGTCTTCTAAGAATTCGGCCTACTTCTGTTTTTAATAACTTTGAGAAATAATTTTAAGCATGTTTTAACCCTCAGGGTTCATCTTCTGACTAAGTTGTTTTCAGACATGAACCCTGAAGCCTGCTGAAAGGGGTTTGGAACAAACCGACTTTTTTATGTATCTTCTCTACCTGGTTCCCCTGTGTACTCCTTGCCAGCCCCTTGCTGTCTGCCACAGTACATGAACCCATGGTCTAGGAAAGACCGGCAGAAGTGTTTGCTGGAAAGATACATGAAGATGATGATATGTTCTACATTCACTATTTAAACTGAATGCAAACTATACTATGCCTACATTTGTGCTTACTGAATCATAGACCTTAATTTAGAATGGAAATGCTTTTACCATGCTGTTGTTCTTCTCAGCTCTCGGAGAATTCACAAATTTGCTTATTCATGCTACAGTAGGTCTGTAAGGAGCATTTATGGGTGCCAGGGTTTTAAGCTGCCAGTCATAGCTTTTCTTTTAATTCTGAACCTTCACAAATCCATACATTGCCTGTAAGGTATGCCAACCTTTTCTATTGTGAATACGAACTGGCACAAAGAAAAGTTTTCTGTATGTATATAACCTCCCCTCATGCTACTTTCCAATGTCCATTAAAGGACTATAATGAAGATAAAAGAAAGGATATCTTTCATGGGACCCAATTAGTTTTGTGTTTGTTTAATACAAATATTAGTTGATCATCTTTAGTAATGTTTCCCCAATGTTGATGCAGCACATCAAAGGTGTTTTGTGGCCAGCATCATATACATCATAGTATTTGTATCCTTTATATGCATACAGAACCAAGTATTTCATAAGTAGGACTAATAATTTTCTGTACCTTAGAGATGTTGCTTTTTTAAGGTATTTTCTGTACCTTAGAGACATGCACTATGCCTTCATGTGCTAGTTCCTGCTCATCTCACATGGAATATAGAGAGGAAGAGTTGGGGGGGGATAAAAAATGAACCCTTCTGAAATACAGTTTATTGTTTCAAATGTCCAGGATTTTAATGTTGTGTAACCTGTCAAGGGGGTGGATGTGTTTTTCGAGTTTGGTCCTCTGTGTGGGTTTATGGAAAGAAGAGCCAAAAAGCGATGGCCCTGAGAGAAGGGTTTGAACGTGAACCCATAAGCTTTTGGAAGTGTAGTGCGAATTCCAGTATGTGAACCCTCCTAGTAATGTTAGTAATAGGTAGGAACTGACTACTGGCAAAAAGCATCTATAAAATATATATGTTCCCAGGTAGTATGGATGGGAGGACAACTGTATCAGACAGCTAAGGGTAGCTATAATCTGAATGGACACTAAAGGGCATGTAAAACTGAGACTGGAGTAGACAAAAAAGAGGTATTTTGTCTGAGGCTGTTTCAAACAGTTTGGATTGTAGAGAAGCAAATGCAAAATACATACAATTAAAGGGGTGCAGTGGTTGGGACAAGTGATGTCCTGGGTGAGGATAAAGTTAGTCCTAGCAATAGTGGGAACAATTTTTGATGATAGTAGAAGGAGGAGTAGGATTTTATAACTGCTTACCACTTTATGCACTATACAGCATAAATTATGTATTAACAATATGCAGCTTACTGCCATTCACACTGAAAACAGTTTTAGAAACATTAACTGCTGAATTATATAGCCTAGCTTTCCTTTCCATTACATTTTATCTGCTTTTTTGATGTCAAACCAAATAAAGATAAACATGCCATTCAATTTTGGCTTGCCTGATTGAGTAAACAGATATGGCACATGCTCTTTAGCTTTACCATAGGAAAAACAGAAGTGAAAAACCTGTGTTCAAGAATATCTGTCTTTTAAACTGGTAAAAATTTGAAATTAATCCACAGGTGAATACACTAACTTTTCAGAAGAAAAAATGTAACCTATGACTGTCCATCCTTTTCTGCCAACTTTTGGCCTGTGAAGATTGAATGAAATTTAATTTGGTTACCAAGGCAGTGAATAAAGAGAAGAAAAAAAAATTGTTTCTTGATTCCTTTTTGATCCCACTATATTTACTTGATTTGATCATTATTGTTCTGTATACTTCATCTAATACACAATGATGTGGATACATGGTTATACATGTTATCCTTTTCTTCAGTTTAATTTGATGATCAACTAGCTTTTTGAAAAGCACCTTAGTAAATCCCTGAATGAACGCAGTTGTTAATAAGCGTCTGTCTTCTGTTTTTGCCAGTATTCTAAAATAGTGATACTAAATTGTCTATTTGTACATTTTATAGAACTCCACACGGTTTTCAGCCAGTGAAAAATGGTTTGGCTTTCCACTGTTATTCAGATTCTTCCATTTTGTGAGACTAGAATGATATATAACTGTGAAGAAAACAGATGGAAAATTAAGATCTCCATGCTAATGCACAAAGTAAAGGTTTTGTTATGTTCTTAGGACGTGATGGGTCACCTCAGCTCACTAAGGTAACGTGGGGAACTGAGTCTGACCAGTGCTATACTCTTCACATGGCATAACTCTTCTAACCAAAACCGGGACGAAATGTTTCATGCAGATATTTACTCATTTGCTTGTTCTAGAAAATTTTGTGTATTTTATAGTGGGGGAAGAAAAAAAGCTTCTTTCTGAACTGCTTTACAGCACAGTATTTAACTAATTTTTAGATACTTTATACTTAAGATATTAACATAAAAACTGTAGAGGAATATCTCAGTTCTTCCTTTTGAAATCCGGATTTGAACCTGAATTTGGGGAAAAAAAAAATCATGATTTCTTAAACTAAGGAGAAATCTTTTTAAGACCAAAGAATTTTGTTTAATTCGCTGTGTTCAGTAGATTTTCACAGTACTGCTAAGTATGAAAGGTCACCTTTTTCCCTGTTTTCTTATGCTCAGTGACAGGTGTTACTTTCCTTCAGGCATTGTTGAATTTTATTGCTCAAGTTAGAATGAGTGTACTAAGATAGAGTAAGATACTGAATGAAACTGTTTCATTTTAAGGTACCTATTGCCTTTTCCGTTATATTTCTAACAGGCTTCTCTGTTGGGTGGCACCTAACTAGCATTCAGCATGCTGAGTATCAGGGAAGAGATGAAAATATTTCTACTGTTTGCAGATTGGGCAAAGGGTTTATTTGTTTATAATTTATATTAGCGGTACTTTGACTTTCTGTAATGTTTCCATGTGAAAAGCCGGAAGTTCTCCAGATACACTAGTCAGCTAAGCCTGACAACAGCTCTGATGGGTAGGTTAGATATGTGTCCGTGTATGTAAATTACATCCCTCACCACTGAAGTGCTCTATAGTCTTCCACACAATCGTTATGACACTTTTGCATGCAAAATTTCTGTGCAGGCAAGATAATTTAACCATATGAGCTGATGTAAACTGTCGTTGCTCCCTTTGGGTGTCCTAGCAGATGAGTATCCTGTTGGGACTTTAATCTGTTGTTCCAGAATAATGAGATCATTTAACCTGAGTTTTCGGATCACGAATATACTCATCTTTATATTACTGCAACTGATTAAAACTAAACTTTTTTATCTTTGAAATGTGGACTCTTGCCAAGGCCTGCCTTTCGCTCTTCTGTCCTCAGCATATGATCTGTAAATGACGTTATTTCATACCTCTGTCCCTTGGATGCACTACCTGTTGTTTTTTTTCATTTTAACTGAAAACACTTTGAATCACTATGTCTTGTTAGAAGTAGAATACATCTTTTAACCAGTCATTATCAGGCTAAGTTAGAGTCAAGTTATTTCTTGAAGGAGCCTATAAACTTGCAGAAGTTCTTGCTGTCTCTGGATATAATCCTGATTTATATCTTCTTGGAAACTCAGCTCACAATAGTAGAAACTAAATTGAAGTTTCTTTTACTCATAAAACACCTGTTGAGTGTTCATGCAGTTCCTCTACAGTCTCTTCACTCTTACCTGCTTACAAAGAGCCACCTTCTCTTCTTTGGGAAGAGTTAATCCATAGCTGCACTTTGACTCTGCAAAAATTACCCTACACCTCTGCCTCCTAAACAATAGTTTAATAATGCAGAAAAAAAAATTAAATTATTATTACATTAAACATGTTGATTAAATGTTACTTACTGTTTATGCTGTATAATTGATAAAACATTTTGTAAGTATATTTGTGGGTACTTATATTGTCTAAACATTCTGGCCTGAGTTAACTGGATACGGTCATTCATTCACAGATGGGTTCACTTGAAAATGGGAATTTGTCTCCTACTGGGAAAAGAAATGATAGCATTAAATAGTCTAGTAAATTAGCAGGTTTACTTGAAGTCCACACATTTGGCATTCAGAGACAACCAAAGAATTGTCCAAATCTGTACATGAAGATTTCCTATTTTGTTTGATATTTTCAACACAGTATTTGTGGGCAGGGAAAGAAGAGTAGAGGGAGGGTAGAGAAGAACCACTAAAAATATTGAAAGCTGACAATTACAAAACTGAGTAAGACTGGTCAACAAATATTATTTACAGCTTATTATAGTTTCATCTTATTAAAACAGAAATAGTTACGTTTCACTTGTACACTATGCTAAATGGCAATTTTTATGCTAATTTTTATTCAGTATTGTCTGCTGAAACCTTAACTGAATACATGATGCTTGATATTTTTTTATGATTAGATTAACTCTTTGATAATAACAGAATGATTTAAGATAATTTTTATTTTAACCATTAAAAAATACAAGAATATTTCCAATAAAAGCTACTGGTCAGTAGCTGTTAATAAATGCAATAATTTTCCCTGTGTGACTCATCCATGGAATCAGCAAAATGGAACGCACAAAATAAAAAGGTTCAAAGGAGTGGATATAACCAAGCACAGCATCTAAAAAAGGAATGAACAATTTTGCTTAGGAAACTTGTAACAATTTTTAAGCGTCTCATCCATTTATATTATAAAGCATATAAAAATATTAACAGACTGAAGGTGTGTTTATTTCTCTACTCTTAAAATTGGCTAAGTTGATATTCCTAGATTACCTTGAGAACTTATTACTGTTTTTAAAGATGAGTATGGGAAAATAGTATGAAAATTAGTATTTTGCCTTATTTAGGCAGTAGCCCTTTTTCTCTTGAGAACTGTTTAAAACAACTGCCTGAATATTAAAGATATTCAACCAGTGGAAAGCTATAGTGAAACTGAGTATACCTGAGTCTCAAATTCAGTTATCTGAAAGGAACTGTTTCTTTTAGTTTTAGTTAGCTTAGTTGATCTCTCAAAAGGAGGATCTCTAGCCTTCATGTATCACAACTTTTAATTTTACAGAATGACTTTATTCAGTAATTTTACCAAAAGAGTGGAAGGTTTAATTTTTTTCTAAAGTAGCATGGCTTCATATTTTCAATTGTCTGAAGCAATTGGTTTAAATTACATTATTTCATATTGCCTCATTTTAACTGGGTTACTTTAATATGACAGATGACAGCTTGTCCCCTTCAGGAAAACAGATAATTCTTACTGAGTTGAAAAGAGATGACTTTAACTCTTTACATCTGCAATGAAATCTAGCTCCTGATTTCATGATTTTTGTGTAGTGCTTATCAAATTTTTAATTTTAGCCACTAATAAATGGTATTTGATACCTGATCTGAAATACAGACACATTTTTAATGCTGTCAGTAGCTAAGGATTAAATCAGTTACCTATGTTTATCATATGGATGTAACTCTAACAGAAAGTTTGTATGTCCTTCACAAGTTATTGGGCTTGACACAACAGTTGTTTGGTGAAATTCGAAGATCAGTTCCTATGCCTAGTTAAACAATCACATGATCTTTAGAACATTTTAAGAAAAAAGTTATTCCATCTTGTGTCATAACGTTTTATATTACATACCTTTCATGTGGCTTATGCCACGTTATTACTGGATTTATTTTTCTTTACAAATTTATTGGAACAGGTTTTGGAGAACGAGTTCTTAAACCATCAGTTTTTTGAGTGTTTCGTTTTCCGCTGATCTCAATATACCCTCTGTTATTCACAAGCAATTTAAAGCTTTCAGAGTTTAACTTCCTCTAAACTGGAAAAAATTACAGCTCATTTGTAATATACCCTGCAGATTCAAAACTGGACAAGACCTTCAAGGTGAAATAGCCTTTCTGGTTACAGTAGAAGCATCAAGCACAGAGGCTCATATACCCCAGTGATACGTGTGTCTGGGTACTAGGGAAGAAATGTTTCAAAAGCTGGGTTTTTTTGCCTTTGTATCCAACTATATTTTCCATAGGCAAATAATGCCTTCAGGGAAGTGAGTAGATTTTAGTTATCAAATGATTAATTACAGTCTTATTTTCATTTAGGGCACAACTAAATAACTTGACACATACTAAAAATAGTGGGTTAGCTGTGTTTTTGACTGCTGTTTTAAGGCAAATTTTGGTTCGGTGAATCTGAACTTCAATTGTTAATTATGATATTGACCAAATATTGACCAATTAAAAATCATCTTAACACGTCCAAGTCTAAGATTTTTATGCATCTTAGACCATTTGTGAAATTTTGTTTTCTTGGTCTGTGGATTTAAGAATGTCATCTCCCAGTATTACTCTTTTGAATAATTAATCTTTAATTGAGTAAGCGTAATAATTGAAAAAGGAATGAGGCGTGTCATCCATACCTACTGTCAGAACTTCAAGCAGAGGAACAAGTATCCTGTCACATTCAGTATCTAGATACATTCAGACATGTATGGAAATCAATGTTCAACTAAACTGAAATGTACATATTAAGGACAAAAAATTTCAGATTTAATAGGCTGGATTTAGTGTATTGTGAAATAACCATGTACGTAATCATACAATCCTCCGACAGCAGAATTATTTACTAAAAAAATACTGGTGTGAGGATGTAGTGTATTTAGCTTTGTGTTTGATTGCATCCATTCATCAGCTTATTTATATTTAGGGATCTAAATAACAATTTAGACTTCCAACTTCACATGTTTTATTTAATTCTTAAACTCAGAGGTATTTTATCCAATGTTTATCACCTCACGGATGATCCGAAAGTTCCCAGCAACCTTCTTGAAATCTGTAACTCCAATGTTTCATGCCCATTATAAAGTATGATTTCGTGCAGTAGATCTCATGACATAACTGCCCTAGCAAACATGGCCTATAACTGGTATTGAGGTCTTGTGTTTTGCTTTTCCTCAGTATTTTAATTTGTAAATAGTGGGTCTGAACCTTTACAGTCATACCTAATTAGCCACATTATTTTCTTGCACTATACCTGGCTCCTGTGTATGTTCTACTATATGAAACTTTTTTTCATCTGGCATCCCATCATGTCATCTTTGTAGTATGTTACCTTCTACCAGTCTCCAAATAAAACAAAGAAGCCGTGGTAATAGGCAACAAAAATGATGATACAATAGCTAGTTTCCAAACAGGTCATAAACCAAATAGACACCGTGAAATAAAAATAATCCTTTTCCCCATCCTGTACTTAAGAGTATTGAGGTATGGAGAAATTTACACCTGGGAGAAAAGTGGGAGATAAATTCCTTTCGTGCTAGGGTAGTGTCATACAGAAAAGCATGTTTTCATGTACAGGCCAAGAGATACCAACTCTACATCCATTTATTTTTTTAGGTACTTTCAGCCCTTCCTACATTTCTTGCTGGTTATCTCTAATGTTGTGAGAGAGTAGTTTTCTTCATTGTACTTTAACACGGAGATCTTGAAATGAAGATTTGGTGAAGGTTATTAATCAACAAATACCTTCTCTTTCTCTGTTGCTGTTGGGGATTTTGATCTTAAGTGTCCTTGGAATGCTCTTCAGCGTAAAAGTACAGCGGTAACTGTGCAGTTCCCCCAGAGAATTTCAAAGCCCTTTGAATAACTGCCACAGAAAGTGGTCTCTCCCTCTTGGAGTATTTGTACCAGACTGACCTGTCCCATGAAAGTATAATAATCCTAGGAACTGCCCAGAGAAGGAGAGTAGTTAAAGACTGCTTTTTTTTTTTTCCCATTCTAATCCAACAGTATTTGGAATGTCCAGCCCACAAATACTGAAATTACCCTTTCCAGTATTAGGCAGATTTTAATGGAGGGATTAGTTTGGGGTATTAGACCATCTTTATTTGTTAGCAAGTTATAGCTGGATAAAAAGACAGTTAAGGTGCTGCATTGGTCATCTATATAATAAACATTTCCAAATTTTAAATGCTGTAATGCATTTAAGTGTGCAAATTATTGCAGGATATGTTGGTAAGCTGTATGCTATACAGTATCTTTAGCAGGAGTGGTATCTCTATATGGTGTATAATTCTCTATTCTCTATGGCTAATCATATTTCTTTCTGTAGGATTGCATTTTGCAGGTAGATGTGGCTTGTGGTGAAGTAACTGCCACTGGGAATACCACAGTCACAAAAAGGTACGCATGCTGAGCTGCAGCTGAGCTAATACATGGCTATTTATGGCAACCAAGCAGGAATCGGAGATTAAGTCATAATAAGGTAGGGATTGTACTAGCTAGAGGCTCACTTGCTTGTTCCATGAAGTAGAAGTAGGATTTTGGAGATGATGATTTAGGGCATTGCTTATCCCCTGCATAGTGAATATGAATAACAGTTTTAAGAGTTTTTTGCATAATTAACATTTTTGAACCGTAGTTCACACAGTCCTGCAATAGGATTGGAT
This sequence comes from Sagittarius serpentarius, assembly GCA_034782735.1. Taxonomy (NCBI): domain Eukaryota; kingdom Metazoa; phylum Chordata; class Aves; order Accipitriformes; family Sagittariidae; genus Sagittarius; species Sagittarius serpentarius. The sequence continues at coordinate 62,110,022 of JAVKLA010000074.1, forward strand.
AGTCAGGCCATTGTTTCATTCATTATACAATATATAAAAAAAAATATTCTGGGAGGCAAAATGAATACACTTCCTGAAACAGAATATATGGCAATGTATCAAGATTTACCTTTAGAACCTGTATTTAGAAAAGTCTGATCAGATAGCTCATTGCATCTGTATTAAAAAAAAAAACAAAAAATCACTAAGGAAAAAAACCACATGGAGTAATAACTGTAAGA
>JAVKLA010000074.1:62121453-62132996 GCA_034782735.1 Sagittarius serpentarius
CCAATAAGTAACTGTGTAATATGCAACATCCATTTCCCAGAAGCTGGAAAATGTTTTTCTCTTGTCTTAAGAAATCTAGAATTTGGATCTGCAGTTCTAAGGTTCTTACTGTCATTTTGTTTAATAATGACCCAGTTGTATGATGGACACTATTCTAGAGAGAAATTGGGAACGATCCTGTTTTAAATACATCTTTATATTTACATTAATAGCTTATTACTCAAAATACATCTTACATGAAAAAGCTGAAGTTTTTTTCTTCTTTCTATTTCCTTATTTATTCATTATTTCCTTATTTATTCCTTTTATTTCTGTATTTTCCAGGATATTTGATTTCTATAGTAAATGATGGATTTAATATTGTGTTTTCTGTGAGAATATCAAAGTGCATTTTGGTAAGATATTTAGTAACATGCCTTTCTGTTTACCAAATTTACGGAGGGATAAATGGAAGCACCAAAAGCACTTTCTCCTGTAGTGTTTGTTTTTAAGAAATGCCTTACCAGTTCTTTACTATTACAGTTGAGTGTAAAGATTATAATTAAGATCAAGATTTTTGTTTTCATGGTAGGTGTTGTTAAAATTCATAGTAAGAAGTAATCCCTGCCTTGAAGAATTTAATCTAAATGCAGGGGCAGGAGTGGGGTGGAAATTTGAGAACGGACGTGCATGCCAAGGGCAAAATGGTGGTGGGGCCTGGAGCTTAATTTCTTCTTTCTAATTCTTGCTAGCTGTCATCTTTTCCAGATAAAATTGTTTTAGTTCAAGCTTATTGTATATGCTCAAGCTATATTGTGTAAGTGTAAGAGTATAGGAATGGATGTAATGGTTGAAACTAAGGGTACCTCTAGACTGGTATTCTGGCTGTAAGCAGGTGTCCACAGCAGAAAGTGCAATGTGGTACTTCCCACAAGTGCTCTCCCAGCCTCCCATTATTTTCAGCTCAAATATTTCCTAAGTTGTTGTCCAGTCTCCTCTGGAAGCTATGTAAACTTCTTCATCTACAACATCCTTAGGCAGGGAATCGCCCAAGTAACAACAGCCTGTTGTATGAAGAACAACCTCCATTTTCACTTGGAATGCAGATCTTACCAGGTTACAAATCATATTTTCGTCTCAACTGGTTACTCACTGAAATTTAGATTTGTGAAACTTAGTGAGGGAATATGGTGTACTGTTGTTAGATACTGTCAGTTTCTCACTGAAGAAGAGCTTGCTTATTATCTTGTTTTTTAACAAAGTGGTTATGTCATATGTAAAAAAGAAATCATCTTTGAAGCTGATAGCTGTTGTCTGTCAGCCTGTAACCTTGACTTACCCTCTTTGGGAAAAGATCATTGAGAAAGTTTGAGAAAAACCACTCTTAGCAATTTCTGGATGTCATACAGTTCTTTGTCTTTTATTTTTCTGTGTTCAGATATGGATAGAACGACAGTATCTGATAGCAAAGATGAATATTAGTGGTTTTAGATTTTCTGTTACCATTTTAAGTATTCTTGCAGTAGAGATTTCATTTTCCTGGTCATTTTTTTCTGTCTTGTCATTTACACTATAGGGAAAACATTTATTGTTGGGCTTATTTCCATTCAGACCCAGGTATGGGTGGGAATAGAAATATAAAGCCAAAAACCTTTTACACCCACTTTTGAAGGCAATGTCAGGACAAGCAATTGTCCATCCTTACTTTGTGGGATGGGACACAGTGGAATGTAATGTTATTAATCTGTCTCAGTTAAAATATTTACATATCTCTTTAATTTAAATACTTTCCTGGCTGTACCAGACCAATTTCTGGCTTTTTAAATCTCAGGTGTTCAAAAAGTATGATGATGGAGGATGTGGAAATAACCAGTTACATTCTCATGACTTGTTATGCACATACAAACTGAGTAGTTGCAAAAAGGCTTTCTAATAGGATCCCTGTTTCCTCCCATTAAAGATTACAGAATGTACTAAGGCATAATTTCACGTACAGCTGTGTGAATAAATTTAGCACCATATAAAATTCACTTCTGTAGCAAAAAGCGAAACTGTTGTTTATGAGCTTATGTGAAAACAGACGTAATCGTGTTAAAAACAGAAAGGTTTGAAGGTTCCAAAAGTTAGGAAATCTTACAGTTCTGGAGACTTGCACTGTATGGTGACTTTAAAGTTGGCATTCCTATGTGTGAGTTACTTGTTCCAAATGGACGAAGACATACTATAGCTTTCACAGATAACCTTATTCCCTTACTGCCTTGGCAGTTGCCCAGTATTTCTTGTTCAGTAGACAGCCCTGCACTTCTTTCTCAAAACAAGTAATTTAAAACCTGCACCAGATTTGAAATGGCCTATTTCTTAATGAGATTTCCTTAGCTCTTCCCATTGTAGATATCTGGGTGCTTTACAAAGATTAAAGGACGTGCTGTAGCAGCACTGACAAATTATCATTAGATCCATTCTAGAGATGGGGATTTGAGGTATGAAGAAGTGTCCGCTACTGTGGGGTAAGTAATTTGAAGTATCCAGAGACTAATTATTCAGCATTTCCAGTATTTTAACAGTACAAAATGTAGTGCAAATCCTGTTCATATTGGCTTCTTTTGCAGTTGGGAATACTCTGTATTTCTACTAATCTATCTTCAAAATTCAGAGCTAAGTACCCCCAAAACTGAGAGAGGTACCTATGGAGATCATCTGTGAAGGGCGTGAATGGGAGCTCAGAATCTCATTCTGCGAAACTACTATGTCAGTAATGAACTACCTTGGGACATATACCCAGCACAACAGATTTGTGGCTGGATGGATAATTTTAGGCAAAGATATAAATAGCTAAAAAATAACATCTTAAAAGAAATATCAAGGAATGTTAACTATCAACAGTGCTGATAGTTTTGTCAAAAGAATTTCCTTTGAAATGTAAATGTAGGTTAGTAATAGACCCTGTCCCTCCCATATATGAATACTTTTCACAAGAGAGTATCATTTTATGCACTTACTTTTTTTAAAGGAATTAAATAATGACCATCAAGTTACTCCTTAAATACACCTTTGTCTCTTAAGAAAACTGTTTTGCTTTTCGGAGGATTTATTTTCCTGGACCATTACCTGATAAATAGTAACTTGTTTCAGTAATGCTTAATGACGCAGGACCCATCTGGCATTATATCAGGATGTGCAGCTGGCTATTAATTACTGAAAACTCCTCTACAGCTCCGACGAAAGCATCCGCCAAAGATCTGATTCAGCAGATTCTTTTTTCTTCTTTCTTCTATAGTACCAACCAAAAAAAAAGAGTAAATAGTTCATACTTAGTAAGTTAGTCATGGATACTAAAATTGCCAACAACATGAATGCTGATTGCACTAATGGTTTCTATTCTTCTCCTGTATTGATTTTTAGTCTTGAAACAATGTAGTAGTTTCTCTTTTGAGTTTTCTTTCAAACTTTATGGCAGGAAGTAGCTTTTTTTTTTTCCTTAAGTGTTTACATACAGTGTAACAACGCATACAGTTTTGCACATTATCTTGGATTTTGTATTTTCATACATGTCCTATAGCGGTGAGGCTGCCACAGCTCCATACTGTCAGGTCCACTGTGCGTGCAGCATGAGTGTGCGTTCCCCATAGGCACACACGCGTGTAGGATACTGATAAACACGTGTATGGTCACGGCCACAGAGGTCAGCACAGACAGGAGCACTCAGCATTCAGCCGAACACAAACAGCACCACCATCCGCCTCCTGTTCCCCGCTCTGGAGGAGCAGGATTACGGTCCGTTAGTGGGACACATACACATTGTCAGTCCCTCAAGGAGCCGGAGTCAGGCGCCCCAGTAGCTGCATATCCAGTAGCTGGTCCCTGCTTTCATTTGTGTGAGTGTGTGTGGATCCGTTCGTGACCAGGCTTAGAGACCCACCCCACCCCACCCCACCCCATAGCTGGCCCTGCTGCCTCCCACGCAGACACACACGTGTGCAAATGGGCCTCTTGGTCAACCTCCAACCCCACAGCCTGGACCCCTGGTCCCTCTGGTAGCCGCCTTCTCGGGGTGCCTCCCTCCCAGCACATGGCTCCCAGGCCACTCAGCCTACTCACGGGCTGGTCTGGCTTGATGCTCGTTAGCGACCACACATGGACTTGCTCCAGTTGCTGTCACCCTGGCCACAGTTACAAGCGGTCTGACCCCAGCTGCCGGCACACACGCACGCAGAGCAGAGAGCCCCTCGCCCAGGAAGGGCATTAGAAGTGCAGTTGAATAAGAGGACAGGACAGACTGTGGGGATGCAGCGCAGGGCACAGCCCGACAAGGGAACCGACCAGCTCCTTTTAACCCCTTATCCTCTGTTTTCCCATGCTTGTTCCTCTCCAAACCACGCCGATCTCTCCCTTTCCCTGCTTTTGTTTCCTCCCCTGTACATCCCATGGTAAGTCCCATGCAGTCCCGAAGTGCTTTTGCCCGCCTTCCCAAAATGTGTCCCATGTCCCTTGGCAGCAGCCCCTGGGTCTGTAAGGTGTTGCGGGGAGCCTCTCCCATTGACTCACCATGGTGGGTGTCACCCCTAGCCTGGGGGGCTGAGGATTCCCAGGGAGGGGCCAGGCTGGGGCTCCCTTTCTCTGGCGGGGCTATTGAGGTTCCTTCTCCTGCCATCACGACACTTTAAGCGATGATGTTGGGGGATTTCATAGTTGTTTTATATACAATGACTCAGAAGTATATAACCTCACTGTGATAGATCTACTTTAAAAGCATGTATTAAGATAAAATTACATGAAAGGGTTACATTATTAAAAAAAAAAGGAAAGCATATTCTGAAAAAATAAAAATCTTTTATGGAAAAACACAGCAATAAGTACCTGAAGAATTGCCTCATAACTGTAACAGAAGATTAGTAGTAAGGAAGTGGCCCTACAAGCTAGGAAATGGGAAGAGAACTGCAAAATAGTTCTTTGGGTTGAGATTTCACTGAATGGTTTTAGTAAGAGTTTTATTGGAATGTTTTGGACGTTTTACAAGCTGTTGTTGCTGTATTATTGTTCACCTCATAAAAAAAGGGCTAAATGTCTTTCCAGCTTTGACAGGACCCTTGAACTGGCATTCACGGAGAGCTTGTCAGAGCAGACAAGCTCTGCAGTCCCACGCTGGACTTGTACATTTTGTAATGTATTTTTGCACACTTCTACAGGTCAGACATCCAAGGAATGCTAGCGGCTAAATGTAGTCTGACTTTACCAATCATTTAGTTGTTGAAATGAGCTGTCCTGAATAAATAACTGAGCCTGGGAATTTGAAAAATGAGGGCACTGTGGCTGGAGTTGAAGGCTGGGCAGAAGTATTTGTGAAGGGGGTTAGCATCAGAGGCAAGTAATTGGTTCACATAGCAGTATTTTTTCTGACCTCAAAAAGGAGGGAAGTCTCAGTCTGTAAGTTCTCCTTCAGAACATTTTGCAATTTGCCATGCCCTGATATTCTCATTTTTAGAGGAAAACGTAGACTGTGAAAAGTCTCTTGCTGATTGTAACTAAATACTGGGTTTAATATATTTATTTAACCACCGTAAAACTTTTACCAATCTGTTTATCAGAGCAAAAGTTTTTTGTTGCAAAAATTACATGAGATTGGATGTCCCATTTCCTAAAGAAGCTGGGAAGAGCGAGTTTCTCGTAAGCTGTTGGTAGTCTTCCTAGTCTGAAATACATTGAGAGGGCAAAATGGCCATATGCTTAGTTTATACAGACTGTGTTGCTACTTTGTTTTGTGTGTTCCCTTTTCAGCTCTTTTTTTTTTGTTTTCTTTTTGCAAGTGGCGAAACCTTGAACAGTAAAGGAGGGGAGAAAAGAGGAACTCCTCTAATTACATCTGTAGTTTATAGCAATGCCTTTATTTTGTGTAAAAAGACTACAGGCACATATTTTTATCAACAGTATTTCAGCCTTGAGGGATCAAAAATTAAAAAAAAATTCCAAAGTTTGTCTGTAAAACTGCTAGATTAAAAGAAAAAAAATCTTTGTATTTGCTGTTTGGTTGATGCTTGAGGCTTCCCAGTAGTGCAGATGAGATTCGTCATTCCGGGACAAAAGATTGTCGTATGTTCCAGCTGGTGAGTTGAGCTGAGCACCCGAGAAAGATGAGCTTGCTTCCCTGGCTACTGCCACCATGGAGTTGGGGGTAGCAAAGCTGCTGTTTAAAAGGGTCACCCTCCACAGCACTAGTCACCACTCGGCCTACGCAGGGCCGTCCTGCGACATACCGCTCTTTCTTACCCAAGTGGATGCAGCCCCACTAGCTCTGCATGGGGCTGTGTGAGAACGGAAAGGAGAGCTGCTGTTCAAGTAGCCTCTGCTTTCCAGGCAGCTGGTCCTCTTCCTCCCCAGCCTTGGGGGCTCCCCGCACCCCCAACCCAGATCCCCACTGTTACCCTTAGTGGCCTGCTGCAACAGGCAACTGCAGGTGTGAAGTTGGCTCGGCAATGCCTTGCATTTTCAAGTTTTCCCTAGAAAAACTGCAAATAGGCTGTAAAGATAAAAGTTGAGATTCTTGCACAGTTATTTTCTTAGCTGAAGTTTTAGAAAGAAATTTGAGGTCTTGTCAGGCTATGTAGTGATACAATGAACAAGGAAGTTCCTAGAGAACTCTGCAGAAATACTGCAGCCTTGTAGAAAAATGTGCTGATTAATGTTGCATTTCGTGTTGTATAAAGCTTCAAGGTAATGATAAATATGCATATTTGCACATCTGCATCTGTTTGTTAGAAAACTGGAACTACTGTTGGCAAGATACTTTCTGTTGAAATCTTTGTAATTGCCTATCCGCCGTTCTTGAACGAAAATTATTTTTAAAAATGGAAGGGTGAATTTTAAAAGTAAATTACATACTGAGACTAAGCACGAGGAAAGGGTTAGGTATCCAGCAGGTAAACGAGATTGCTGCAGAGTAACTTCAGGTAGAAGGCAAGAGCTTTGTGAATAGAAATAAAAAGACCGAATGGGAACACACAAATCTCTATTAAGGTAATTACCTTAACCGTACCTGCAGAACTTCAATATAACCATACAAATTTTCTAGAGAAAATGGCATTTTTTTGCATAAAATATTCAGAAACAGCATTAAAGGTCATAAATCTTGTAAATTATAGAGAGAGCATTGCATTGATTTTGAAAGGCTGTCTCTAAGACAAGAAAAAGATGGAAATAAAAATGCCCACTTTGTGAAGTAACTTTGGTGACAGAAGTATGCTCATGAAATAAATCCTAAAATTCAGAAACAAGAAGTCACTTCAGATTTTAACAACAATTAATGATAAAATTGACTTTAAAAAATGGTGTTTAAAATAACTAAGAGTCTGCTTTAATTCATTACATAAGAAAATCCCTGAAAGCAATCACTTTTGTTTTTAAAATAATCTGAGTAGATTACTTGTTTTGCATGGAAGTCACCTTTACACTGGAACAGAGGATAACTGACGTGGAGGTAGTTACCTAATAGCCCAAGAATGTGAGGTTTTGAAATGACAGCTGCAACCAGCCATGTAGGAAAAAGCATCTACAGTGCTGTTGCCTGAAAAGGCCCCATTTAGTTTCTCACAGAGTTTGTGTAGAAATGTTTTTCCTTACTTGGGAACAGCTGACATTTCAAGGCAGCCCTGGAAAAAAATTTAAATTACATTCATGGAAGAGAGGTTTTTTTTTACAGAGTTCATGAATTGTAAACCCCTGAAGTTCAGTTCTGCAGTTGTCTGCCTTCTGCTTTGACTCAGAAGGTTAAAGATCCTTATGCTTTCAATTATAAATAAAGTGGAATGGTATATGATTAGTGAAATTTTACAGCAAAATGCCTTACCAATTTCTAGTTATGATTTTATAATAGTAAACAATATCTTAAATTGTTCTTCAAAGATCTGAGGTAAAACCTGATCCTGCTGAGGCCAATGGCAACTTTCATTGACAGCCTGAAAGTGAGGATTTTAAGAAGGGTTTGTAAGAAAATCTTTAGGGATAAGAAGATGTGTTAAAAATATTCTGTGCTTTTAATCCCTTAGTAACATGCTGAAATTGGTCAGACCGGTGATTTCCTACACAGACCAAGTACGTGCAGGATGGACATTACAATGGTTCCACAGAGAAAGTGCCATATTTTGTGATAGTCTGTTTAGCAGGACTAGATATTCCTGCTCTTTTGTCTGGCTGAAGAACAATATGCAGGCTGCAAAGCAAATGTCCCTTTCTTGTGCTTTTTGTGCCTTTTATAATTTTAAGAATTCCATCATGGTCTTGCATCCTAAGTATCAACTAGAGTGACTGTGAGGCTTAGTGCTCTGCATAAACACTGGCCAGGCTTTATGCAGCAGGCAGGAATGTTCCCTGCAGGAAATAATGCCAAGGAAAACCACATGCAGGATGTCTGCTTGGGTTCTGTAGACTTTCTGTAGTCCTAGAATAAGTTGGTGCCAGGGAGGTTTCCTCATATTGTTCTATTATGTCTCGCAGACTTCTCTATTCTTAAATGAATTTATATTTCTTCTTAAATCAGCTGGAAAAGTATTTGGAATGGAACTATTCTCTTTCTCTGTATTTGTATTTTACTAGTGTAATTGTGTGTTAAAAACACCTTGTCTTATTGTTTTCTTCAGATTCTGCTCTCTTTTGAAAAATAATGGATTTTATGTAAATATAGCATATTCATCTAATTTATCCATACATATTCTAGGATTCTACTGCAGTCATAAAGAATTATATGTGACAATCTATGTTTGAAACCACATATTTGAGGGGGAAAAAAAACCTAAAAAAAAGAAAAATATTTATTTTGGGCATTGGGATTTAGGAAGTCATGTAAGCACATTCCAAATTAAGCACTGTGATTCACCTGTTTCTTATGATACTTCCTAGCTGCATTACTTTTTAGACTATACTTTCATCTTACAGCTTTACCAGAATGTCTTTGATCTTTACTTGAACCAGAGTTGCAAAGGTCAGATGAGTATTTTAAATAATTCTTCAGTTCTCTATTTCTACATAAAAAGAGGAAATGAAAATATGTTTTTCTCATATGTTTGTATTCTATGTATAGTTGAATCTGCCACATTTTTACATTCCTTCTCACTGTGTGATACTTTTTATTTTCTGGCTTTAATATATAATAATGAGTTTTGAAGTGGTATCCACATAATATTAGTAATAGATGAGAGAACTGACAGACTATCTATCCTCTTTGGTAAATTTAGGCCAAATGTAATAATATTGCCTGGTCAGTTTTTAAACAGTGCCAAAACACAAAAGTCAATGTACATGTCACAAAAATATACAATAAAGAAGAAAATCAGAGTGGTAAAAGGACAAGTCTTTTCATATACAGACTGTTAACACATCTAAAAAAGTTTTGGGCTTAAGATCTGTGACCTTTTTCTCAGCGTAATTTATTCTGGCCAGAGTGCTGTGCAGAACTGTTTAAGTGCCTAATGCCTATTGATTTTGATACAGGAAGTTGTGTACCTAAACTGGAGGGGAGAATCAAAATCTCTAGTGCCTTGCTTGGCAGTCAGTATTTTAATTTTCCATGAGAACAGTCTGAAGCAAGTCCAAAAAAAGGTATTAGTTTTCAGAAGCAGTCAAATGGAAATGAAAAATTAATTTACCTATCTGCTTCTCTTTTTTCCTCTCTATCTGATTGACTGCTGAATGTAAACCAAGACTATTTATGCTCACTAGGTTAGCTTATCTACTCTATAGATAAAATGTTGCACAGGTTTTTAGTAAGTCTGTATGCCGCTCTCTGTGCCACGACACACAGAAAATCTAAACTATTACTTGACTTCTGATATGCTATGCCTGCTCCCTACCATGCTGACCAATACTATGTCATTATCTTAATGTGTTTTCCTGGCTGTATTAATTCATCAGTGTCTGCCTATGTCTGTCTCTTCTCTTTAGAGTCTGAGGTCTTTGAGATAGGGATTTTGTCGTTGCTGTTCTGTTCAGCAGTTAGCAGAGCAGATTTATGGTCCCTAAAGTGTGCAGTAGTACAAAAAAATAACGGTGCTGGTAACAGTGGGAGGCCCTTGGGGATGCTGTCTAAGTGTTGAGGGTTGTCATTCTTAAATCTGAAAAAAACATACATTTCCCATTCCATAACTTCTGATTATCTGCATGATTTGCTTCATTTATCGTCCAATTTGCAGATGTTCCTTTAATATTTTAACATATCCATGTATTAGTCATAAATTAACTTTTATATTGCTTGCTGCAAAACAGTTTTGAAAGATGAATGGAATGGGTTTTATTATTTCTGCCAGAATGATAGGGATGAAGGTGTCCAAAGAGATTGTTATATAATAGTTTGATGCAGGATCACATATACCCAGACAACTTTATGAAGATTTTTATGTAACCTAACTGACCTGTCGTGTATAATATCCAGTGAAAAGGATAATGTATTCCAGGTTTTGACCATCATTATCTTTAAAATGGTATCTAGGCCAAATTGTCCTGCCTGAAAATTAAGCAAGCTTCTTGTCTAAGCTCAGAGGACATGGAGAATAATCAATTACTGTATATTTTACATTGGAGGAGCCACCAAAAGCTGTTGTCATTTTTTTCCTGGTCTTCCCTTGTTGAAATTAAACATGACCTTTCTTTATGGATGTTGGAAACATCTTTGCTTATTGGGACACTTTGCAATAATGCCCAAACAAGGTTATGCAAAGTGGACCTCACAGAACACAGGCTTTGTATAGATTTTCCAGTGTAAATTGTGGTGACACAAGTATATTGCTGTACACAGAGTTTTTGCGTGTTGGTGATGATCCATTGGCTCAAGGTGTTCGGGGGTTACTGTTCTGCACCTTTCTTCAAATTTGTGCCCCAAATTGGTATGTTGTTTAATCTGGAGGCTTTCCCAGTTTAGGTTAAAGAAAAAAAATTGCTGCCCATTTCTTGCAGATGATAATTCCTGCTGCTATCTGCAAAAGTGAAATTTTCCTGTTCTGCAACAGCATTGAGACTGCTGTTGGGCGAAACAGAGTTGTGATCCAATGTATCATTACATTAATTTCTTCTTTGGCATTAGTAGTTCTGTTTAATTCCCAAAAGTATTTTACTCAGTGCTTGTTTCTTAAATGCCCTTGATCTCAGTGTCCAGGTTATCAAGGTCACTTGCATGCTAGTCCACCTGTCTTAAATGTTTTCATCCCTTTTCCACGTATAAAATCAACTTTTTATCACTTCATGCTTTACTTCAAGTCACTAATGGAAACATCTGGCATGAGACAGTCTGAAGGACATCATGCAATATGTGGTTTTAGAACTTGATAGAAGTTCTTGACTATTTTTACTTTTGTCTACGATATCTGCTTCTGCCAAGTATTAATTGAACCTAGCCCAGGTATCCCTATGTCATTTCTGTGTACATCACATACAGCAGTGTCTAAAGTTTTGCGAAACTGAAGATAGATGAAGCCTATAGCATCCAGTTTCAACCTCTATCTAACCAGTTACTTTGTCAAAGAAAGTTATAATGGTCTGGCAAGATTTTAAGGTATTTTGGCTGGTTATTATCAGCTTATGCT
>JAVKLA010000074.1:62212790-62223481 GCA_034782735.1 Sagittarius serpentarius
GTAATTTAATAACCTTGTTTATGTCAACTGACAGTTCTGCTCACGTCACTCAACTATCTGATGTCAAAGGGCTTTGGTTTCTAAAACTGAATACCTGATAGTACCATCCAGGCTTTCCATGATGAACATTGTTTAGCAAACCATGTTGTTCTACTTCATAATCTTAATTTAAATTGTCAAGTTGGCCATGATTTTGAAATTTCGTTTGCTACATTTTTAGGTAGAAACATAGAGTTTATTATGTGGGATACTCAGAATCTATTGATTAAATGGACCATTATATTTTAATTTACATATTTCATTTCTGGGAGATTCTGGGATACTTTGATGCCCCCTTATAGCCAAATAGTGATTTGAGCTATTTGCTGATCAGCAAGTGCTAGGGTTTGCGTCTTTCAGGAGGTAGCGGAGGAGCGAGGCTAATGCAAGTTTTCCCAGAGAAGGAGAAAAATGTCTTGAAAAAATGCAAGTTTTCTAGGAAGAGCTGGAATGCAATGCAGTCACTTAGACTTCCTCCTCCTCTGCCCTCCCCATCAAATAAACCATAGCTTAAAGCCTCAGCAAATTGTACTGAACAAAAACAGGAAAGCACACCAAAAAAACCTGGTAGAGATTCACTTTGATTCACTATACACTAGAAGTGCAAGTATTCACACCATCAGATGAAGAGCCAAGGCAGGAGTGGATACTTCACAGATAAGGAAACTCAGGAGACCGCCAAACCGTTTCACAATTTCAGTATATTTCCTCAGGCTGGAGAGGGAGGAGGGCTTTTTAGTTTTGTAGGGAGGTGTGCCCATCCTGCTTTCTGGCAGATGAACGTTCTTCTAGTCCAATGCAAACAAAATATTTGTAAATCTTTATTATGTTTCCAGAACTCACAGACAAGCTCACCTCTTTTCTTTTTTTTTCTTTTTTTTTCTTTTTTTTCTCCTTTTTTTTTTCCTTTCTTTTTAAAGCCTTGAGTCTCTCTAAACTGAAGCACACCTCATTTCCTGAAATGCAGACAGGAATCATGTTTCCTGCTGCATTTAGCTTTGCTCAGGAAAATACCACTAGATGTGACTGTAAAAACTGAGTACTAATAGTAGCACAGTTACGCTTTAAAGCCTCCCAAGACCTCTGAAGAATGGATGGAGACAGAAGCCTTCTTCATGACCTCTAAATCCTGTCATGCATGGATGAAGAACAACTAAAGCACCTATCAAAATTTCCTGCACGTAACTCAGATGTATGAATAAGAACATGGTATATGACACTCAATCCTGCTAGATGCTAAACATTCACACCTCCCACTGACTTAATGACAGGTCCTCAGGACCACGTAGAAGATTCTCCAGAGGCAGCAGGACATGCCCTGATTGTCTGGCTGGTCATTAAGTCTTTTTTCACAATGGAAGATCTCTGAATAACTCAGAGTGAAAATCTGCTGAGTAAAACCTGTTTGTGGAGACAATTTTGCAGAGATTGTAAGCTCCAAAGTAAAATGGGTGTTACAGGGAAATTATACTGGCAATAATAGGCATTAAATTGAATAATCAGAGAATTAATAAGTTCATTAAATTATTGCAGTGTCAGAACTACAACTTTGTTTGCTTAGCTATGAAGATACACTTCCTGAGACAGAAATGATGAAACTTACATTTTCACATGGAAAACAAAAAAGGTTCTGTGTTGTTTTATGTGAGCTTCTTTTGTTCCTTCCTCTGCCTGCTTTCTGTTTTTCTTCTTTGGCTGCCATCTGGCATATTTCCCTGGACTAGAGGAATGGTCATGTGGCTGAAGCTACTGCCAATACTTCTGCAGCCAGCTGCTTACGGCATTTGTACATAAGGAGGCAGATTCCCTCCTGCCAGATAATTGTACTCCAAGACACTGAACTCTGGGGAGCTGGACTGGAAAGTGGAATCTCTCTCTCAAACAGCAATTTTCAGGAATCCTTTCCCTAAGGGGATTTCTTAATGATGGCAAAGCTTTCTTAGCTAGCAGAGTGTCATATTCTAGTATTTTTGTTATTATAAGCCTTGTAATGAAATGGGACTAGAAACCAGATTAAAGTTTATTATTTTATTTATTAGGGATTAGAGTCACAGCACACTGAAACTAGTTTGGTTCTTTTTGACTAGTCATTTAACATTGTCTGGGAAATAAAATATTTGAATGCGTAAGTCTGGACTTTTCTAGTGAACCTGATGAGTCACACAGTTGATTTCATATTCAGCTCAGAAATTCTGTAATTCAGAGTATGCCATGCCACCATTAAAATGATGTTTTGAGTCTCACTCAGACTTATTTTAGACAAATCTGCATGCCAAAATATCATTATACACAATTCAGACATTTGGTTATGTTAATTTAAAATCTTGGGAAAAGTGGCAAAATAGCAAGGCATATTGCTAGTCATTTTAAGTAGCAGTAGGAAAGCAGGTGCAAGTGAATCGTACTTGATTCTTGGTGTTGCTGCAGACTTATGTCCTTGACAAAACTTCCTAGAGAGTCCCTGATAATGACTAAATATAGAGTCTCTACACCATTTCCTAAAACCTCAGAAAGTCAAGCCCCAGTCCATAGGTCCTCAACAGCAGGAAAAAAAAAACAGAAGACAAATAACATGTTCAAAAGTTTCAGCTTTTCTAAAATTTCTCAGACGTAACTGATTCTCACACAGACAGGTTTAGTGAGTATCACAGTGGGACGTTGAGTGTGTCAATGTTTCTTCTTGCTGCTTTGGACCAGCGTTACTTGAGGGCTTATTCTGTGGGATTTTGTTGCTCTTGCTACTGCCTTGGAAGTCATTTAGCTGGTGTGAAATAAACAGAAAACTGAAGCACATCTATAGGTATTTTATCAACAAGTTTTTTCCAATTTATGCTTAAGTAAATTCTAACAGCCTAAGCCAGAACTGTATGAATAACCATCAGGAAATGTTCATTTATACACAGTGAAGTAAATTATGATGACTAGTGTTGCTACGGTTTACAATAAATAAATGGCTGGGCTTTGGTGTTTGTGGCTGAAACAATCCCCACAAAAAGCTAGCCTTCCAGATCAGGCTGGGAGCAGCCACTAGCACCCCTTAGGATGCAGAAAAAGATTACACTAACCAGAAACACCAGGAAATACTCAGTTTGATTTACAAATTTTAGATGACCGTGGATATTTATGTTAATGTCAGGACCATCTGACTTGCAATTCCCTGATGTATAACAAATGCAAGGAGCACTATAAATAGATCTATCATTCAATCTGATACCGAATACATCAGGAACAAGCTGACGCTAGTTCAGCATGTACCATGTCAAAATGTTGTAATTCATTTCTAGATACTGCATTAAACAAGAAGAAAAGTGGTATGGGGGTAACCTACCAATGTTTATTTTATACCACAGTAGAATATGTTTATGTCCATTGTGGATCTGAACAGATTTTTTTTTTTAATTACAAAGGAAATCGAAAAGCTGGAATTTCTTATTGGAACTAGTAAATACAATTTATTTCTGAGCCCCAGAGGCCACTAATATCTACAGGTCACTTCGTGTTTCAGTTGTCTGTGAAAGCTCTATGTAAGTGTTAATTGAAAACTACTTTAATATGCTAAAAGGTAATTTAAGGCTTTAATGCGCCTTTCTTCATGAGGCAAAAAAAAGGCGGGGGTGGGGGGGGAAGAGAGACTCCTCCAGAGCTACTAGAAGGGTCCGGCACACACACACCAGTCTGCTGTCCTTAGCCTTAGGGGCGTTGTTAGATTTCATCACAGGGGTGGTCCTGACAGCTAATCCAGCTTCTGGTCTGTGACAGCAGCCAGCAGCAAACCTTTGAGAGAGAACAGTAAGAAATTTGGTGGATACAGTATAATCTTCCTTGAGGAAGAATTCCCTCAACATCTTTGGTAGTTCCCTAGGTGTAACTACTCCAGAACTGTCCTTACTGTGTGTATTGCTTACTCTAACAAGTCTGGGTATTTTATTTATTTATGCTAAATTTTTATCATTTTTTAATAAAAAAGTTGCTGAACTTCTGGCTTCGGCAGTATCTTTTGACACTCACTTCCACAAGTGAACTCTCTGCCATATGCAGGCATTTCTTCATTCTGTTGTCATCCAATGCCTTGGAACATTTTAAGTAGTATTGTGACATTATGTTGCTAAAGGGTTAGTTGTTGGTTTGTATATTTGTATACTGCTCTTGCTCATCAGCTTTCTAACTAATCTGTATTTTCAGTACCTCTTTTCACATGGAAAAATTTTGTGTCCACATTGTTCATGTTCCAGATCTCTTAACCCCTCCTTCTATTGCAATGCTTCTTCTCATGCAGAGTGACTAGAAGTAAACTCAGAGCTTCTGATAAGGGCACATAGTCTAGTTGAATTATAATATTCCTGCTCTCATGGAAATACATTTTTAATAACTTTTCCATTATAACATCTCCATTATTACCCTCTATCTCATTTCTGATGTACTTTAACAGGTTTGCTGATTAACTAATTCTGAGTCATGAGCAATAACCTCCCATTCTATTAAATACCTGGTAGTGTCTGTACCGGCCAGACTACATATTCTGTGTTTTTAACCCTGTTGGAATAGTCTTAACTTCCATTACTATGTACTTTTCCTCTTGTTCCGTGTCTGCCCATTCTCTTCCCTCATAGAGATGTTTACAAGGACAAACTATTGAATGAAGGCAACAGAGATCATTGCAGGAGGTAGAATTTCAGTCTCACTGAAAGTTTTGCATTTCTAAAAGAAAAAATATCCCTTGTGATGAATAGCCAGTTTTATTATGAGAAGAACATTTTTTTAAGGTAATGAAATATAAAATATAAAATGTGATTTATGTTTTTTATAGCCTCTCTTCTTTAGTATTCCTGACTTGCTGGGAGGTTAGAAAGTCCTTCAGGCAAGCTGCCAGAATCTGGGCAACCACAGAAATTGTGGGTCTCAGCAGTAGAAGGAGACAGATGCTTCCCATCAACATACTGATACAGTTGGTCATTATATATTGTATATTATATACACAGTATGAACACACACATGCATGTGTGGGTGTATATATATCCTATGTTAAAGTGAGCACACTATCAGAAGTTTGCCAGGAAGGAGCTGAATACGCAGTACTTATTTTATTGTTTGTCCACATGAACTCAGCTTTC
The DNA here is from genome assembly GCA_034782735.1 of Sagittarius serpentarius. Classification (NCBI taxonomy): domain Eukaryota; kingdom Metazoa; phylum Chordata; class Aves; order Accipitriformes; family Sagittariidae; genus Sagittarius; species Sagittarius serpentarius. The sequence goes on from JAVKLA010000074.1 coordinate 62,217,941, forward strand.
CTTTATTTATTTTACCTTCACAACATTTCCAGTCAATACTTGGCTCTTTAGTGTCTTAGCTTTCACAGGCTTTGGTACAAATTTCTGTTGAAGTTGTAAAATCAAAATGACACAGCAGAACAAACAATAGCAAAGCCCTAGAATTTCTGTCATCTCTCCCAAGCTAAACTTATGTTAACACTAGCTGAAGTTACTTAGCTAGTGAAGAAACCTAAAATGGAAGAAAGCACAACTACTCAAATGCGATATAATTGCCTCCAGATGGAGAATGGGAGGCCTCATATTTTCTTGGTTGTAACAGATGTAGGTGAAACAAAAAGCCAAATATAAAAAAAAAAAACAACAAAAAAACCCTCCAGCTTGAGCTATGTGTGTATTACTCTAATATACCCTATGAGTTACCCTGTGAATCCAACTTAATCCGCAGTTGCTGGGAAGCGAGCCATACCAGATATTTCAGTGTCCTCATGACATTTCATCTGGAGGCGCCTTTTCCTTCCCCAGGCTCTTCCCAGACACGACTACGCACCGGCAGCCCTTGTTACAAGCTGCTACAGAAGTACTAGCACCAAAGAAAAGCACTTGGGCCGGCTGACACTTTTCAATGACTTTCTTTCCACTTGCTTCGTCAGGAATTATATTTGGCACACATCAGATCTGCTGTGAGAAGCCTCTCACTGGCAGAGAAAACACAGGGAGTTCATGCCTCAAGGGAAAGTTTGCCAGTTTTTTAAATGGTGAATTCTCTGCTTGTGTATATGACCATTTTAGGTGTACAGAACACAAGAAGGATGGATGGATGGCTGAAGCTTTCATCCCTTCCAAAGCGGAATGCATGCCTAGGGAACAGTACATCAGGGTTGGTTGTTTTGTTTTGTGGTTAGGTTTTTTGTTTTTTTCAAATTAGAAATGCTCAAGTCTCTTCTGTTCAATTTAAAGTTCTGTTTTTGTTCTGATAAACTGAAATGTGGCAATACACGGAACTCAAAATTGCCAATTAAAATATTGGAGATGGAGCAGGATTTGCTGCTCAGACAGCTCTGGTGTAAGGCAGAAGCTCCATGTAGCCCTATGCAAATGATGCAGTTTTTTACCTTAATTCACATGACGCTAATAGGTGTAGATATTTTTTTATGCTTATTTGGTTTTCCTAAGTGTGTGAAACGTGTTTCAACTTCTAGGTAACCGTCCAATTGCATAATTTTTCCTTGCTTTTTGCTCCTCTTACTCATAAAATAAAAAGAAAATGGAAATATGCTCATGCAAACATTAAATGGGAAAAGCAGAGAAGTCAGCTGTTTTAAGCAACAAAGTACATCTGTTTTATATCATGCTTTGGAAGCCAAGCCAAATGTTTCAACATCATTTGCACTCCATTGAACCAGTGACTGAACAGTCAGAAAATTGATAATTTGAAAACTGGAGTATGTCTGTAAAACAATAGAATTAAAATCCACTGAGTTAGGCTTTTACTGGAGCAAAGGAGAAAATTAAGTTGCTTCTAAACATTGTATAAGGAAAACACTCCCGTGAATTTGCTGTGAGATATCTAGAAGTGATGGGTTCCTGAACAGAAGCATCTGAGAATCAGGAATAAATTTACATTATAATAACATGCGTGGTTAATCATGTCAGCCTTCTGAAACAAAATACTGATTTTTGCAGATATTTTTCTATTTCAGATAGAAAAAAAAAAGACATTAATGTAATTTTTTAACATTAATCTCAGAATCCAGATTATTTCCTTAATGAGGGAATCATGCAGTCTTAATGAGCGTGGAAGTTGGAAACTGTATTTGTTCCATGCTTCCTCTTGGCCACAGTCTCTGTTTAAGCTCTCTCCCACATGACACAGTACAGTGTATGTTGGAACATGGCATATTTTGCGGCTTATCCAAATTTGGCATAAAAATATATAGAGGTCTGTTTTCTGATAAACTCTGCTCAGGATCATAGAAAACAGAAGGAATTCTAGCCAGAGTGGTTTTATAGTGCAAATATGAGCACATTTTAATGCCAAAATAATACTTATTGTTTATATATAAGAATATAAATAACACAGATGGTATACTAACTTATACTTGGGGCCAATAGCAAAGTGTAGTGTGTTCTCATTAAAAATCGGTTTCAAGATACAGACAAAATTTCATTTTCACATGCAGAGAAACAGATACTTCTGATCCACCAAGAGCTTAACTTTTGCTGTCACAGATCTTCCTGCTTGGCTATCCCTACTAGCATATCATAAAAGATAGAAAATTTTGATTATGCTGTGCATACACTGTGAATAAAAGAGCCCAGGAATCCTTCCAGCTTGTGAACTGCAACTAGCCGGCATGACAAGGCTAGCGTCCATAATGCTAACCTCTCCTGCTCCCCAGAGCAGAATGTGGGGGGACAAAATGCTCATCTGGAGAGGTCCTTGGCCCACTCCTCCTTTCTACTGGACTATACTATATTCTGCTTTATTATATTACAGCACTGTCAACTCCAGCTGTTTTTAATTATGTCTTGGAGAATCACAAGAGTTTGTTTAAAAAGTCTTTTTCTTCTTTGTCCTCACATGGTTAGACCTGAGAGGGTTTCCCAAAACCAGAAAAGCCAGGAGCTTTCTTAAGATGCAGTTTGAGGTTTTCATCTAATACCTGGACTGTAGGAGCTTTAAGGAAAATACCTTAGTCTGTGAGACTGGAAATAACGTTTCAGAGGTTGGCAAGGCAGGATAATGCAGCTTTGACAGTCACACCCTGGAAACTTTATTTATCTAAAATTCTGCTTTTCACAGCACAGAGACTGGAAGTATGACCCGCTGCTCCTCAGGATGCCCCATTCTTTCTTCTGGAGTTCAAAGTAGAGAGTTGTTATGTGTTAGTATAAGGAATTCACCGAGGCTGCTGTTAGCATGCTAAACTCTCTTCCCTGATAATCTTTTGAGATACAGATTTCCCAGCTGTATAATGGGACTGGTTTAAGATGTTAAGAAAGCAGCAGACGATCTTGGAAAAGTTGTGCTCTCTCTTTCCACTGAGAGAGAGATTTGCTAAATTTGCAATCTCTTCACCCTTTCAAAGGAACAGTTGTTCTTCAACCAAGAAAATATTTCATAATTTGGACCATTCATTTTTAATTAATTCATCATTTTGATTATAGTTTATAATAGCTAATATAAGTTTAAACGAAGGATGATAGAAAGTAGTTAGAGAAAGTCAGTGAAAGATATTACAGTGCAGAACTGTCTGATGGAGCTGCAGTTTGCCAACTTCTTAACTTTGATAAAGAGAAAGAAATGGATGTTAATACCAATTTATTGTAAATATTATCTCATATGATACTTCTAAATGGTTTAGATAACATTTCATTTTGGTACAATATTTTTTTGGTCCTGGAACATTTAATTCACCGTTAAATGTCATACACTCTGTTACTATAAAAGGATAAGAGTAAAACTGCTTCCAAGTACACACTGCTTCAATAAGACGTGAGCTTGTTCATGCCAGCTCTTCGGGTTTACAGACAAAGTCACTTCCCTCAAAATAGCTGCTTTAGGAGTTATGGTAGTAATGTAAAGCAGTTTGTGGTAACAATGTAAAGCATTCTTAGGCATCTGCATTTGAAGTCCTACAGCTCTTATCCTAGCTGGTGCAGCATCATCATTTTTGTGTTTATACTGGATAGCTTAGTAAAGTGAAGTATGAGTATACTGTTAGAAAGACATTACAGCTCTACATACTTAAGGAAAGGGATTTTTTTCTTCAATAAATTTTACATCTGTAGTTTAGGAACACTTTTATATTCAGTATTTTTATGTATAACCTAGATTTTTCATTATAGCTGTTATCTGTTCCTATTCCTCAACTGAAGTCATTGCAGAATTTCTGCTGTGTTTTTGGAATTTATTTCAAATTGCCTGCTTTAGTTACCTTCTTTCTGTTTGTTGTGTCACTAAGTGTATGTAATAGCACTACAATTTGATTTACCATTAGTAGAGTAACACTTTGTTCATACCACATTTATGGAAAAATCTTTTATTTTCGTACTTGGAAGGAAGATAAAGAAATGTCTTTATTTTGTGTATTTCTAATAATCTAGTGATTTGCTTAGGCTTTTTCAATATCTTCTTAAGTTAAAATTCAAAACAGTCTGATATTATTTTTCATCTAAAAATGTTGGGTTGCACAGTAACCTTGTAATATTTGTGGCCCGAGAGATGCAAATTAAGAAATGGGTAATTGTAAAAAATTCGGAGAAGCCACAGAATTAACTATTACAGCTTTAACATCCAGCTTTAATTTGGCTACATGACAGAAAAATATGGGGCAAAGAGTGGAAAAGAGAGAAGAAAGAGCTGTTGGTGGGGGGGAAGCATGCAGATGAAAGGTGTGGTGTACTACAGTGATACAACCACTGTCTGAGCAATCAGTAGCAAAATCTGCGTCATACTGCTACAGCTCACTTCTTCTATTTCTCCCTTTTGCAGGGCTAAAATTGTTTCCCAGCTGCCTAGAGCCTTTTTATCTCTAATACCTGTCTTTGACAAAATAAGGTTTGCAGCTCCTTAGGAACAGGAGTTCCTGGAGGTGACTGTCTGCCCCACTGAGTTACCTTCATGGAAACACCTTACTGAGTTTGAGAAATCCAGATATACCTTCCCCTTCCCCAAATATAAATTAACCTATTATAATTATTTATATAATAAATAACCAATAATTTGTGTAATGGGCAGGCATAGGTCAGACCCATCCCAAGTTGCCAGTAACAAGCAGCACCTTGATGCAGATTTAGATTAGAGTGATGTAACAACTTCATTACATTTTTCAAGGCGACATTTTATGGCAAATCCCTAGCTGTTTTGTAGGCAAACATGGCAGGCCAGTGGTGCTGCCATGCAGAAAGTTCCTCTTCTGGGCCTCAGACCATGTTCATAAAATGTTTACGTTGTTGCTTATCAGCTCTATATCTCTCACAGCCACTGTAACTGCAGAAGAATTTATTTAATTTCTTTTTCAAAGCAACACTACCATGGTGAATTTAGTATCAGACAAAAAATTCTGTTTGTGGTTCTTGTTGACTGATACTCAGAATTATAAACTACATGTTAATGCCTCTGTCAATTAATTTTAATAAAAAATATGTCAAAAAACTCAAAGGCTTTCTAAAGCAGACCTTTTTAATGAAAGAAATACCATTTAAGTAATGCTACTGGAAACTTAATTTACAAACTCAGCTGCCTTACTATCCAGGTCACCAAAGTGGCATGCAAGTGCTGACATTTCCTGGAATATCAACTCATAGGACCAAAACAGCATTCCCGCTCCGCATGTGCCCTTAGGTCTGTACACTTTAAAGCAGTAGACACTTTAAACCAGTACTACTTGAGGTCCTCCCTCTTTGAACCACTGCAAAGTGATGTAGTCAATGCTGTAAAATTTAGGTCATGTAAAATATCACCTTGAAACCTTGCATTTAATCTTCAGTCCTTCTGAGATGGTATGGAAAGTTACTTTTTGCTGGAGAGGAAGTCAAGAGTTTTTGTTGTTGCTG
>JAVKLA010000074.1:62251417-62262061 GCA_034782735.1 Sagittarius serpentarius
AAGGATTTTTTCAAAATGATCATTGTTATGAAGCCAAGATCCCGATCTACCAGCTCCTTAAGGACCACCGACACAATGTGGTAATGTGTTTGGTTTGTTTCTTTCAAGCTCCCTTTCCTATTATGCCACACAGACACGTCCCAAGAAAGTCACAGGTTTAATTTTGACTTGGTAGATTTTGCATGGTTATTGAAGATGTTCAGCTGCTGAGTTTCACAATTAATAGTAAGAAACAAAATTATTTAGCGTTTTCTTGTACTATACTGTGTGTAGCGTTTTTTTAATGACAACCCATTGCATACTTTTTTTTAACCCATTACATACAATTTTCTCATTCAGTAGACAGGTTCAGTCCTTCACCTACAGGTACCTTCTGAAAACCTTCAGTAGATTTATTTCAGGAACAAAGTTATAATATAAAGCTCCCAGTTCTGGAGGCTGGAGGGTAAAATGAAGCTACAGTTTGTGTGAGCTATTTTGGGATACTTACATATCGTTTTGCTGCATAAATAGACTGACTGGTAGAGATAAGTGTCCTGGGAGGAGACAGACTTTATAGTAGCATGTGTGAGACTGCTGTGTTATGCTTCATGCGTTTCCCCTCCTCTCAGAGGCTCAGAGGAGTAGAAGCAGCCTGTAATAGTGATCTGTGTGTATGATTTTCTTGCAGATTTTTTCGGTTAGAAATCAGCAAAGTTCTTTCTTGTGGTTAATTATTTTCTCTTGTGAGAACTTTATGCTTTATATAGCATAATAGGCACTGAAAGGACAGGTTTCTATCAGGTATGTGAAATAAATTCCCTCTTCTCCTTTAATGTCTCCCACATTTTTTTCCTCTCTCTGTGTTTTTAATAAAACCACCATCATTTTAATAGACACATAATAGACTAATTGTTCAGGGCTATATTTAACTGATATAAAATGACATGTTTTAAAATATAGCCTTTGTTTAGAAATAAATGCCTGATGTGTTACTGTGGGATAGACTAGTAACTAAATAAATTTATTTGTGAGGAAATATATCAAGTTAATTGAACATTAGCCTATTGAAAAGTTTGTGTTTCAAATAGTCTTTGTTCCGAGTTAAAGCCATGTCAGTACTACCATTAAAGTTAGGCATTTTTTCCAGTTATCCTTTACTAAAACCATATTGTGGTGAAAGAAAATGGAATAACTACACTACTCAAGCTAAAGAGTAGTCCGAGTTGCTCTCAGAAACTAAGGGAGAGTTTTGGTGAAATAACTGCAGTAAGTAGTGGCTCTATATATTTATTAAAATGTAATAAAGTAAAACCATGTCGGTGAACTATAAATTGCTAAAGTGTTACACTCTGCAGCGTGTCTCCAAGGTACTGAGCTAAAACATACATACCTTAATCATTACGTACAACTGTGCAAATAAATCAATATCTTTCTGATTAATTCTTCGTCCTTTCAATTGTTTCTTTTTTGACTGCTTCCACTGATTCTTGCAGGAACAAACCAAAAACGTTTCAATGAAAAAAATCCTCGTAGCTGGTAGGTGCAGGCTGATTTGACCACCAAGTATTCTGTCTAAAAGACCTGCCTGCCTTTTGTTGCTGATGCCTTTAGTTAAAACGTTGATCTGGTGGGTGAGAATACCTGTCCTGCTAATTGTGAACTGGGAGTCCTCTGCTGCCCTGCCATTTGGAAACGCGACCTGAGCTCGGAGGTGGCTCTCCAGGAGGTCCTTGGAGGCTGACTAGGCAAGGTATACGGTGTTCTCTGGTGGCGTGGAGTGAAGCCAGGCAAGCCCTGTCCCAGCCAGAGACCAGAGGGAAACTGGAGAGCTGAGGGGGGAGAGAAGGGGAGGGAGCTGCCAGCCGCCCCTCACCGAGCTGAGCCTCTGGGCGCCTCCCGGGACGGGCCAGCCCACCCTACCCACACCACCCAACCAAGGAACCTTCACGGCGGGCCTGAGCAGGGCCAGTTTGCAAATCACCTGCCGGACTTCAGCTTGTGTTCTTATCACCAGACTCAGGAGTCTGTGGGTTTGTCCCTGTGGGTCAGCGCCGCTCCCCGCGGTTCTGTGGGCAGAACAGCAACACGGCGGTATTAAACAGCACTAAAATGCTTAGGGAGAAGTAATGTGATGAAGTCAGGAGTGCTGATGGGCAATCAGGCCAGGAGACAGGGAGAGCTACAGCATGTGATTGTCCTTTCTTTATCTGTTAACATAGCAATCCTGCTGCCTGTTGGAGGAGTGAGGGTGTCTGGGGGGAAGAGGACGGGAGAATGTGAGACGAAAAGCCTCAGGAGGGTTTGTGAGCCCCGGGAGCACAGGGACGCGAGTGACAGGGTTGTACTGAAGTATGGATATCCCTCTTGCAAGGTTTTGGGAGAAATGGTCCCAGGATATCCTTGTACTGAAGTTTCCCATGTGAACCAAGTTCCCATGAAGAACAGAAACTAGGCTCCCAACACACGGAGAGCAGTGACAGGATGGAAGAGACCTAGAGACAAGGCAGAGAAACCTCTGCTCTTGGTTCCCTGAAATCACACTCAACCCCCGTCCAAAAGATGCAATAACTTCAGGGTATGTGGTGAAAGCATGATATTCTTTTCCGTATCAATATTACGAAGCATCCAAAGGGTATCACCCGCTGGTAGCGTGCAGAAGTGCACTAGCTGGATTTGAGGAGGTGCAAGTGAGGCCAGGCTCTGCTGATGCTTCTCCTTGCAAAGTCGGCTCAGTCAGGGCTGGCTGCTGCTTAGCATGACAGTATGGTCTGTAGGCAAACCTCCTCTTTCTGATGCACCTTGGAAAATTTCTCCCGACATTATAGTGACTGAAGTAAAAGCAGATGGTTGGTATTTATGCAAAATAAGAAGGTGATTTATTTAAGGATTATTACCTGTTACGTTAATGCTGCTCAATTCTGCCACTCATTCCTAACTTCAGGATGTGATTGTGAAGTGTGGTTGTGAATCAGAACGTTTGGACGAATTTTGGAAGTTTAAGTGAGGAACTGATGGCAAGTCAAGCAAGCAGCCTGGGCTGCTGGACAACAGTTTAACAGCTGGAAAAGGTGCAACTAATCAGATTTTAAAACTTCTTTTTCATGATACAGATAATTAGCCCGAAGAACTAATAAGCTTCAGGAGTACTGTCAGCTTTCTGCCACAATTCTTTCTGCGTGGTGTGTCTGGAGTTGATAGTTATCTGTTTACTTTGTGGGTTGGCCTTCCTCTTTATTTTTTTAACGTATGCCAATTCAGGCTTTCCTGGTTTTTGGAACTTAGGGTTGGCTGATCTGCAAAGGGCATATCCCAGTCTCCCCAGTGCCCCTGAGAGCAGAGGCCTTCAATGATGCAGTCTGTGGTATTCTGTAGAACACTGCATCTGTTCTTATTTAACTCCAGAAGTGGGTGATACTGCTTGTCTACAATAGCATGAAGTTTGGTAGATTGGAAATTGTTGAAGGATATTGTCAGGTATGACTTTCTCAGTCTATAACATATTTATAGATAAGTGGAACACAACTGATCTATTGGATGAACTTTTCATGACCGTACCCTTAATATGTAGATCACAACTGGGATGCTAACTAAAAGGTTTGCTGAATGGAGACAAGAAAATGCTTGTGGCCTGACATCAGTGGATAGTAGTGTTTCTGGGGCAGAAGAGGCAGGAGAGAAGAATGAGATGAGAACAAGCTGTGCTAACCTGAGGTAGCTGCCCTGGCTTCCTGACTTAAAGGTACACAAAGTAGAACTCTACCATGAGCAAGACCCAATCTTTTGGTACCCACATCTGGCAGGAGGCAGCTGTGGCTACATCACATTGCCTAGAGACTGGCCATACCAAAACATCAGTTCCTTGGCTAATCACTTGGTGCTAGCAAGCCTATTGCCAGTATAAAGATGATGAATATACACAATAAATGCTATTGAATGGGTTGTATACTTCTAGGTTATTGGCGTCAGACCTGTATTTGATGTAACTACTGACTTTCAGATTGGAAATCCCAGCGCTGGGGAGATCAAGAGCAAAAACAGGGTATTCCTTGAAGAAGTCTTTGTCTTCAAGGCAAAGAACAGTTTGTAAATGCAACTGTGCATAGTATTAACAGCATTCGTACCACTTGGCTGTTGAAGAGTTAAGGTTTTTTATTCCTGTACTGGATGAATCTTTTTTCCTCTCCAGTATTACAATTGATTGTGGGAGTCAAGTGCCTGTTGTCGCTGACAATGTTACCTGTACCCTGTTGCCATAGCTTATGAAACTACTCTTGAACAAAGACGGTTGGGAACTCACTTAATTTTCAATTACACTTTTAGTAGTTGAAGATGCTGAATATCATCCACTGTGAAAGTTGAATGCAAGCTGCATAGTGTCCAAACTCATGGGGACACAGAACTGGGCTATTTCTGAATGCTGAACATAGCCTGCAAGCTAGAGATGACCTTTCCTGCATGACGTCTGACTTTGATGGAAGTCATAGGTGACTTTCTTTAGCAAAATAGGCTTTCATAAGCAGTATGGGCCTCAAATCATGATGACTATAGAAAATCGAGGTGGGATATGTGCTTTTATTTATTCTGCCAGTGTCGGTGCTAATGAGGAAGCCTGCACAATCAGCATCAGACTGTTTTCCAGAGTGTGGTATGTTAAACAGTGTGATTTTTACAAAATGAAACAGGAACAAATTCTATTTTCTCTCATGAATTAAGGGTTGAGTTTAAGGTGATCAAGTATTCTATTTTCTAACAATATAAGACATGTCCTACTGGGCCTGACCAATGGTCTACCTAACTTAGTATTCTGTCTTCACCTGCAGGAACAGGAGAACATGAAAACCTGTCCAATTTTCTGCAGTCCATTCCCATCATATATTTCCCAGCATCTACTGGTGCTGTATTAGGGATGTTACAGGGTTCACCCTTGCCTGTTCCTTTAGAGTCCATCTAAGGACCTGTTGTCCATGGATTTGTCTAATCTTTTCTTTGAATTTGCTGATACTGTCTTCCCCCACAACTCTCTGACAACCTTTCTGACTAGTGCCCTATTGGTTTCAACAAGTGTCCTTCAGTTCTGTCATTGTGGCATTTGGTGAAAGATTCTGCATTCACTTTATCCACCAACTTCATGATTTTGTAAAGCTCGGTCATAACCTTTTCAGTCTTTTGCTGTAGAAACTGAAGAGTTGTAGCTGCCTTAGATTTTGCTGAAAAGCCTGCTGCCCCATCCCTTGATCATTTTAGCTGCCATTCATTATATTTCCTCAAACAGCACTGTGTCCTTGAAATATACAGCCCAGACAGCATGCATTACTCAAGATGTGAACACACCAAGGTTTTTACACAGTAGTAAAATTATGCCTGCTTTTTTTCTCAGTACATTTGTTGATGATGGCCAGTATGCTGTTGGCTTTTTTGACTGCCATTTCAAGTTGGGTCAGTGATTTTAGAGAATTTTTACTCTTTTTTTGTTGCCAATACAATCTTTTGGCATGGTCTCATCTCTGCTTTTTTTCTAGAGCAGATTAGACTTGCCAACATAAAATCCAATTACTTTAACATGAATGTGATAGGAACTGCTGTCTTGAAATAATAAATGTTTTTTTAAACAAACAAAAATATTGCAAACCATGCCAAACAGAACAAAGGGCAAAGTTTGACTCCAGCAAAGAAAGGGCACTTCCTCAGAGACATTCTCTTTTAAGCTGCATCCAGAAAAACATATGTAATACTCTTTCCCCACCGCATGCCAGCACATGATGTAGTTCTCTGCCACTCTCTTTAGTGGACAAACAATCCACTCTCAATTTTCCTGAAGATACAATCTTGCCTTTACAGCACAGTTTGTTCTCACACCTTCTCCCTGTGCACATCTGTAGATTGTCAGGTCACGGACAAAGCTCCATTCAAATGTGACTGGACCATGAGGCCAGTGGAGATGAGGCACTGCTGTGTCTATCCCTAGCATCATGTCGTGGAGAGGGCAGCAAGCTTTGTGGGGAGCTCACTTGGCAGCTCAGCCTGAATGACCAAATGCCCATTTACAGCTGGTTCAGCTGAGGATAGGAGGCAGCCCAAATCTGGATCAATGTTGAGATGCCTTGTTAGAAGTTCTCTCCCTTTTATTCCCTTCCATTACACCATGGTAGAAACAGTTGGTTGCATATTTTTTCCAAGAAGAGGGGCACCTTTCTTCCAGCAGTATTTCCTGACAAACACAATTACAGTGTAAGGCGTAACAGACAGGATTCGGCTCACCTAAAGCTAGATGTCTGCCATACCTGAACTAGTAACCTCATGCTCTCAGTGGAAAGAAATACTTGCTTTCAGGGTGTGACTTCCATCATGTGTTTTAGATGTCTGCCTCAGGAAATGTACTCTTGTTGTCCCTGATTCTATCAACAAAAGCTCCACCGTATATAAATAATACATACAAATGGAATCTAACTTGCATATGGGCACCTGCAGTGTGCACATTTAACCAGATTAATTCTTTATAATGCAACTACCTTAGCTTATGCTGAATACATACTTTAATATTTAGTAGTTGTAGCATTATTTTATAATATAAGGAGAGTATTCATATAAAACAAGGGAAGTCCAGTAAGGAATGTAATATTTTGGAACACAGCAGCAAGAACAAACCAACTACTTAGGCTGAAATTAATATTGAAAGGAACTTGTCCTCAAAGTGTGGTCAGTTCACACCCATGAAGTCACTAAGCAGTGGTGTCATCATTCTAATGGCAGCACAAATGACTCAAGCTCATTACTGGGATTCCCGTCAGATTTCAGCTATGGTGGGTTTTAATACAGACTAATATGCACTAGAGCATGTTTCTTAAGTCACATTACAAAACACATAAGTAGATTTCTGAACTCCTTTATTTGTTGACATTGGTGATGCTGTGACGATGTGTGTGTGTATGACTTAGAGGTGCAGAACATGGCTATTATATGATATGATCTTTCAAATATTTTTTCTTTCATCAAAAATTATGAAACATTTTCAAACCTGTTATGTATAAAAAGACAGAACAGTGCACAGCTCTAAAAGCTAAATGGCAGAAACTGATTTTGCTCATCTGACCTCAATTTCGAGGATTCAAGAAACACAGAGAGGAACACTTGACTTAAATTTGTTTCTTCTCCATTTCATTTGCTATTTTATAATGGCACCTGATGGTGCAGTCTAACACTAATACACTCAAAACCTCAAGCACTAAGTCAAAAATACTTTTCTCTATAGATATTTAGGAAAGACCTTTCTCCTTCTATGAAAGTGTTCAAAAAAGGAAGCAGATTGCTTCAGAAGTATGAATAACTGCCTTTTTTTATCAGAGATCTCAAAATAAATTCAGCATAGATCAGTTGAAAAACTTCATTCCAGTAGTTTCATTACGCTTTATTTCAGTTTAATAATTTAAAATTATTATTCAAATCAACTATTTGAATAAAAAATCATGTCAGACTAGAAAAAGGGGGTTATTTTGATTAAAATTTTTTATAATAATTTTATTGTGAAATAATAATAATTTATTTTGCTGAAATGTTTCAGTTTTGGTGAAATTATATTGTTAGTTACCAACATTTTGAAGAAATTCCCTTGCGTATTTATATAACACCCTACAAACAAATAGCTCTATAACATGCACCCCTAACACGTTTCAAAGAAAGAAGGACATGGATGCTACTTACGTACAGTGCAAGACAACACATGGCAAAGACTTGCACGCTGGTGCCAGCTATGCTGCCCTGGGAGCTGGTGGGATGATGCTGTACCAAGGCCAGTTAGCCCTCCACCACGGTGGCACAGCTACGCTGCTTTCTGAACCCCAGTGACTAAGTTCACACAGTGTCATACTACATCTCATAGCTGCTGCCAGCATCCACCCACACAAACATCAGGGCAGACTCCAGGAAGCACTTTTAGGAAATTCTTTCAAAGAAGTATAGAGAAAAAGCAGCCAGTCACCAAAAAACTTCTTGGTTGCTGCTGCCCTGGATCATCCCCTACACGAGATCAGTTACATAAGATCATCTTCCTTCTTAGAGCTTTATATTCATAATCATCTTTATTGTCACAGAAATTTCCATATTTAGTGATTTGAAGCTTGTAAGCAGTGCTGTCATTTGACACGTGATGTTTCCTTGACTTAGCCAACATCTATTTTCCTCTTGTCATACCCCTATACATTTGCCTTATTATCTGGGGTCCAGCTCTGTAGCTAGTTTACTTTTACTTCCCCCCCTTTTTTCTTTTGCACTTTTTCTGTCCTCATTTGCATTTGAATCTTCCTTTCCAACTGAGTTTGAAATAGCCTTCCTATTTGAATGTCATGAAAATTTGCCTTTGCGAGACTGCAACAAAACTGTTCTTTTAATAATGTTAACTTCATTTCATGAAAAAAATACCCACTTGGTTTCAGTTTTTGCCTTCAAAATTTCCAGATATAAAACAGGTATTTATATGCCTAAAACTGAGCAATCTCGTAATTGTGTTATTGCATCTTCCATCCTTCCTTGTTCAACCTCTCCTACACTGTTTGACACCCTTATTGCTGTATCACAAACCTAGTTATGTTCTAAACAGCTTAATCCTTTTAGTTTGTCTGCACTTTAGACACACGTCTGTAAATTTGGACAAGTGTGCTTTTGTGGATGTGTACGAATCTACATAAAACATATCGTATATTTTAGATACTATAACTTGGAGTTTCCTCTTTCATATCTCTGTATTTTCCAAGCGTGTCTGGTGTGCAAAAAGTTTGATTTGGCCCTCACAAGTTATATTTCTTCATATTTAATGTGAGAAGCCACAATGTGATAAAGCCAGTAGTCCTCATGGTCTATATGACCAAATGAAGTGCATCACACTTCCACAAGCAACCTCCTTTGTCTTTACAGTTTGTAGTCTTGCTGCTATGATCTCGTGCCATCCTAAGGTGCATCTGAATTAAATTATATGTGTAAATACTATTGTCTTTTTTCCCATCCTAACTTTTGTTCCAGTCAATTTTTTTTCATCCATAAAAATATATCTGCCTTTAGTATTTTCCACTTGGCGTAGTTCTAGTAATTTTTATATAAACCCAAGTCTCACAATCATGTGAAATTCTCAGCTCTCACATTTGAAAAGATTTAATGATGACAGAATATTTGAATTCAAAGTTTCAAAAATTAAAAGGTGAGGAAAAGATCTGCTTTTTTTTTAAAAAATCTCACCATTTTAAAGACAATCCCATCACCCATGCTCATACAGTCAATAGAGGAAACCGCATAGGTCTAGAGGGCCGTTCAGAAAATCAGGAGTGACACCCCAACACAGGCAGGTGGGCCCAGCTTTCCTCTGAGCTCTCTCCCCAGGGACTGCTGGGGAGCCTGGCCTCCATGTTTGGACATCTGTGCAAATCTATGCTGTAAATCTTCCCTGCGTGATCTGTAAACAAACGTTTTTTCAAGTTTGTCCAAGTGATGTTGGCAACTTTTTAGAAAACAAAACCCATCTTTTTTGTTTTGTGTATTTACTTCTTATTCTTGATTCATGTGTATATTTACTTTGCATGCTTTGCTTAAAGATGGTATGATAACGCCTTTATCTGCTGGGGTTGCAACGTACATAGGAAAAAGGAAATACGGAGGAAGGACGTCTGATGGACTGAAATGCCATTTCACAAATGCTAGCTAGATCTCGTCCAATTCCTGTGTACAGTTTTTCACCATTTTTATTCTGTTAAGTCTGAAACTGCACAAAAAAATTGTCAACAGGTAGCCCCATTTTGTAGACAGAAATATGATGAAATAAAGATGAACATTTAAAAGTTAGCAGGCCTGCATTTGCAGTAAGAGTGTAAGACCACTATTTAAGCTAGCTCTGACAGACTCAATAATGGTAAAATGGAACATGTTCACTTATGACAAATGAAAATTTACAACAAATGAAAATGTCAAGTTGCAAAAGAACAACAGCAACATCAGTACATCTGCTGGTACATGTTCTGCTTATACTCATCAGCAGACGTTTTTTAGTTGTAGAGGCCATATTAGTCCCTTCTTGCTGTTCTTGCATACTTTTTTGGCTTCCAAAAAGAAACACACACAGAGTTACCCTAAGAAGGTCAGGAATGGAAAATGAAAAAAAACACCGTATCTTCTTTCGGACTGGAAATGGAACTAAGGCCCTGAAAGGATCCCTTGCTGATGCTGGAAAACCAAGTCCCTTTTTCCACCGACTTCCATTGTAACACAAGTTTTCTTCTAAGTGTGTTCAGTGATGCAAAAGCAATTAAAAATGTACAAAGGACTGCTCCACTTCAGCGTAATTCTGTAAAGTACAGCTTGAAAGCAGTTTGTAGCTAGGCAGCTAGGCTGAAAAGGACATTTAGCTGTGTGGTGCGGTTGACACGCTGGAGGGAAGGGATGTCATGCAGAGGGACCTTGACAGGCTTGAGAACTGGGCCCGTGCGAGCCTCATGAAGTTCAACCAGGCCAAGCGCAAGGTCCTGCACCTGGGTCAGGACAATCCCAAGCACAAACACAGGCTGGGCGATGAGTGGATTGCGAGCAGCCCTGAGGAGAAGGACTTGGCAGTGGGGGTGGACGAGAAGCTCAATATGAGCCAGCAATGTGCCCTAGCAGCCCAGAAAGCCAGTCGCATCCTGC
>JAVKLA010000074.1:62264205-62277286 GCA_034782735.1 Sagittarius serpentarius
TTGCTGACATATGCTTTCTGTTCTCTAAGGGCCGGCGATTTGAGCTGGAAAAATGTTAGGAACCATTCCTTGAACACCTAGTGGTGGCAGCAGCCTTCACAAAGTGTCTTAGTATCTGTGGTAACTCAAATGCCACAATCACCTATTAGAAGGATTTTATCTCTTACAACTAGGTTCCTCTTGGTACTAGCCAGTTTATAACTGATGTGCTTGCTGCTGTGCACATGTACAGATAGCCCTTCCAAATGAATCTGACTTTCAGCTCTAGAGGTCCACATTTCCATGAAGTCCTAGCTCATATTTATCAGCAGTGCCATCATTTGCCTTTGAATCACAGATGGTGATTACATCGGCATTTTTGGCAAGCAGGGCGTTCACAGCTGTGAAGCAATGTATTTTTCTTCTTGGAATTTCCATTCTTGGGAAAGGCTGGAAATGAATAACTAGGAAATGACATTTTGTAAAGCCATCACAGCTTTTCATCTTGTCCAAACAGCTTTTCCACCTCAGAAATGCATTCCCTCCTGTGTCAGTAAGATGACCTTATGACTTTGTTACTGATATTGTGCATTTGCAACTTTCTCACAATTAGTTATTTCAACAGTAAAATATAGCTTTGTAATTATGCTATCAGTATCATTACATGGTTTTAGATGGGTGGGGAGCATGCATTTTTCAGTTTCTAGTAGCTCTTCAGAATATTTTGCTTAATCACCTAAAACTGATTGATTTCCTAACCAGTAGTTATTTTCTTATTGGTTACTGGTACTGGAAATAGAAGTCCTGTATAATTCCTTGTAATTGAAAGCAAAACACTGTAACTCTTCTATCATTAAGATACACCAGCTGCTCTCTCTGCCTTCTCCAATTTTTCTGTTTCAGATACTGATCATGGTAATATTTGGGCTTTTGCTTCAAAATAAGATTTTATTTTGATTTAAATATTCATTGGCAATTAGAAATCCAGAATGACAAAATGAATAAAAAGTTACTTTCCAGTAACTTTCCAGTTACTTTCAAAACTCCCTGGAAAAGACTATTGAAATACAATAATAATGAAATGACAATATTAATTAAAAACCCACTGCAGTTGTTTTAACTGGAGAATAAAAATCTAAGGGCTAGCAGCTCTTGGAACGTACTTCTGCTCATGAGCACATCCCTTTTCTTCAATCTTTCCTGAAAAGTATTGGTAAATAGAATTTTGTTTGCTAGAGATACGTATATGCTAAAAAGGATGAGTTTGCAGGATTAGGATCCTTTGTTGTATTTCTTCCCCCTTCTCCACACACATGTCCAGTCCATTCCACCTTTGCCTGCTGCTTTTCTTCTCTGTGTGAATGTTCTCTATCATGTTATGGATTTTATCATAATCATCCTGGTGAACAACGATTTTGAGAGCAGCCTTCTGAACCTGTTTGACATGGCTATACTACCTCTGTGCAGCTCAGGACCAGCATCTGGTTTCAGAGTAACCTCCTAGTTCTTTTGATGTCAAAAGAGCCTCAGACATTGTATTCATTCAAGCAAAAGAAAAGGCCCCATTTCCTGAAATTTAGCTTTGCAGAGTCAGCTCTTGTGCGATATTCTTTATTACAGCTGCTTAGAAAATAAATTAAATCCAGCTTTCCATAAAGGGTAGAACACAGAGACAGTCACAAACATTACTGTGTAACATAATAGTTCCTGAAGATTAAAAATATACAGGTAGTCCCATTATTGGTTATTTCACTTTCTCAGGTGTTAGGGAATTGTACGAACCTTAATATTTGAAGTATAAGCAGAGATTTCCCCTCCTTTCTTCTCTACTTTCAGTACTCCTTGATGATTTTGTTTTGTTTTAATCGAATGCTTCATGTCTCAAGCATCCTTGTAGAAATCTCTGAAATTGTACAAACCCATGAATATTCTGCAAATTTATGCTTACTGTCTCTAAGTTGCACCAGTATGGTGACACTTAAGTTTATTAGTGTAAACTGTACTGGTATTTCACTCACGCTACTTCATTTGCACATTAGAGAGCTCAGATATAAACAAGTTTCTCTCTTTATTGCCTTAACTTTTAACACTCAAAGAAAATTTTCAAAGAAGAAAATAGTACACATGCCTGCTTAATTGGTTATCCTTTCTAATAGCATGTCTTTCTCATGGATGGGCAGGTTCTGGTGTGTTGGCAAAGAGCCATGGCTGGAGGGGGTAAAAAAAGCATAGTACAGGAAAATGCGTACTGTCGAGGCTTCTTTAAGGCACAACTAAAAGATTCCCAGGAGGAGATGCTCACCCACGTGCTGTCCTGTCAGGACTGTATAGTAGGTTATGCCAAGCACGTATTTGGCCACTGTCAGGTTTTTCTTCTTTAGACTTCAGTAATGTTTCATCTGCTGCAATAATTACTCTTGTTCAACTTTTTTTTTTTAGTTCTATAGTGTTTTTTTCTATTGTTCTGGGGGAAAAAAAAAATCACCTCATTCTGCCCGAAAAGAGAATTCATAATGATTTTCTGTGTCTTATAGAAGTACAGCATAGAGTGGGCAGAAAATAAAAGCCCCATTTTTAAAAAAATCTAACTTCTCTCCTGAAGTGAAAAATATTTTCTTTTTTCTTTTCTAAACTTTTTTTCATAAAATTTCTATTATTCCCTCTGTTTGCTTACAAATATCACAGAAATACCAGGTCTAATGTCTTCTTCCACTCCATTTTTAATGATGAGAAGATCTTGAAAAGAGGATGTACCAAAACAATTAAAAAGGCAAGTCTTTCTTTTCTTCTGTTCTTCCTATTTTTTTACATGTTTTCTATGAGGAAAATGAATAAAATTTCTAAATTTCTCTTTTTCCCACCCAAATCCACTTTTGATATGTTCTTAAAAGCAGTGTTTCTGATACTTCTACTTTTCTTAATACTACTATCAGTCACACTAATTTTAGCTCTTACAAAATATTTTTATTTTTTTTTCTTATGACCAGAGCTCTTTAGCGCTTGACAAAGTATCCATTTTGCAGGTAGGGAAATGGAAGCACAGAAGGGGATAAAATGATTCACTCACGATGACTCATCCAGTGAAAGAACAGGTTTTTGTGTCCTTTTACCTTACCTCATTCCTGCAAAAGAAAAGAATGACACAAAGGATTTCCTGATAGCTTATATAGTAAAATAGCAGTGTCCCTCCCCTAGCTGCCTGGGATGTCCCACTATGATTAAGGTTTCTTCTTGTGAGCCAAAGACTTTGACCATGAGTTCTGCTCCAGAACCATAGGCTAGACACGGTGATGGATGGTGCAGTTACAACGGTTTGAGCTGAGAAGGGTACGTAACCACACAGCCCCGTGTGTGGTCCACTTAGCAGAGCTTTGGACATGTAGGCTGAGTTTTCAGAAAAGAACTGCTTGAAAAGTACTTTTTATCTGGCAAAATTGTTGTTTCTCAGGATGAAATAACCAGATGTCAGGGCAAAATAGTTGGAGACAAAGCTTGTTCCAAAAGCAACGTTGCAGTGACGTTTTTTCAGCTGTAGGGACTGGTGCTAGATGCTGGCATTTCTCCTTCTCGGTCTCTTGGATTGCATATTTTGCAATGTTTCCAGAGTGATATAATCACCTCCTTGGCGCCAGCAATTGTGGTGTGTCCTGTCCCTATTTTAGTAATGACATTGGTATCAAGAAAATAGACTTTTGGAATCAAGCTGCCAAACAGCTTTTTTGCACGAAGTAAAATATATCATACACAATTTTTCCTGAAAATGGGAAATGACTTAATTCAAAAGATGCCCTTATGTATTTGATTTATTTTGGTCTTTTCCTATTTGTAAACAGATGGCATTTTAATCGTTTTACCCTAAAAGACTTTGTAGTTCAGTTGTTACGATTTGACCAGACTTCGCAATGCTTTTGGTAGTTTAAACATGTAATGCTTCGGTGTGAGGGAGGGCTTGCAGAAAGGATGAGGAAAGGCAACACCTTTTGCCTGATGGAGGGTGGCAGCAGAGGAGCGGCTCCAGCAGGGCGGATGGCTGATGGACGAGCACAGCAGTAAGCAACCAGTCCCAAATTCTTAATGTGAACTGCAGCACAAAGTTCATTGTCGGGAACTGGCTTGCGCTTACAGGTAACTCTGTAACTGATGAGAAAAGCTGGAGCTGTCCTCAAATGTATTGGTAGTTCCATAGATACATATTTCTGTATGGGGCAGGCTGAGTTGTAAATTTTAGTAAAACACTTTGGTATTGCTTTGTGAGGAGAATGTTTGATTTTGTTTTGCAATACACAGTGATTTTTAACAGCTTTGGCTTGTCAGATCACTCACATTTATAAAATCTGTAATTTTTTTTCAGTTCCTGTTTCAACTCACTACATCAAATCTGTTTCCAAGTTTGTTTAATACTGGAAAAAATGCCTTGTTACAAGAGTGTAAACTGATATTTCTGTTACCGCATTCCTCCACAGAGAAAGACTCCTTTCTTTGGTGAGACATGCTTAGCTTAGCTGTGTGTGTGGCATTTGAAGACTGTAACAGCTAATGTTTTGTTTTTTCTTGTTTCTAGTTAATTTCTGAATAGTTCCTGAGAACTCATAGACTCTGCTCATTTAAGTATTTTACCAAATGAGAGTTGCATAATATGTATAGTAATTTTACACCTCATAATATGTTCTTTATTTTGCTAATAGCTAAAGCACTGTATTTATAGCTTTATAGCTTTTGCTTTATAGCTTTTGCTTTCAAAGTCCAACAGTCGTGTGTGCAGTAGGGATCTTACAGTGACTAACAGAAACTTTGTAGACAATATAGGAGCACAAGAGATTTCAGTGAGAATGTGCTTATATTACAATAGTAGTTAATGAGTCTATGAATAAGATGTTCCAATGATCTTGAAGTCTACAGAAGATGAGGTTAATCAAACACGCATTATGACCAAAATGGAACATGCACTTGTTCATCTGTATGCTAACCATTAGAAAGCAAATCTGCGACACTGCCTTTGAAGTCTGAAATTTCTGATGGTCTACCAGCAATGGCTGTTGATAGTGCTACAGTAGGCTGAAAAAGAATATAGGAGAAAAACAATGGCAAATGCAAGAGTTTAGAGAGATGTGCACAAACGAATACACAACAACCTCATATCCACATCATTATGATTGACTTAGGAACCTTGGTTAAGTCTTGTGCATAAATAATTTGATAAAGACTTTACCTATATGATTCTGTCCTGATTTTACTTCACTGAGTGCACAACACGAATGTAAATCAATTCATGAGATACTCAGTATTCTATTATTTTCTTGCTGATCATTATATGGCCACATGCTTTATTGACAACTTGCTGTTCAGACCTATTGGAAAAGCAGTTATAGGGCTTTCGTTGGCTTTTCTGTGGTGTTCATCACTATGATACCTTATCACTTCTCAGAGGTGATTAAATTAATTTTCATATAACCCATGTGATATGAGGAGGTATTATCATCCTTACTTAACATAAGGATAACTAAAACACAAAGATTAAAGTGAAAGTATTCCCTAAATTGAATACCCAAAATGAGATGCCTAGGACTTCTTTTTCTGATCTACTTGTCATAGAAAGACTCCTATATTCAGAGTGTAGTTTTCATGAGAGGGTAACAGAATGCTGAAGGGCTGGGATACACTGGGAAGATATCACTTCTACTTGCTTCTTCTTACCCTCTTCCATTGGCATTCGCTCTTGGCCACTACTAGAGACAGAATAGTGGATATGATGAACATTTAATACATCCAGTAGCTGCTTAGATGTTCTGAATTAATCTGTATTTGTAAGGGCTGATGCCTATATGGCTCAAGCAACAGCCTTTCAGAGTGGATACCTCAAGAACGAGAACACATAATTAGTCATGTATGATAAAGCTGCTGTGAGTAGTTCAGTATTAGGTGTTCTGCAGCTTGGGCAAATATTATTTTCTGGTTCCTGATGATAAAAGCACTTTTACCTTTCTGTAGTCCTTTGCCTGATTCAGTACCCACCTTCTGCAGTGAATGAGACAAGTCTCCCACTGACAGGGACTTGTTTCTCAGAGCCCTCTTAGACCCTGAGCAAGGCAGGAGATTTTTAAAAAAATAATATCATACCACAATATTTTTTCAATAATGCAGATACAAGACATGACTGACTTGAGGTTGGCCTAAGCTTATAATTTTTTAAAATTTACAAAGATGTTCACACAATCAGCAAATGAGCATTTTGCAGGCACTTGGCTCAATTCCGCTTTTCTGCTGCTGAATATGAGTCATGAGAATATCTCACAAACCAGCTTCCAGATTTTTTTTTTTTAAATATGAAGAAATATACATTTCTCTGCCACTTTCTCATCAACAGTTGACCCATTTTCCCTCAGAAAAAAATAAATTGGAAGGAAAATTTCAGCACCACTGGACAGAATTTAGTAATGGTAAAAAGAAAACAGTCTTACAATGCAGAGGGTTAGGCAGCCCTCTTAGGTAATGTTATTAGGCATTATAAAATTATAGCATTAAAGTAATGCAATAAAAATCAAGAAAAAATAAGCCCCAAATGATCCATTATTGTAGATTGCTATTTGTTTTGGACTAGTGACAAGAATTACCTTTCTTGACATACCAAGTACTCAGTGAATGTGCTCAGAGTCTACAATCAGTATGAAATAAAATACAGTATGAGTGCATACACTGAACTTATTCCAGACTTGGCACCCTTCCAAGGCAAGAACCTGACTTTTTAGTTTCCCTTTAAAGGTTGTTGCTTGTACATGGCAAAGTGTAGCAAGGATTTCCGGAACCCGAATCATGAAGCAGACCTTGATACATTTAGTAGAAGTCTAGGGAAGTGGAAGCAACTAAAAATTTAGCAAATTTGGTAAACTAAATACAAGAATACAATACAAAATAATAGGAAAAAAAAATCCCAACAGCCAGAATGTAAAGAACTGAAAGGGAAAGGATTTCAATGAAACAATTTCGAAAAAGCAAAGTACAAAAATTTCAGAGCTCTGAAGCTTTTAATACCTTGAGCTTTTAAGCTTTAAATAATACATGCCATGATTTAAGTGATGATTGCTGCTAACATATCCCAACACAGATTCTTGCGAAGTAGAATTCATATGTGATTTATTGCCAGCAATTGGTTATTGCAATTAGAGGAATTTCACAACCATGTGAGAAAAAAATGTTGCTCATCAAATATAATTATGTCTCCTTTTCGTGGAGCTTACATTGGCACAGGGAAGCTACAGCAACACTGGAAGACGCTTTTCTTCTTTGCCTAAACAGACAACTGCAATTTCTTATCCAGCTGCCTCATGTCCACTCTCCTCTGAAGCTGGCCTTGATTTCTTGTAGATACCTGCGTGTGCACATCACACTGGTGAAACAAACCATCTTATCTTCTGCGTGCAGCGTTCTTATAGTTTGGGCTATAGACCTTCTTCTTTTGGGACTTTTCTGTCCACAGCCCTCTACCCATTTTCTGGAAGACACACTTTTTGAGGAGAGGTTGGTTTAAGCTCAGTTGTGCAAAAGACTTAATTATTATGAGCTGGGCGATGCTCGTGGATGCAACCTCCTCGTGTCACGACGATCGCACCTCCTGGCTCTTTGGACCTCCTTCTGTGCCACATTCTGTGGGATGGGAGAGTAGCCAGGAGTAACCACAACTGCTTTTTCCTGTCAGCTGCTGGCTGGGGCACTCTGCCGGAGACCTCTGCCACTAAGCACAGGGTGCATGTAACCATATCTTCTGTGACCACGCCAAGTGTTTATCGTCATTGTGGCTATATGTGATGATTCCTCAGAAGGATGTGTTTGCCAGGAAGCTTCCCAATGATACTAGTATTAGCCCTGGGGAATGTTTATACCTATTTTCTGGATTTTGTGTGCTTTCATCGGTACTGCAGGGTATTGATTTAAATATTACAGGTCTGAGGAACTACCTTTTTTCCTACATACTAGCTTTATCACACCACTAATTCAGAAAGAATATATAAGCAATTTGGCCACTTCTGATAATGGCATCCAACTGAATTCACAGAAAGAGGAGGCTTAACTTTTTTTCAGTGTATTGGATTTTCCTTCTCTGGCAGCAGTCTGCTTCTTAACCATGATCCTACATTCATTGTTATATTTTATTTTTTCCTGAAAGAAAAGTGTTCTGCTAACATCTTAGGGGAGCTGCGTTTTAATCAGGATTAGTCACCATGCTTGATGAATGGTTTGCATATTTTTACTAATTGCTAAATAAACATTTTTAAATGCTTTGAGATTTGATTCCAATACATTTAAAATAAGAGGAACTTACTAGCAATGTGAATTATAGTAAATACATGCTATATAGTCATACTCTGTGCGAGTTGGTTTTGTATCCCATTGTCCAAATACTGCTCAGAAAGTAGTGCTGCAGAAAGAGAAGTGGGGATAGCTGGATCAAAATTCACCCTGGAAAGAAAAACAGTGTTGTTCTAGAATTTAAGAAATTAGGTAAAGTGATTTTTTAAAAAGCGTTTGAAGCTACTTTAGTATTTAGAGCCCAGAGAAAAGGTACCTTACGGAAAATAAGTGCAGACAACATTATGGTACTATTTAAGTGAATGGAGACAGATAGACTGTAATTAAATAATGGCAATAATAAAGTGGAGAACCACCAGTCTTGCTGAGACTGCACTCCTAGAAATGCAGTGACACTGACGGGCGCCCACAGCGGTGGGAGCAGGCGGGTGGCTGGGGCCAGCTGGCTGGCGGGCTGCTTGGGAGCTCCCCCGGATTTTCTGCGCACTCTTTCTCATGTCTGGGTTAAGTGGTCCTATTTTTCAGCCTTCTTTACCTGAGGTTATCCAAAATCATTCTGATTCTTCAGTATTTTCTGCAGATTTCCTCATTCAGACCTCAACCCACCACAGGTTTTACCAGAAGCCTTGGGGAAAACAATGTCTTGGTGGCCTTTTTTTATTATCTAAAAATCGGAATACTAGTCCCAGTATTATTTTTAGAGCAGAAGAACCATACAAAGTGACTTAAACCTAGTAGAAGCCTGAACAGATTACCGTATTTCTTGGAAATTATTTTGTATTTTGTTTCTCTTGCAGTTTTTGTTTGCATTTTTATTACACTGCAAGAAGACCACTATTTCAGCTTCAAAGAAACATCAAAACATCAAGTCCATGTAACATGATCTGGAATCTGACATTCTTACCTGAACATCACATTAGTAGGAAGATGTTCACTTGCAAGAGGCAAGTTCAGAGAATAAAAATTGCCAGGTGAGGGATGATCCTCTCTCTGAGGAAAGAAAAAAAGGAATCATAAAAAGAATCCCAGTACGGCTGAGCGCAACAAGCAAATTGAGGTAATAGGTGCAACAAAGGCTTGCATGCCAAATGCATAGACTATTGAGGTATAATTAAGAATAATGAGGTGACATTAGGAAAAGTACACCTTGAACTAGGTATAATGAGACGGTTCAAAGCAAAAGGCCCAAAGACATGAAACAGTCGTCACAGGAAACTCCTTGCTTGGAAACTTCATAACAAAACGTGAAACAGTTTGTTTTGAGAGACTGGCTACAGATGCTTGCTAGAAAATCGTGAAACAGAAGCTAAATAGATGGAGTTCCTTTGCTAACATGTTTGAGTAGATTAATTCTTACAAACCTTTTATGCCTCAGTGTATTTTTTGTTCTACGTGTGTTCTCTCCGCCTGTTATCTGGGCTTTTAATATTAGTAATAAGCCTTGTTGCACTCTAAAGGTTTCCAAAAACTGTTATGCCAAAAGCAAAAGCCAATTCTGCTGCTAAAAGCAAATTTCGTGAAATGTCACATTTTCTTCTATTGCTTGCAGTTTTGATGCTGGCAAATCTATCCAAACCACTTCTAAAAATGGAGTTAATCACAGGGCTTGCTCGCTGAATCGCTTAACTGGAAACCCAAAGCCACAAGTAGATAGTTGGCTTGAATTCTCCAGTGGTACAGGAAAATTCAGATTTAGATCATATGTTCCTTTTAATATCATTTACTACAATTCAATTAAAATATTTTTAAGCAATGGAAGGCAAAAGTTTTTGTTAACTTTGCTATAGAGAAAATAAAATTATCAGGTCACATATAAACGATTTTTTTCGTCAACTGTAGAGAGTTGGTATGCTATTCCTTCTAAAATGTCAGTACAAATATTTTTCTTTTTTCCCCTCTCATCTTCCTGATTTCTTTTGTTTTTAGTAGGCATGGGGGAAGAGGCAGAAAGGAAAGTAGAAGGAGAAAAACAGATGTGGTTTCTCCTGCATCACTGGGTAGACACTGTCAGAAAGGAAACACTTTGAAAGGTGCCGAGCAAATAATTAATATAAGAAAAAAATTTTAGGCCTGCTATTCAATTATATAAATCCACTGATTTATTTTTGCAGGCTTTTTTCTGATGCTGCAGGTTAACCTGTTTAACAACTGAAGTCCAGTGGGAGCCTATAGGAGGGGCTGATTAGTGACAACTTGTTTCCTTCTGATAAAGAAAATTCTGAAGTTTCATCTTTATTACATTCTGGAGATAACCATGTCTGGCAAAAAAAGGGGACACCCAAGTCAGCTGTTAGCTCAACGTAGTGTTCAGTTTATTAATAAGCAATAAAAAGGCCCAAGAGAAGTCATAAAGACATAACCAAAGTGCTTGTCCAGTCTAGTTAATGAATGTACAGTGTGTCTAAAATCAGTATTTCACAAAGAAATTATGATAATTATTTGGGGTATTAGCAAATCTTTGGACAGATTTACAGGTGAATTCAGTGAATATATTTAGTGTATAAAGTAAAACAGAATTTAACTACCTAAAATGCATCAATGAAAATTCAGTTCTTATTAGCAGATAATGTCTGTTCCAGAAGAAAAGGTTTTTGTCTCTGTCTTCATTTATTCCTTGCACTGCCTTCTCTGACTGGGAGCTGTAAAATCAATATAACAGAATCAGTGTCCACCTCACACAAAATGCTTTTTAATGACATAGTATCTCAGGAGTCTCTGTACATTTTTTGAAGAATTGGGTCACAAAGGGAGTGATTTCCACAGTAACTGAAATGGTCTGTCCTACAAAAATAACCTATAACTAATGCAGAATAAATCCATTATATCTAAGAACAAAACTTTAAACTGTTCCGCTTTGATTTGAGACACACATCTTCAGGATATACAGTAATTAAAGCACACAAGGTCTACGAACACACTACACGCTGCCTGTCGCATCCCATCTGACAGGGAATGAGCTTTCCCCTACCCTGGGCTTTTGTACCAAATGATCCCAGAGACAGGCATGCTGTGGCGGTTCTCTACAGTCCTCCACGTCCCCGGTGGGTCCCACCAGCTGAGGTGGCCCACTGTTTTTTTTCGTCCCTAGCAATCCAAGCAACAAATTTGGATTCTGCATTTGAAGGGACCATCCGATCCTCCCCTTTCTCCGTTAGCCACACGCTGCCTCTTCCAGACGTGGCCTCCTGTCCTGGGGCACTAGCGATAAATAGCTTACTGTTTCCTTGAAGATGTAAATAAAGGTTTATTACCTTGCTCTAAATGAGACCCTGCCCAAAGGCAGTTGCTACAGGGCAGGTCTTCTGTGATAATTTCAGGGAATTACAGCTGCTATGCCACATGCACCCATTCGGTGTGATGATGCGATTGTGCTTCCATGTGAAAATACAGGATGGGGTTTCTGGGAAATAGGGACATGGAGATGTATAGATAGCTCATAGCACAGACAGATGGCCGGGGAGATTGCCCAATGCTAGGACAATGGAATCCTTTGATGGGCACAAAATTTGCTCCTCTAGAACTTGCTTGTCCCTCTGTAATGTTTAAAGATGGCCTTAAAAGATAAGGTGTCCCTAGAGGATCAATTAATTTGGCTCCTACCTCACTCAGTCCCCATAGTTTCCAAGACAGGATAGGCTGAAGGTGGAGAGAGACTTAAATGGGAATAGCAGGTTTGCAATTTGTATTCGTAAAAAGACTAGTAAATTCTTCATTTTTGGGGTGGAATTTATTTCCTTCCCTCTTCTGCTATGGCTTACTTCTCTAAAAAAAAAAAAAACCAAAACAAAACAAAACAAAAACCAACAACAAAAAACTACAGGATTAAATTGCTAAATTCTCAGTAATAAGGAAGACTAACATTTTCTACGCAGCCTTAATTACAAGCTCTTGTGCTTATTCATTATGACACCATTATTCCTTATGTAACTAAAAGCTGTATTTTGTACACAGATCTTCCCCTTTTTCCTTTTAGCAGCCTTGCAGAGAGTAAGAGAGTGTTATTTAAGGACTCAAAAGGAAGTCCACAGAGGGTTTCTTTCACTGTGTAAAGAAGCTGTGCAGTCCTTAACAATGAAGCTGTGCTGCTGAGATCCAGGACCTCGCCTGTCCTTGCCACAGTTTCCTACTATTGCCTGAAGCAAATCATTAATAAACTCCCTAAAGGTTTCTTGTGATGTTATTACTTCTTGTCCTGTTAGGAGCACAGGGAAGATCAGCCATGAATGTTTACAAGTTGCTTAGAAGCTTTCACCACCTTTATCCCCATCTCAGTACAGAGCCTGGATGACACACGGTGGAGGGCAATACGTGCAAACACAGTGAATAGCCAAAAAAGGGGAAAAGGCTGAACTTTCATCTCCTGTCATGTTTGTCATCACTGAACACTGAATAAGGCAGGCTGTAAGGATAAACAGTATCCACTGAGGTCATGAAACATTTTGTCAAAATGCAGACACAAATGTTGCTGAACTAGCACTGGCTTTTCATAGCTTTGGCACCCCTGGAGTTGTAGCAAAACGCTCTCCGCGTAGAAAATTCTGTGATGTGTGCTGTGCCAAATGCTCCTGACACTAAAAAGAGCTTCAGTTTGCATGTGTTGTGCAAAGCACCCGAAGCTGGCTGCAGAACAATGGTGGAAAATTGTGTCTTTAAGTGGCCGCTTTCTGTCTGTGAAGTGATAGCAAAACAGTTCCTGTGCCTTCAGTAACAACTTCCATGCCCCTCCTACCTTTCCAAAGACCACCCTCCACCAAAACTGCAAGGAGTGACTGTTGAACTGTGCATGAAAGGGCAGCTA
>JAVKLA010000074.1:62394497-62408541 GCA_034782735.1 Sagittarius serpentarius
GGGGGGGAATCATGATTTGCGGGGAAAAAAAATAAATAGTCCTTCCTATTTGTTGTGTCAGGCAGCTGCAGAAAAAGCATATTGCAAACAAACACTGATTTGTTCTCCTTTCAAAGCTGGGAAACTTTTGAGGAGAGTTCCTGAAGAGTACATACCAGTGGTGACTAGACGATCTTTTTCTGAAGTGCAGAACTTGACCCAGTAATGTTGCTTTGCAGCAAAAACAGCAGCGCAAAGTTGAGCATCATCTAAAAGGGTTTACTAGGAAACAAGAAGACAGACAAGGACCTATTAAGTTGGGATCTGGTAAACTAGCTGGATTAAATTAAGGAAGAGAGAATATTGGAGTGGTAATGGGTATACCAATGACGTGTTTGGAAGTGAATGCAATTTTGTCAACTTCTGACATTTTGTTAAGATTCGTATACACGATATTTAAATTAAAGCTGCAGTTTCTGGATACCGTCTGGAGACAAGCCATTCCATGAGATCTTCAGGTTTTGCCTTAAATAATTCAGTTTCTCACCTTCATGGGTACAGAAGAAAAAACATGCAAGCGTGACTTGTGTACGTTAAAAGTTTAAAGACAGGCTTTTAAAAATACTCTTAGAATTTTTGGACCAGTCGCTTTATTGCTTGGCAAGCTGACTTGTTTTATTAACATTTGACACTGGCAACGAACTTCAGACCTCACTATAGAGATCGATAACTGGTTTCATGCAGGAAGTATAGCCCTGTAGTTCATAGTATGTGTAGCTGTATTTGCAGTATGGTTCTAATTTTAAGAAATGTGTTGAGCACTTGCTAGCACACAGCTCTGTCTGAGATCAAAGCTGAGCCTTTGGCTTGTGACTAAAGTAGGGTTCAGTCTTTGTAGCTCAGGAACTTTCTGAGCTGATGGCATGTGAAGACGGCAGGAAAATGCAGAGGCTAATGGTTAGAGTGTTATATTAAAGGTAATTTTTACTTGGCACACTGTGAGCAATACGGTAATTGGTGACTTACAAAGACATTGTGAAGAAAATAACACCCTTCACTATGCAGGGCCTCTTTGAAGAAAGGGCTTTGATTCCCATGGGATGGAAAGGAGGTGGTTAATGTTTAGTCTAGTGCTTTATCTGGTATAGAAGAATAAATTACCAGTTTTCAACACACAGGAATGTTTACAGAGATATATACTAAGGATAGCTATTGCTTCCTGTAATAAATGCTTGTAACTGGCTGAACACGGTGAAAGATGATTCTGAAAATGGCACAAATCATTTGGCTTTAAGAGAAAAGATGACTTAGAAATCTAATAGCAAAATGAAAGGATGGCACAATGGGAGGTAAAATTCAGTAGTGACAGATGCTAATTTACATTGGCAAGAGTTGTTCGAATTGCTAATAAATATTGCTGGGTTCTATTTGTTGATAATATCAAAGCAGAGCTATAGTCGATGAAAATGCATGTAAGATAGCTAGAGCTGTATTATGCAATTAACCTGTCGAACACAATGCCACAAGATATCATTTAATCCTAGAGTTCAGAAGGAATCAAGAAAGGCTTAGTGATGAGTACCTAATCAATTACACATTTTGTGGAATGTTAATACCCTCTTCTATCCTATATTGTGCCTAAAACGAATTGCTGACTTAGAGGGAGGGAAAAGGAGGGTGTTTCCACAGATGGGTATTTTCTGCTCTGATGTTTCATACAGATGTTGACAATTTTCTGAGATTGTGGAATGGTCAAGTCATTGGGCTGATCCAGTATAATAATTTTAAGTCCAAGAAAACAAAACCTACCTCTGTTCATATTGTTGTGTAGGAAATCAGTAAAATATTTTGATTGTTTTGAGCAGTGCTGTCAAATACATTTGAGTAAATTAATGATGATAGATAAGATAAACTTGTAATATTACAAAATGAATTGCAAAAAATGCACGAACAGATTAATTTACAAATATGATAAGAAAGCCCTAGTAGAGAAGGGGTCCTATGTAAATAGATTTGTATTTTCTTTCGAAATTAAAATTGAAAAATTGAAAAGACAGTAATGTTAACTATTTGTGTGTACATGTCTTACTGTTTTCAGTAGGACCCTGTGCCTTAGTGATTGTATCACTGTGAAGTATATTTTAGGAGGTTAAGAATTATGTTGTCCAACCCACAAATAAGTTAGCAGAGTAGAGTGATGTTACATGTGATTTTTGCTTTCTTAGTTTAGTATATATTCTTATGTCATGTCCTTTACCAGTTCTAAATTGACTGCATTTTCTCATCCTAACTAAAATACATCTTGATCGCTAACTTTACACTTTTTTGTTTTGTTTTGTTTTCCAGTTTAAAAGAATGCTCAACCGGGAGCTAACCCACCTATCTGAAATGAGCAGGTCGGGCAATCAGGTCTCAGAATACATATCGAACACGTTCTTAGGTAAGACTATGATGGGAGTTAATCTTTTTGCCTTTTGTTTTTTTATCTCTCTCTGGGCTGTGATAGAACTTAAAAGCAAGTAGCTTTCCATATCAATTTCTATTTTCAGAAAATTCACTTTTAGTATCTCATGGTTCAGTGTTTGAGCAGAGAGATCGTGTTAGATCGATTTCCTCACAGCTCATTTAGTTTGTGTATGTGGTTTCCCTGGGTGTGTAATTACAGATAAATATTCATATACATATTTTCATGTAACCTTATCACTACTAAATTGCTACCTTATTAAGCAATGAATATATAATGGATTAATTATGTATTAAAAAGAATTCTTCCACTCTGTTTCCTTTCTGAAAGTTACTGCAAAGAGTTTTCAGTGTGCTGGAAGCACGTGTAACTTCATAAAATCTTGTAGCACACAGTTCCTATGGTTTGGTATTCCCTTGCCTGCACATGAGTGGGTGGATGGGTATGACTAAGTCAACATCTGAACAGAATGCTGCCAGGAGAATTTGGAGGAGCTGCCTCAAGAGCTTGGCGGTGGGATGTGAGCATTAAAAAAAGCCCAGCACAATGTTACAAAGAGTATGGTTCCTCCTCTGTGGCTTTGCAGAAGGAAGGTTTTTTCTGCTAAAACTGGTGAAAATGAACAAAACTTGGTTCCATGCTGTTGATTTTGAACATGAAGATAAAGATAACATACCAATCTCAAACATATTTTGAGCAAAACACCATTGGTTCATAAAGATCGTACCTGTAAGGGGAGGCACAGCTGAATACATCTAAATTAGGATAACAAGTACTTTAAAAAGTGCCAGTTGTACATGTTAAGATACATCTTGTTTTATTTGTGTGAGATACCACAGCTGGTGCTTTTTGTGGGTTTTTTTTGAAAGCAGCGGGCTTTTTTAAGCACATTTTATTCTGCTTGTCACCATATCCTAAATGGATCGCTTAACGTGTCTGTTTAGTTTACCCATGATTGTGGTAGCGTGCCTGAGTGCTGCGGGACAGCAGGGTTTCAGACAAGAAGAAGAAAGGGATGAGCCTTTGTCATGGGGAAGCAATATGGCACAGCTTCAGGAGCCCTGAAAGTCACAGTGTACAGTTGCCTGAGAGGGTGACCCACTGAGGCTGAAAAGACTTGAGATACCAGTTTCTGCTGGCTTTTACTTGAAAACTTAAGGCTCACTTTGACAGGGTAAGGAAATGCATCTGTCAGCCTTTCACATGAGACCTCAGTCTTAAGCAGAAAGAGGGCTGGAAAGGCAATCACTTAGTTACTGAGCCATGGGTACTGTTTTGTGGCTGCACGAAAAACTAGGATACTTAAAATTGTAGGTACAAGAGGAATACAACACCTCATCTACAGAATTATTGCTTAAATTTTCATATTTTCAAAATACGCAGTGTAAGTATTTAGGTTCTGACCAACAAAGTGAAGAGGAAAAACATTCTCTCCATAGAAAATTTCAATGAGTCTAGTTAGTTATTTTTTTTAATACATAGTCTATCTCCTGAACATCTACAGACTTTCTCACATTTGAAAGTTAGGAACATGTCATGAGAGAACAGGTTTTTCTGTTCTTTATGTTCTTAAAAAAAAAAAAAATTGACTTTTCCCCGATAGGGTTATATGACCCTATATATGTATGAAGTTATTCATAATGACAACCAGTATATTCCTGTGTAAGAATTAAGGCTCCTACAGTAAGTATGATAATATGCAAGGTTTTTATTTTTCAGTGTCATTAACCTGTTTTCCTCTGAACGGGAGGTGTAAGAAAACCTGCCAAGGAGCATAGCACAACCAGGGTGAAAATGGCAAGCTCTCTTTTCTGGATGTTCAGACGGGCATAGGATCCTTTGCCCTGTGTGCTCGTAGTTACAAAAGCAGAGGCAGTCCCGTGGAATTCCTCCGGAGACCTAAAGTCGTTCAGACAGACATTTCCTTTCACCTGAGTTAGTCTGACAGCTTGGCTTACGAACCTCCCTGTGATGGGTCTTAACTTTGTGCATATGACTAAAACCATAAACATCAAAGCAGGAGCACGAGTCACTGCTCCTCATCTGTTGTCGGGTTGCACCAGTCAAGAACTGCAGCGCACTGCCTCCCCCCTTCTTGATTGTCCCTGTGAGGGCAGTGGTGAAATATGGAGGGGGCAAGCGGGGAACTGGGTGCCGCAGGCTAAAGCTTGGTGACATTTCCACAGTCTCTTCTTTGCTGTGATTTGTTTGGAATTTGAGCTGTCCAGTAAATGCAGCTGCTAAAGGGTAATTAAAAAAAAAAAGAAAAGAAATGGAAGAAAGACAGACCATGAAGAAGCAAACACAATAACAATTTGGTAATAGAAATGGACTTCCTATCCTTGTCTGGTTTCACCGTCTTTATTGAAAATGACTGTTGCAGGAAGGATAAAATAGACATGTTTTTACAAGCCCAAATTTTCTTTTTTTTTTTTTTTTAAATTTTTTATTTCTTTTGTTCTAAGGTGTTTTTTAAATCATAGTTTTGCTAGGCTCCTGCGTTAGAAATGTCTGTTCTGGCTTTTCCTGGTTTTGCTTGAATATTCCTTGAGGACTAGAAAAGGTACAGCTACATTTCGGCAAAGGAGATAATTTGGAGGGAGTTATTAGAACTCTATGTTGAAATATAGTATGAATAAAAAGAATAAAAATCAATGCAAATTCTTAGCAGTTTTGGCAGGAGAGTCCTTTGTTACACTAACTTGGGTTTCTTTGGGGACCACAGATGTCTGCAGTGCTCCACACCCCCATACTGTTTCTGCAGCAGTCAGCTGGCGATTGCCTTAAATATACTTTACTCTCAGTTTAATCCTTGTCTAAAATTTTGCTGGCACATATGTTGATGAGGTATATGAAGTAATGCTGCTGATACTGCTATGGAGGCAAAAGCCCACAACAAAATGCTGGGTTTTAGCAAAACAGTCCTTTTATTGGTATTACTTACTCTGGTTGGGAGGTGCAGAAATGCACTGCATTGATGGCGTGAACTACCTCTACATCCAAAGCGCTTGTAGATGTAGCTGGCAGAAGGCTTTCTGAGTTGCACAGGGTCTTAACACAAACAGGACCAGTTCCCAAGTATTAGGTCCTTCAAGTCCTGAAAATGTTTTGTAAAGATTTACATGAAATACTGTTTTGATTGTTTATGAAATACAATTTTGGAGAGTGTTTTTCCTGGAAAAGGTGACATTTTAAATTTTCTTGTAAAATGGAAGTTTAGATTTCTGCTGATTTGTAACAACATTTTTATAATGGAAGTATTGACCCTCTCTACAGCGCTGGGAGTGCAGGAGAAGTGGAAATCAGGCAGTCACAAGTCACATATAAAGCCAGTTCAGAAATAACGAGGCAATTTGTGAAATAGAGACCTGCTTATACTGAGTTATAGGTCTATGTTTATCTTTTCCTGTTTTTATTGCTCTTGATATGAAGTATCTGTTGGAAAGTCTCCAAACATAAAACTAAAAAAGGTTTTGTTAAGAATTACAATATCCGTAAGATGCAACTCAACAGTGAATTTTGTAATGTTTGTAATACCTTTAAAAATCACTCTTTCTTCCTTCATTCTTTTGAAGATAAACAACATGAAGTTGAAATCCCTTCTCCGACTCAGAAAGAGAAAGAGAAAAAGAAGAGGCCAATGTCCCAGATCAGTGGAGTCAAAAAACTGATGCACAGCTCCAGCCTAACTAATTCCAGTATTCCCAGATTCGGAGTTAAAACAGACCAAGAAGATGTTCTTGCCAAGGTAGAGAATATATAAATTCTTGAACATAAACCACTGAATTAAATAGAGGGTGGACTTGTCAGTATTATTCCATCCTCTGCTTATAACCATTGATTTCAAGCGGTAGCACCAAAGGCTGTTCTCACTTGAAATAATACAAATTTGGTGAAGTGGAATAATAAGTAAAATCAGAATCAGGCCATAAGGATTAATTTCAGTGTGAACAGGATTTCATCTGGAGATGGAATGTAAATTAGCATTTGTGTATGCATTAATAAAGCTGCTTATTCATAAGTAATATCTGAAGAATGAAGACTAAACATACCATATACTGCCACAGGAATAAAAATATATAGCAGCCCTATGTTTTTTGAAAAGGTACAACTGGCATATAGCATTAGGGCTATCCTTGCAGGTCCTGTCTTTAGCTGGATCATTTTACAAACAACATTTGTGTTTCTGTTTTTAGTGACATTTCCTGTAATTTTTGTACCAGCAGCTAACTAGTTGTCAATAATCTAAAACTGGCGTAAAGTGATTATTCATTTAATTTTAGAGTTTTGCATTTTGAAATATGCCTATCTGTATGTTTTCAGGAATCTCCCCCTTTATTTGAAGAGTGTTTCTGAGAACCAGGGAGACAGCAGCAGAACCGCAGCATCTCTGGAGGTTTCCTCCTTGCTGAACTCTGCTGTCACTGGGCAGTGAGATAGCAAAGTGTGTCAGTTCAGTTCATTCAAGATAACTGTAGCATTTTTCCCTCTGGAGCAATCTGCTTAAGAGGCACTCTTTCCTGCTCAGTGAATTAAAATCTGAGAAGTTGGTAGCTGCAAATTCAAGTACTGCAAGATTAGTAGCAGCAGCCTTTCCCCTTCCAAAGTTAAGCATATAACTTTCACAGTGGTAAGCTTCGAATCTTAACAAGTCTGCTGTTTGTAGCTGTTTCAATCAAAAATCGCTGGAATTTGTGTGTTACGTTTCAACGTGTTTGTTGCTTGGTTCTGCTCTAGGAACTAGAAGATGTGAACAAATGGGGCCTTCATGTTTTCAGAGTAGCAGAGTTATCTGGAAACAGACCTTTGACAGTCATCATGCACACCATTTTTCAGGCAAGTAGCAGCAGCTATGCTGCTTTTTGCTTATCTTAGGGATTTTTCTGTGCTTTGTAATCTTAATTGTTTCTCTTTTACTTTTCTAGGAACGGGACTTGTTAAAAACGTTTAAGATTCCAGTAGATACTTTAATAACTTACTTGATGACCCTAGAAGACCACTACCATGCAGATGTGGCATATCACAATAATATACATGCTGCAGATGTTGTCCAGTCAACCCATGTCCTGCTGTCAACCCCAGCATTAGAGGTAAACTACACTGAGGTGGGAAAGAGGCAGACATGAGAGAAAGGGATGTACTAAGACTCTTCTAAATTAAATATTTAATATCTTCGTTTCTTCAATGTTTTTAAAAGAAATCTTAACATTTCTTTCATGAAATCTGCTCTTTTAAAGATATTTTTATGCATATCAAAGCTTATTTACATGTAAATATTGTGCAGAAAATGTCACATCTTTCTCTTCTAAATGGTGCAGATTTGTGCTGTTGTAACCTTTTACATTGTAACACAATGCATAAC
This sequence comes from Sagittarius serpentarius, assembly GCA_034782735.1. Taxonomy (NCBI): domain Eukaryota; kingdom Metazoa; phylum Chordata; class Aves; order Accipitriformes; family Sagittariidae; genus Sagittarius; species Sagittarius serpentarius. The sequence continues at coordinate 62,402,303 of JAVKLA010000074.1, forward strand.
TTGTTTCCACCATCTTGTTACTAATACTACATCCTATTCTGTCATTATTTCCCATGTGGGATTTTCACTAATCACAGTTAGTGGAATTGCTTAGGAAAGATAGTGATAAAATGGGATTCCCTCACTAGGACCTTTTGGTTTGGTGGGGGGTTTTTTTTGTTGTTTGTATTTATTCTGGTACTGAAAGGCTACTTTTGTGTTTGTTTCTGAGGCAGAGTGGAACATGTACAAAATTTTCACGTGACTCTCTCAAATTTTATAAATATTTCAAAATTGTTTGGAAAAAAATAACATTTCATATGCTCTTTTCTGAGGAATTCTCTTGTCTAAAGTGATTACATCTCTGAAGGAGAAGGAAGTGGAGGAACGATGGACATTACTTTCCCTTTTATAAGCACAATTCAGGTCCTTGTATAGCAAAAATTGATATCCCAGTAAATTGTTGGAAAAAGGCAGGTAAAGCAAGCACTTGAAATTTTAGTAGTTCAAAAGGATTTACCCCCGTTTTCAAGGAGGGCTGCATTTTGACTCTTTCTCATAATGACCAGTCTTTCATGTTGCTGAATGCTTCTGCTTTACTTTCTTCTTTAAAAGAGCATTATAAGTGGACCTTAAGACTGCTGGCAGGTCTCAATCCTCCAAGACTCAGGAATTCTCTTCCTGAGATAAAGAAAATCTTTCCCAAGAAAGATCAGATTATGTTCTTAAATCATTACTGGCTTCACCAAACAGCTGAAATGGTTGTCAGTAGCATTTTTGTTGGGTTTTTTTTCCAGATCAGCTGTGTTTCATGGCCTTGTTCTCAACAGAGCTTTAGCCAGTAGAATAATAAATCTGCCCGGTGCCACTGCTGACCTACACGCTTCTGAGCTCTTCTTGATCAATTATGAAAGCAATTATATAATGTGGGTGTTTGTGACAACAGGGGACTTGGCTCAGTGACATGCCAGCTCCATAGCAGTCCTCTCTTCCTGTCTTCCTAATAATCTCATACAGAAGAAAAATCAATAAATATTAATTAAGATGGCTTGTAGTCCGTTGCCATTTTCTTTGGCTTCATTTAGGAGATGTGCATCTTTCAAGTATAGGACAATATCTAGGAATCAGGCTGAAATTTTAGCTTCAATTTGTGCTATAGTTTAGAAACCTGTACTTAATGATCTATTCTGTATTTAATGATCTAATAAAGTGGATTTGTTTACAGACTGAAGCTGAAAAAACTTCAGTTGTTACGGACTTTAGTGATGCTGCCAGCGTGAAGTAAGGATTGTTTTACATTGGCCAAACTTGAAATATTTATGAAATTCTACATAACTGACTATTTTACAGAAGGTTGTGATACCCTGTATGTAAAATCTCTTGAGATCTATGAAACATTTCAAATGTGTTTTGCTTGTTCAGATCTTGATTCAAAGTAGAGTCTTTTTTATTGAAAGCACTTTTTCATTCATTAGTGATTGTCATTTCTGTTTCATGATTTTGTAGGCAGTGTTCACTGATTTGGAGATTCTTGCTGCAATTTTTGCCAGTGCAATACATGATGTAGATCATCCTGGGGTTTCAAACCAGTTTCTTATCAACACAAGTAAGTTTGATGTTCAGTGGTTTTCTCAAAAATTTGCTGCAAGATCTGCACAGAGCAGCTGAAAAATACACAGTTCATTCCTTGTTTGCTTCTGTCTGTAACTTTTCTCAGTAAATAGATAGGTGTTTGTATTTTAAACCGGGTATTATTTTGCGTTTCTTGCAACTTTAGAATTAATGTACATGGTACCCTCTAGCGAGAATTACTACAACACGAACTATAAATCTGGCACTGTTTCAATGTATTAGATGTGGTCCCTCCTGGAAATTAGGTGGTTTACATTAAATAAATAAAGTTGTAGGAGAAAAAAGGAAGGATGATTAAATAAAAATTAAAAAAAAAAAAAAGGAAGACAACAGTTTGTTTATAGGATAGCCATACGTTTTTTAGAAATTCAGAAAACAAGTTTCTTTTTAGCAAGCAGACTGCCAGGCCCATCTCTTTCTCTGCCTGGCTGCTGTACTTGGTTTCTGATCTCTGCGCACTCATGCCTTGTGGACTGAGTATTCTTAGCATGTCCCTGCAGGCTACATATGGCAAACCTCTTTTTTTTTTTTTTTTTTTTTTTTTAATTTGTTTCTGGCACTCCATGTGTGTGGTAAAAAGCCCTAATGAAATGAGACCCTAATGTCATCTGCAAGTTTGAAACCCAGTGTACTTGTTCTGCATTTGCAGCACTGCATGAACCTCTCCCCCCTTTATTCTTCTGCTAGAAGAAAAACAGCTTTGTTGAACGTGATCATGACACATTTATTGAATGGCTTGTTGCCCCAATGTAACCTGCTTTGATTTAAGTGGTGTATGTTACTATTATAAGCGGGTAGCACATTGTAGGGTCAGTGCAAGTTCCGTCATACGATGTTATTTCTTTTGCTGTCTGACAGCTTCTCCTTTTACAATAACTGACCCAGAAGTACAAAAGTTGAAATAATATTAATCATTGAAGCACATAATAAGAAAAAGCTACGGAAACAGAAACATACCTAGGGTTGTGTATTTGACCCATCTCGTTGCACATTTATAGATACTGTCATTCCTGCACTTGGGTTAATCTATTGCACTGGTGCTAAAATAGCACGACCCCAAATCAGCGGTATAGATTGAAGAAGGGAGCTCCTCTTCTGACGCATTGCTGCTGTATGTTCAAATAAGACCTCCACTCTAGTTTAGCCTGCATCTAATTTTACTTGCCTTAATGGCCTGAGGGCCACCCTGTAGTGAAATTAAGTTTGATGGCTCATCTGCGTGGAGGGGGATTGGGATTGAGTCTAGATTTCTGGTGCGTTATTGGTAACCAGTACAGTTCAGCAGCATGATATAGGAAAGGAGTGAATCAAGCTTTGTGCACAAAACAGCATGTAATGCCTAAGTTCTTAAGAGTGGGCATACATAAGTAAAGTTTTTATTTGTTTAATCAGAAATTGAGTATCAGGATATATTGCTGGTTCTGAGGTGCTACAGGGAAACCACCAAGTTGCTCAGGTTTAAGCAGGATGACTGGCTAGTTGAAGGGACCAGTAGTGATCCATAAAGCTTTCACTTTTAGGCAGACAGATGAAATTCAGCTAAGTTAGGAGTGATTCTGATGCTGCTTATTTAGTGGCTTAGAAGAAATGTCTTGCTTTTCTCAGTTCAGCTTTTGATAGAGGAGGCTTCTAGGTAATCAAGTAACATCACTAACTGGAACTGCTGTTGCCAAGCTGACAGAGACAAAGGGGTTTTATCCCTTTTGAGTTGTTCTATGTACAAGGAAGAAACTATAGGGACAGAGACAGAGAAAAAGACCATCTTATTTAGGTCTCAAATCCTACATTTTCCTAACCTTTAGAGGATCATTTGGTTCCACCTAGATTTGTTTTCCAGTGAACCTTACAAGGTATTAACATTTCATTAAGAAGTATAAGAATGCATTTTAAAAAAGCATAATAGATTTAAAGTTACTTAAAGCAAGTACGTACTTGCCGTATTTCATTATTTCTTTATAATTACTCACGTGATATTTCTGAATATTATTTCCCTCGTTAAGGATTTAAAGTCTATTACACAGTTGTCTAAAAATCTTATCCCCCTTGAATGCTATTAAAGAACAAACAAATATGGATTGTATTAGCATCAGAGGAGATGCTAATTTGATCACTGCAACTGTGTCCTTCCAGACAAATGCTCTTGAAGCTTATAACGTATTACAGAGATTACCATTACCAAGGGGGAACTTCCTTCCATTTCCACCTCCATTACAAAGTTGAGCATGTTTTAGCTCTGTCTGTAGCTCCAGCACTTCCAAAGTATTTTGACGATGTTGAGTGTTTTGCAGTTGGGGCTCATCAGAAAGCCGTTTGAAAGGGACATAAACTAGTGCCTGTGTTCTTTGTAAGAAAAATAACAAGTAGGCAGGCTTTGTACATGTTCTGTGAAAGATGAAAGAGAGAGCATTTGACAAACTTGCTTTCTTTTTCCCTTTGCTGTTACGGTTTTACTGCCATCGGGATAAGGAAAGGTGGAGGAAAGGTTTCCTGGTTGAAAAGATCGATGTATTCAAGACAGGAGAGCAACATAGCAGGAGAATGGATAATGAGACTAATGAGTTCTGAGGAGCAGAGCTTTTATAGGCACCCCATTGAGCCAGAAGGATTTTAAAACAGAGCTGCTGTAAAAGAAGATAAAGCAGACAAGGAGTAGAATAGACTGATGTATGGTTAGGTTTAGGATAGAACAGCTGTAATAAATAGAAGTTAAGATCACACATGACAAGTGTGATTGCTTAAAAAGTACTTTTTTTTTAATGACACGTTCCTTTGCAAGCTGTGTCTTAAAACATACACAAGCTGACTGTGTGGTATTCCCAGGTAGAAACTAAAGCTGTGCAGAAAATTGTCATAACTGCTTTTATTTGTCAAAGCTGGCTGTTCAGCAGGTCTCAGCAGACAAATGCAGACCCTGCATGTATGCCTTAGCACGGGCATTGCTGGGAAGGTATATGTTATTCTCAGGAGCGACCGAGTTAAGAATACTTCTGTTGGAGAAGGCAGCATTACGGCATCAGGCATTGACCATACTCAAGTACGAGACAGCAGGCAAGGCCACTGCGTGCATTTTCAAGCCACGTGACCTTGCAAGAAAAAGACCAGAAGCATAACTGTTACCACCCTATCAGCATCCTTTCAAAATACTGAATTTTCATGGACTAATGACCCATAGGCCTAATTGGCTAGGCATCTGAGTGCCTTAGCTAACTGCAGAAGAACATGGTTCAAAAACCAAGATGTGTGCTCTCTGTCTGACCTGCAGCAAAACTTCAGCTGTGTATTCCCAGGTCTGAGTGCTGGATAGCTGCAACTTGACTTAAACGATAGAATTTCAGTAGTTGTGATGGAGGAAGGCGTCAGAAGAGAGAACATCAGAGTGTGTTTTAGTTTAGGTGTGTTTGTTCATGTAGTATTTTCCATGAGACCTCATGCAGGTATGAAAATGTATTCTGAAAAATACCTCTCTTGTATTTTTTTCTAACTTGCCACTCCAGACACACATACATGCAAAGTGTTTTCTTTATTTTCCTCAACATACTTTGCCGTGATTTGTTAAGATGTTCAGCCATTAATTCTGTAACTTTTGACATTCTGTGAACTATAGGAACTCTGTTTCTAAAAGTTATCTGTAAATCTTTTTATGAATGTAATGAATTTGAAAAATCTTACGGGATTTGGTAGAAGCACAGGCTTTAGTAACGTTCTGCTTTGGGATTGTTATTGCAGATTCTGAACTCGCCTTGATGTACAATGACTCATCAGTACTGGAGAATCATCACTTAGCTGTGGGCTTCAAGCTGCTGCAGGAAGAAAATTGTGACATTTTCCAGAATTTGACCAAGAAACAGAGGCAATCATTGAGGAAAATGGTCATTGACATTGTGAGTTCTGCTTGAGAGTCCCTCTTCCATAGTGGTAGCAAACTGAATAATAAAGCACAGAAACATTTTATGATAAATTACATGTCATTAAACCCATAACCAATGAAGTAAAAGTTTGAATTTTTTTGTGTCCAAACATGAACAGTGGGTTCTTTTCAGTTTCATTAACCATCTATACATTTTTGGAAGGTATACAATCCTCCTTCAAGCTGCTTTCATACTGACATGTATGCCATTTTACCATCACAGTTAGAAATTTGCTACTGAAATGATGATGAGCTTAGACTGATTAGATCTTTCTGAACAATTCTGGACAAACATTTTGTTGTATTCTTAAACTAATCAAAATGAAAACTTATTATTTTGGATACTAATGACATATGGGACTCAGACTTTTATAGTATATTCAGATACAGGACTTATGGGCTCCCCCCAGAACTGTTTATTTCTGTGTTCAAAGATTTTTTAAAAATCATTAGAATAATTTACATAATATTAATTTATTTGTTTGTTTCTTTCAAGGTGCTTGCAACAGACATGTCTAAGCATATGAATCTATTGGCTGATTTAAAAACTATGGTTGAAACCAAAAAAGTGACAAGTTCTGGTGTCCTACTTCTTGATAATTATTCAGACAGAATTCAGGTAAGAAAATTCATCTGCAAATGGTCACTTGTATTGACTTACATCCTTAACATTGGCCTGCCCATTCTCCAGCATGGGTCAGATTAGCTGTCCGTGCTCACA
>JAVKLA010000074.1:62488541-62502107 GCA_034782735.1 Sagittarius serpentarius
CCTGTCCTCAATTTTGCCTTGAAGGTTCTTCTAAAATTTTTGCATAGCATTAGAAAACCCTCATTGGATTCTAAACAATGGCTGCTTAAGGAGAAATCTGATGAATAACCAATATTAAATAAAAAGAAATGTCTAAAGGCAGAAGACACCTATAAATTATATAAAAGCTTAATATAAGCAAAACTCAGTTTGCTGGTTCATTTCCCCCTTAGTCACGCAGAGTAAAAATAAATATTTAAAAGCAAGATAAATTAAGAACATGCTCTTAGTCAGTGTGATAAAACCCCCTTGAATATAAACAACTCACCTGAAGAGAAGAGAGATACGAGAAGGAGGTAGCTGCTACAGTGCACACCGCGAAGGAGTTGGGCCTATAGCATGTATAAGCAATATGCACAAAGCCATCTTTGGCTGCTTTCAGAAGAGAGGCAGGGGTGCTGCAGGAAGACACCACAGAATCCTTATATGGAAAGAAGACAGCGCAGCACAGCATGCAAAGCAGGATGAATTAAATGTGCTGATTAAATGAACAGCTTGCTTTTTGTACTTCGGTGAAGTTCAAAGCTTTCTGGCCAACTACTTTAAGCATACCTAGCAATCAAATAAATGAGTTATGTTACAAAACCCTCATGCAGAGGAGCAGTAGGTAATGCAAAATTGATCTCTTTATATGCCCCCGTCCCTCACCTTTGTTCAGGGCTTTAAAAAGAATACGTAATACTTTTTAATGCAGGTATAAATGCCAAAGGCTGGGGGAAGGGAAAGACCCTCCACTATGCCACTGTAGAAGGAAGCTGAGGACAATGCCCTCTACCCTGACCCCTGAAAGACAGTACAAACATGTTTCCCCAGAATTACACAGGCATGCTGCATGCTCGTTCCTTGTGTGCAGATCTTTAGCTAAGGTATTCATGGCAAAACAGTCAGTATTGCCTGCCCTGTTAAGTGTATGTCTCCAAACTGCAGGACGCCTGGGCGCTAATCAAATTCAGAGCAGGGAGTAAGGTGGTGCAGGTGGTCCTGAGGACTCACTGTGAAGACCAGGAGGTCTAATACCTTTGATTAAAGAGGTCAAAGGAAAAGCAAACGCACCACAACTTTTAATTCTTAGACTGAGGACAAAAGGAAGAGAAGTATTTTTACTTGTAATCTGAAGTATTGCTATATAAATCACTGACAGATACTAACTATAGCATCCTAGTAGATTTTGGTTTGGTTAGTTTTGATTTTTTAGCAATGTATTTTGTGCTGTAACACTTCGATGTTGATGACAATGATTTTCAGGGAAAGGACATCTAAAATTTGGAGTCACGCAGTCCTGAACTTTGAATTTGGGTGTTGACTTCTACTAAACTAGATTGGTTGTTCATGTGCCTCAGTATGGATTTATGAGTCTATTTCTGGACTGTCAATTAGAATAGTCACAGAATGGTTAGAGCTATGCTTTGCTTGACTTTTTACTGATACACTAAAGGGGTAGAAACGCTAAACCATCCCTCTTTCTGAGCTTGCCCACAAGCCACGAGAAGAACTTTCATTTTCAGTGCTACCTAAGGGTCTCCAGCATGGTGTGTGATATTTGGATGTCAGACATTCACATATTTGACCTTGAGGTGATCTTGCCATGATCTGGCTCATTATTTCAGTACCAAAGAAAACAAATGGAAGAAAGCTGCTGTTCTTTCTTTGAAATCTCAGACTACTGCTTCTGGCTGGAATACTTCTGTACAAAACCCCTCACATTTCCCATATTTCATGATGCCACCAAACGCCACCCCTGCCGTACTGTTAACTCTGGCCTGGGTGGTCAACACGTTTCATTATTCTGATAGTAACCTCTGCATTCTCTCAAGCTGTCCGTTGTAAAAAGCAGCATGGTGTTATGCCCCTTTAAATCTCTGCTGAAAAAACCTGCGTAGTAGTAATGTCTCTGTTTAATGAGTAGCCAGCTGGGATGCTGTGAATAAAGTTACTACACTAATCCTCACTGTTTCACTGGTGTCTTGTGTTTCTTCGTGTTGCCTTGTATCTTTATTCCTTATGCTTCTGCTCATGCTTTACTCATACTTTTTCGATCAGGGATTTTTATTTTTTATTTTTTTATATTCATGTACAATGACTAACACAATGTTATGCCACATACTCCCTCAGACTTGTCAATAACAAAGAGAACTGCAAATCCTGAAGGAAAAGCCCAAGTACTAAGCCAGACTGCAGGTTAGAACAAAGTGCATGGGATTACAACATAGTATTGGTTTCTAGCTGTCTTGTTCTTGGGGCCAAAAATAGAGCCAAGTCAGGAAACCAAAACCAGACCTAGATGCAGGAGGAAGCCATGAGAATTTTACAGACTGATACACATGAAGACCTCTGGCTCCTGTTTGCTCCTACTGTGTTCAGGGAAACAGGACACTGCATGTGTATTTGTAAATTAAAAAGATGTTATACCTGAATAGTATAACAAATTTCTCCATCACAGAGAAACAGCTGTGCTAAAGGTTGAATATCAGCTAACTGCATGTGCTAAGGAAAAAACAAGAATGATATTAAAAAAACAATGCATCTGTATTTAAGATGACTCCTAATTATTGCTATAATGACAGAATGATGTAGGGGGCTTTACAGGCATGATGGAACACACACACACAAAATTTATAGAATTCTGAGGCTTTGGTAATAAAATAAAAACAGAATGTAAAATCTTCATGTTTGTTGTACTTTCAAGGATTTTACCGGTAATTTTACAAGGTCAAAGAGAGCAACATTTCTTTTGCACAAAAACTATGAAGGAAAAATTGTCCTTGTCTCAAGTACTCTAAAGAAATGTTTTCTATAAAGCTCAATAATTGTTTTCCTCTTAGTTGTGAACCAGTTGGTTGACATAGTTTATATGACTGTTAAAAAGTTTCAAACTTTTTAAAGAAGCTCGAGGATTTGGACACATGGAATCCCAGTCGTCTCTCCACTCTTCCTGCTGGAGTTTTAGGGTAACAGACTAAACAAATCTGTCAGATATCTACAGCAACAGCAACAATAAACTTATCTGATGGTGAACTATGGCTCTGGGCTGTGAGCTGGCTGAGGTGCAGGTACAAGTTTGTTTCTGCTGAGTTGTGTATAGCAGCAATATTATGGAGGAAGAGTAGTTACAGATAGGTGAGGCAGGGAAGTAACATCTCAGGCTATTGCAGCTGTTTGTGTAGTAAACACAAGTAGTTCAGTATAGTACCAGCACTAAAATATCATCATAGAATAGGAGCTGGCTAAGAGACACAAGACAAAGAGGGAAAAAAACCAAGCATTTACTTTGGTAAAAAAAAAGCAGCAATGCCTCCAATTTTTGTGAAATAGTAAAAATAACATTCTGAAAAACAAAATAAAGGGAGAACACATGGACAAATCCATGTTAAATAGTCAGGATGGAAGAGGACTGAAACATTTCTGCAGGAGTAAAGGAATCTAAATGAATAGACAAAGTCATGGCTGCTAAAATTCAGTGTTGATAAATTTAAAAATGCACATTAGAATGGATAATCTGGACTACTCATCTTGTCTAATGAAGTCTAAATTAACTACAATCACTCAGGAAAAACCTCAAGTGTCATTGCAAGCTGTTTAATGAAAACCAGTGCTCAATATGCTGCAACAGTTAAATAACCAAGAAAAATGTTGGCTGCACGCATAACATGATTGAGGATAATACTAAAAAACCTCCTTCTTGCCCAAGCTCAGTAGCCAAATCTATGGTTTTGTAGGCAGGGTTCTTTTGGGAGTTTTGTTGGTTTATTTATTTTTTCATTTTGTAGGAGAGTATCACATATCTTTGATGCAGTTTTCTTATATATTTCTTATATACAAAAAATGAGGTCAAAACGGAGGTCACCACAGAAATTAAATAGGAGATAGTGATTTTTTGCACAGTTCCCAAACCTCATAAAACCAGCCTATTCCCCAAAGAACTCCCTGCACAAAGAACTCCCTGCATTTTCTTGGAGGAGCGCATTTCATAGTTTTTTTTCTTTTTGGTTCTTGGCTGTTTCACTGTCTTCTGCCTTTAAATACATACAATAGGCTTCACCTTACCTAACCTGAGACATTTACAGCGTAAGTGTTCATGACTGCAGATCAGCCACTGCCGACTCCCTCACTGGAGAGAGAAGGGTACTTTTAAAGCACAAATCACACAACCCATTTTAGATATCTGTCTTAGGATGAGACAAATTGAGACAGAAGTGCCTAATTCTCTGCACTGACTGTAAAGTGAGCCTAAGGTAACTAGCACAGGGCAGATGTTGCCATCTTGTCAGGTGAACGCCAGCCTTACAGATCATCAGTATCTCAAGATCCCAGCTGAATCGTAACTTCTTTCTTTTCCAAAATATTGTATGTAATATATATATTGAGTAGAAAATTTCAACTTTTTAACTAGCTTTTTCCAAACCAGGAATTTTTACTGGTTGGTCCATTTGTTCTTAATGGCATATGGCCATCATATCAATAGCATAGTTTCACCTGACCTTCATCATAAAAACCCAATAACTCCAATACCTAAGTTGTTTGCAGAAGCTTGCTTGGAACAAGATGCTCAGTTCTAGTCAGTCTGGCACAGAAATGTATAAATAAAATTAGCCTTGAGATATAAACAAGACCTGAGAAAAAACATACTGTATGATATAGATACTGGAATTTTTATGCCCTGCGAACTGTCAGCGTCCTATGTACCTAAAACAAATCATGGCTTCATTTACATTTATTTTTGGTTCAGACGAGTGAATTTATTAGTTTCACTGACTGACAGAAGCATGTCATATTCACTCTGCAAAACTGTTCAGTTATTTTTGAAATTTTCAAAAAAGTACTAAAAATTATTCTGTTGTCTTATAGTGGACTGAATAACTGAGTAGACTAGAGCTGCCTGGTACTTGGATGAAAGCCTGTCCTGGGGTTTCAGGTGTCTTAGCTGCAAGCCAGACTTATGACCACTTTAGGCCACACGAACACAAGAACATGTAAGTCTTCAACCAGTTTGTTGTAACTGATGGATAGAAATAACAAAAAAGAAGAATCTTTATTCAATATGTAGCAGATGGAAGCTAAAGAACAATAATTTTATCTGAGAAAAGCATATAAGACTTACAAAATTGTAGGCCTCAAAAAAGAGTATTTAAAAATAGTTTTTCCAGACCTCAGCCTTTTACATGAAATTAATTCTATTCTTCATGCTCAATATCTGATTTTTCCCATTAAATCCAGTAACGTTGCCATACACAAAGTGGAGATGTCTGCTTGAGTACAGCACTAAGTAAATCAAGGCCTTCTGATAAGTATTGATAATAGGGATGCTTTTAACCCTCCCATAGCCCGGTAGTTCTTACAAAAAACCGAAGCACTGAAGGGGCAAGTTTGCAGATAACTGTAGATAGAACAGGCTGTTTGAAAATCTTTGAATCCACACACAAGAGAAACCTGATGTTGTCTGAAGGTGTTAGGAAGGACAGCTTGAACAACTTGCCATGATAAAAGAGCTAGAGGGCATGAAGTTATTCAGTGCCTTCTCCAGCTGTCTCACATAGCTAGCTATGGGGTCAGAGAAAAACAACAAAATCTATTCTGCAAAGATTTGTTCAGTGCCGGAATACTTATAGGTGTAATGGGTTTACGTGGCAAGGTTTTGGTAGCGGGGGTGGCCACAGGGGTGGCTTCTTTAAAAGTTGCTAGAAGCNNNGCTTGACTGGTAATAAATTACATTTATTTTTCCCCAATCGAGTCTGTTTTGCCTGTGACAGTAATTGGTTAAGTGATCTCTCCCTGTCCTTATCTCGATCCACAAGTTTTTTGTTATATTCTCCCTCTCCTGTCCAGTCAAGGAGGGGGAGTGATGGAGTGGCTTTGGTGGGTACCTGATGTCCAGCCAGGGTCAACCCGTGACACTTGCTCAGACCTCCTGTTTTTCAGTTTTGACACTACACGTGATCCTACTAATTATGCAAAGAATTAGGGAACAGACAAATGCATAAATAAAACAGATCTTCTGTAGGAGGATGAAGATATTTTGAAATTAGTATTTTGATGTAACATATGTGGTCTTTTTCCAAAATTATTTTTGTTTAGGTTATGGCATTCCAACACAGAGAAACTGGGGGAGGTAGAACTGTTAAGCAGGATGAAGAAAGATACGACACCAACTTCAATTCTGTCATAATGGGTACGTAAAAGTCTTCCAGCATTTTGGCTGAATTATCTTTGTTAATTCAGAAAAGGATGAAAAATTATAAAGACCTACAGAGGACTGCTCAGAAGTGTGAGCAACACTCTAGTTAAGGCATGTTGTCCTCCCCACACCCATCACACATCAGCAGTATTTTATGATATCCCTTGGCAAGAGGCTTTGAAGTCAATCATCTCAAAGGTTTACCATTGTGCCAAGAATTTGTGTACAAGGTATGATCATTTTATCTAGCCTTAGTGAAAATTCAGTTTTATTACATGCATTTAACCCATTCATATTTTTCTGTCAAGAATATCTGCTATTCCACAGGTATTCCACAATATTCAGTGGATAGGGTCATTTTACAGTAAAAAATGCATATTGATTCACAAAATAGCAGAGGAAGTGAGTCTCAGTCACTCAGTCAAGCAGTTGTTAATTGACTAGTCAAATACAGTACAGAGTTCCTCATCCACCCAACTGGCATTTGTGTCTCTGAAGACATAAGTTTGTCCTTAATTTAGGTAGTTGCATTAAGACTATTCTTTGAATAAGTTTGCACTAAATATGTTTTGGAAAGAAAGATTCAATCTGTCTGAATCTCCTGAAGGACTCTAAGAAGCTTAGTTATAAAAGCTAGCATTTTCTATCAGAAAACTATTTTGTCCCTGAGTAATAAAATCTAAGACAGAAAATACTCCAGGTGAAAAAATTCCTAACCAGGTGTATAAGGAAACAATCCACAGAATGTCAGCTGCATACAGGGATACTGCCCAAGGATGTAATATCTTTTATTAGGCCAAGTGACAGAGCTGGGAAAAGAGAAAATCTTTCAGCCATATATATCCTTCTTTAAGTCTTCAGGAAAAAAGCCTAAAATCTTGTCTCTTAATTCCAGCTGTATTCCTTGGTCCAATATAAGCAGAATTTATTTGCATTCAATTGTAATCTGACTTGACTAAGGAGGGATTTTGAAAGTTTCCTCATTTAAGGTGGAGAGAAATCTAAAAATGGGGATTCTGGTGCAGCTTACTAAAAGTACTTAGCTCCCCAACATGTTTTCCAGAGTACCCATAAAGTAGGAGAGTGTATCTGCACAGAAACTGCATTTGCGGAAATGCCTTCAAGTGATTGGTGAAAAGCAGAAAGGTGTCTTCCATGGAACGAAGCTATGAATACCTACCTGAATCCTTCTGGTTCAGTAAGAAACTCATTCTTATAAGAAGCAAGAGTTATGTCTCACACAATTTTGGGGGGCGGGATATAAAAATAAGAAAAATAAATTTAAAAAATGTTCTATATATGCATTAGAAATAAGCTGGAAATAAGGGGAAATAAAGATCTGCTGACTGAATGGGGAAGAGTTTTGACGCCTGATGAAGTCCAAATGTTTGATATCCGGTACTTGATACCTTGTTCAGTCTTTAAAATAAAGATTGGTTTCGTGCATAGTGCAAGTTTAATAACAGGAAAGAAATGCGTGCCAAAATTGCAAAGATGTTAATGAATGTTCAGGCAATTAGACATATTTGAGTCAGCAGAGCCTGATGCTTCCTAAGGCATTAAGGAAACTGTTGAAATAATCTCTAAACTATTAGTGATTATCTTTGAATACTTGTGGAGTAGGCCCAAGAAATTAAACACAGGAAAGCTTAGAATACATAAAAAAAAAAAAAGTTAAAAGCAGAAGCTGAGGAACTATAGACCAATAAGCCCACTTAATGCCTGGAAATATTTAACACCAGAAAAGTTTCCTGACTCCTTAGGTATAACAAGTCCATAAGACATAGCCACCATAGATGTGTTACTGACATTGTTAACATCAATAACAAAGAATGTCAGACCACTTTGGTTGCCTTCATTGACAGGCTAACTAACTTGGCAGGTACAGGACAGAAAATGAATGAGATTCCTCTTGATTTTGGTAAGGTTAACATGTAACAGGAATTTTCTGTACAGCAGCAATGGAAATATGAGGAAGAAAAACTGAACAAAATTAAAATCTGTCCTCCGATTAGGTATGAATGATTCACTGTCAAGCTAGAAAGGCACTCTGAACATGGGCTGTCAGTGCATTTCTCTTTGCTCCTGTATTAATGATTTGGATGACAGAGTAAGGAAGACACTGATCAAATCTGAAGACACCAAGCGGGAGGGAAGTATTTGCAAGCACTTCAGAGAATGGGACCAGAATTCTGAATGGTCTTGATAGGCTGATGGAGCAACCTGGAATCAGTGAGATGAAATTTAATACAGACAAGTGCAAAGTGCTACCTTCTGGATGGAGAGCAAATGCATAAATATGAGCTTTGAAATAACTGTCTAGATGATGTTTCTAAAGAAAATGAGTCTGGGGCTGCAGTGACCAAAAACCGAGTATGGGTAACACAGTGACAAGACAAATCTGACACTTGGCAGAGTCAAGAGGTGTTATAAAGAACAAGGGTTATTCATTCTACGCAGCATTTGCAGAACTTTTTCTCTGTTTTGCATGCTACACTTTAAGACAAATTAGGTGGATTATAAAGGACAGAAACAAGGCAGATCAGAGGTTTAGAAACTTGTGAACAAATATTAAAAGATTATAATTTTAATTCAGAAAGGGTGATTAGAAGAAGCAACATAATAACAGTACTCTAATATTTAAAAAACCAGATACAAAGAAAAATAAATCATTAACCTCAGCTGGAGACAACTTGGATAGCCCATGAGAAATTGTGAGCACTGACAGTGGCCCATGAGGAATGTCTAGCATAGGGCTATGAACTAGACACTGTTCTGGGGTTCCCATAGCCTCCATTGGCAGGGAGCATTTTGATTTCATGCAGCATCTTTCTTAGTGATGTAGCTGACAAGCTTGGCTTACTATGGTTCTCAATGTCCTTTTCTATGGCAAATCAGTTTGCTGCACTTCTTCGAGTCACCCAGGCATACATCACCATTTCTCTTTGTGCTTTGCAGATGTGCTATGTACACTCTATTCCAGGGAAAATTCCTTTATATGCATTATGACACCACATTTGAAAACATGATGAGTCTCTGAATCTCCCAAACTGTCAAAGTCCCTTTATCATAAAATTCTAACAAAGATAAACCCAAGATATTTGACACAAATTGAGGGTCCACACTCCAAGAATGGAATGATATGTTAAATTGGGTGAAACAGCCCTGTGCCCCAAATCCATCCAAAATGTCTTATCCATGAACAGCTACTGAATGAAAACTTGTTTAGCTACTGTGTCTTGACTTTTGATCCTGAACATCCCCAGTATTTTTACATGACTTCTTTATGGAACGGTAAGCAATCGTAAGTCCAAAACAAAACACAGCAAGGCTCGGATTCAGCACTTTTAACTTTAGCCTCTTTAAGCCTAGGCATCCACTCTAAGTCAGTTGCTTTGGCCCCTTCCATAGTCAAAGCAAAGGCCCAGGCCCTGGCAGAGAGCCATTCATTCCACTGTATAATGACTGTAAAAGTTTGGTAGATGAATTTCCCCTCCCAGGTTCTTTTTTCTCTTTGATTATAAATAGAGCCTTCGTGACTGGCTTAGACTAATACCTAACTGAAAGTTGGGAGAGATTAATTCTATTATAACTAAGTGAGCATATTGCTTAATCATCTATATTTACACAAGTCTGAAGGGTCAAAGACAAATGAACATTGATTAATATGCAATACATATAGAAAGTAAACAGACTTTTAAGACATTGAAGGTGCCACATATGAAGAGATAGAGAAAATTAACTTTGGACTAGAAATATAAAGAGAGATCAAAGGTTAAAAAAAATCCAGCAGTGACCTGAGCAATTACCAAGACAAACATTTACTGACAGGCTCCAAAACTCCCCCAAAGTAGGAATTTACTGAACATGAAGTACATGTTCTGCAACTTCTGTGTGATCAAGATAATAAGCAGTTTTTAAAATGACACAATTAATAGGTCTTCTTTTGTGACCAAAATGTTAAAGGCTATTAAACACGACCTAAACAGGATAGGGCTATATTAACAACTTTAACTAAGGAATATTGTAAAATAAATACTTTAAAAATAAATATGGCCATGTACAAAAGATGCATTTTGCTTTCCTGATGATGTAGGCAGAAATGACCTATGATGTGTTTTATGCTAACTATTGTAAGATGTTTTCAAGAAGAAGCAGTTAGAGAAAGACAACTTCCATAAAAGAAACATGAATCAATTTCACTGCTTCTCCTTGAACTGTGCACCCTGGCACTGAGGCTCTGCAGAACTTCCATTACAGATGGAAATGCTTCTGAAAGTCACCTTCACTAGAGTTACCCAAAGCAATCACAAGCCTTGAAGTTTACTCATGACGGTGGCTTTCTTCTTCTAATTCTGTTAATAGAAGGCTAGTTACACCACCTTCTCAAACTGAAGTTTAAGATAATCCTTGGTGTTACAAATTAATGGTAAGGCATGGATATCTGAACAGCACTGTATTCACTCATATGTAGTTGAAGAGGTCTTGGCAGAATTTTATTTGCTGAATTACCTGTTTCTCTTATTTGAGACGCTGTCACAGGTAGTATCTTTTGTTAAGCTGATTTATCTAAGTGATACAACTGGTCACTTTTCAGATAACAAATTAAGTTTTCAAAAGCTAAACTGAAAGTGTGTATCAGACTGCATGGGAGTATATTATGAATGACTTAAGGCAGTTAGATGTTCTTTGATTAATACTAGTGAATTATTTGGTTAATAGATGAGTAGATCTAGAACATTGCTATTGGATTATTATACAGAAGATCATGTTTTATATCATTATTAATTCCTCTATTAAAAGTGAGCTATAGATTTGATAATCTCCTGTTACATCAGAGCAGGAGCAGGTTCCATCTTGCAGCAATTGTTTTGTCTTATTTTACTCTGAGACCGATTTTGGGAATTCTAAATGGCTGTATGGTCAATATTTAAATAAACCAAACCCAAAATAAATTATAATTGGACATGCTTTCTATAAAATACTGGCAACATTCAGAATGTCCTTAATCAGATAGCATGTCCATGCTTTTTTCCAGATTAAAAAAGATATTTTTGCAAGGCTTTTTTTCATTGCCTCCCTCCCCTTTTTATTCTTCTGTGCTCTCCTGCCAAACATTTTGTATTCCAACCCTCCCAAAGGCTTACTGTCTCAACAGAAAAAATATTTTTTTTTCAAAAAGAATGATCTTTCAGACCTTTTACAGAAAATATTTTAATGTGTGTAGAAGTGTGTGGAACGTGCAGAGAACTCTCTAAAATAAGTGTTCTGCCTTTATGTGCTGTTATCAGATGTGCGGAGCAACTACCTGATGCAACAGAGAAGATGGCAATTTATATACTAAATGGTATTATTGAATATCATTTGCCTCTGTTGACACATCCTCATTACTCTCTATAAAATACGGTATCCTTTGTAGCCTTTGTAGAGAGCAGAGAACAAAGGAGACTACAGTGACCTGATGTCCAGGTACTCAGGAATTCATCCAAAATTAATGTGCCTTTCCTGTAAGAGCTATTTGTTCAAGGGCTGCTTGGCACCACTTACAATACCTCTAAAATTGTGCTACTGAGACACCTGCATTAACAGTTTAAATATTAACCATCTCCTATTTACTTTTGTTGTCTCCTTCGTCACAGTGGGAAGAAAGCAGCATGTGGTGTCTGTGTACATGTGTGTGTTAAAGTTCGAGTTATATCTTCAGGAAATGAAAAAAGCATTCAGCTTCAGAAAACAGGTGGAAGCATGGCAGAGATTTATAGAGGATGGGATTGGTTACCTTGGAAACAGGTTTGAATTCTTTCATCAAACAACAAGATGCTCAGTGTTGACCTATTTCCAACTGCTGTGTATGGATTTAAGGTGGATCTTTTTGCAAAGTTTATACAAAAACGTCTTCCTATCAACACTGAGTATGTACTGCTTAAAAGCATTACTTCACTTCCTCTACGCTTCTAAGCCTTTAAAGTGAGAAAGATAGTTGAGAACAGAAAAGCAAAAGTGTAGAAGGATGTGATCATCTCCTTGCAGGAATTTGTTTCCCATGTATTTGAAGTACTTGTGAACACTTAAAAACATTTTGGTCAACATATTATCCTCTTTATAATAATTACTTAATGAATATAGGTAGACAGTTGATTATGGAAACAAACCACTCCCCTTCCTATTGCAGAACAAACCTGAGATAAAGTCTCACCAGATATTTAAATTATTTTGTCTTCCATGACCTGAGCTCCAAAGGTTTGTTTTATTTTTTCAAGAACGGACATTTTACATGGCATTTTTGCATGAAGCCTATTGCAACTGGCACTCAGTTCTGATAAGACTTTTAATGCAGTGCATTAATAACAGAAGGGTAACTGTGACTGAATCAATCTGCCTTTCTTATCATACTCTATTAAACTTCAGGGTACAGGAAAGTGAAACAGAAAGGATAATTAATGTAGGGATGATATACATACACAAACACAGATGGAGAGCATGTGTACAGCACCATGTGTTACTACTTTAGGGATCCTCCTAGGTAGTCTGGATGTCTAAGTGATACAATGCAACGCAGCATCACACAGAGACGTGACATCAAATCCCAGAAGCAGTCAGGTTTCCTGCCTGGTGCATATACCAGTTATCATCTGGTCTGAACTAATTTGGGTGAATCTACTCTCTGTTCCTTGGTGTCATGGAAAGCCCAAGGTGGGGAACAAGCAGAAGGAAAGGAAAGCCGAAAACTCACCAACTGAAATTCAACTAAACCTGGTGAAGGAAGAAAATAATTGGGAACTGCCTAAAGCAATACTGTGAAAATAGGATTGGGCTGCATTCCTAATGGACAGGTAGTTCAAGTCATCATACCTAAGTGATAATGTGATTTTTAGAGCCATTCTTAAGGTCATTGTATATATCCTATTTTCTGAAGCCATCCAATTGGTAATTTCCAGGGAGAACAGATGGATTTGTTTGTGGCAGGGTATGTTTCTTGCAAGGAAATATATTAAAGTTTATATGTTTGCAGAATTCCAAATGCCACAATTTTATTTCTCTTAAAATTTCTCATAAAACTCAGCATTTTCTTTGAAATATCAGCTCTTGAGATTGTGATATTAAATGTAATTTTTTTGAAAGGGATGTTGTTGTCCCTCATGGTCCTTGGTAAAGGTCTGGAAACATTTAAAACACCAAAAAAGGTGGAAAGGTGGAAACAAACCAAAATGGAGTCCTTTGCAAGCCACACAGTCCCTTTCACCACAAAGTCTTACCGGTTTGAAGAGAGAACAAAATGTTTTCTTCACTCTGATATTCCGGGGGGGGGGGGGGGGGGGGGGGGGGGGGGGGGGGGGGGGGGGGGGGGGGGGGGG